>CM028355.1:34153553-34479136 GCA_016618105.1 Dendrobium huoshanense
CCGGCCAGGCCGATATGAGTAAGATATAAGGAAATGAGCTCGTTTTGAGGAGAGAGAAAATCAGATTTAAAAATCAGATATTTGAGGAGAGAGAAAGAGAAAGGGAAAAAGAAGAAAAGCTGGTTTTCGGAGACCGCGGAGCGCTTTTCGTCCGACGCTGCTGTTGGAGAAAGTGTAGATCTCGTGGTAAGGACTCCGAACCCTGTTTCTGTTTTCGAAGATATTGTGTTTTGATCGAGTTGTGCACTGTTTTGTGTTTTCGTAGTCTACTTTTAGACCTGATTTTGATTTGACACGATATTTTGATTAAAAAAAAATATTTAAGTATATATATAGTTTTGAAAATGTATTAATTTTCTTTAGGAAAAATCAATTTTTGAATTTTAGTTTTGAAATCGAACACAACATTAGGAACGATATATCATCTCAAACGAAAAGAATATCATTCACTAATTGGTTCGAATTTCAAAGTTTTAAAGTTATCCAAGTTATCGTAGTCGAACTCATGAGAGACAACATATGACCTCGAAAGATCAAAATTATGTTCAATCAATTGTTCAACGACAATAAGTTGAATAAGAGACCGTTAATTTCATAATCAAAATCACAATAAAAATTGATATATCTCTCCGAGGAAAGAAGTTATCAATCGTTATTGATCGTTTGAAAATAGAGTTAACGATCGTTGAAATTTGGATTTCCCAAAGATAATTAATCAAAGGTTTTGAAAATTGATTTTAAAAATAAGTTCTGGGTTTCTAAATCTCCTACGAGCGCAAGCCCTCGTAGTTAATTACATCGTAGGAAATCGAAATTTCCTACGAAAACTCTCGATTAAAATAGCGGTGTAAATTTTATTTAAGAATTCAAAGATCGATATCAAAGGAGGAGAAGGGTAGGAATTTTCAATCGGGATTGGATCAATGTTGAACAGTTATTTCTGGAGTCAAAGGAAGAGTAGTAAGGAAGTTTTTAAGATTCTGAAATATTCAGAAAACACTCCAACCTATCCTAAATGTTGGGCTTGAATTTGATTGAAAGTGATTTAATGTTAAGTGATCAATTTTATTAGAAATTTGGGATTCGATTTCCGAAAATTGAGGTCTTATGGCCCGAGCCAGCCTCAGAACCTAAGTCTAAATTGGGCACTAAAAGTTAGCACCCCGAACCTAGCTAGTGCAATGCGAATCTGGTCTTACCCCGGCCTGGATTGGGGAGCCAGCTAAACCACCTAAACGATTTTTAAAAAAAATGAATCCGGTCTTTTTATGTAGAGTGATAGGGACGTTATTTAAGATAAGTTTTTGAGAGCGGGGCCGACATCTAGAGCGGATCCTAATTGGCCCCTTAGACTCATGTTGGGTATTCGATGTCTAAGTAATGCAATTAAATATTAGACTCTTTTAAATTTGTTGCTAATGCGATGCATGCTAATTGACTCGATTGAATGCAAATCTGTATGTAGCAGTTTAAAAATTTTGGCTTAGAAAATAGATTTTTCCCTAGAGATTGCATAACATCCCCTTGACAGATCGGCACCCTCATAGGCCAGGTGGTCTGCCAGAACCCGCGGGCGGGGAGATGCCTAACAAGGTTGAGAAGGTATAATATGAATGCATGAAAAACCCTCGGCGAGTCCGAGCTTACTTCTTAAGACCGTTTAGAGTTTCTATCTTATCTTAAAAATTTTATTTAATTAAGGTAAAAGAATTTTTGACAGACCCCTAAGAGCCTAAATTCGAATTCCAGGCTAAATCGAACACGGCATGCAAATAAAAAGACTAGAAAAACAGGAGTTCTAATGCGCAATCAATTAAATAAATCAATTAAATATATCAAATTGAATGTCCATATGGCAAGTGCCACTCATTATTACATCTCAAGAATTACAAGAAATTAAAGTGGCCGGGCACCACTGACTACAACCCGGATTTCTAATCCTAAATCAAATGATTTTGAGACTTGGGATTCTTCTCGTTGTCCAATCCTTCATCTTCTCACGAACATCTCGATGCGTCGGTTCAGGATATCCAAATGGAAAGAAACTCCCCCTTGATCGGGGTGTTATCTTTCATCTTTGGATACTTGCAAAGTATCCTAATTTGAATTCCAAATGGAAGAAGACTCTCCCCTTTAGAGATGTCTTCACCTCTTTGGAATTCAAATTGGATATTCATATCCCAATCTCAAAACATTTTAAAGAAATACAACCTTAAATGAATTAAATTTACATTGATAGAAATAAAAAAATCTAGACTCGATCCTGCAAGGTTATCCTAATAATCAACAGTTATATATATTCCCAAGCAGTTATAATATAAAAATTTGAAATGCATTTTTTTTAGCCACACTTGGCCATGCTCTTTTTATTTAAATGGGGTCTTAAGCGCGGCAGGTACCTGTGCAAAGAGTATATATATTTTTATTAACTGCCCTCTTTAATTTTTTTAGCTCCTTGTATGAGCATGGCCACCTGCATAAGATTGCACAAGTATAATTCGCCCCTAACCTAGGGGTAAATCTAGCGCACAATCAATCACAGAATGCATGAAGTAAGTAAATAAACATATCAATTCTACACTAGCAAACAGCATGCAGTAAAAACTCGAAAACTCGGCACACAACTGCAGAAAGTAAAACACCGGCCTATCCTAAAACTAGAGTCGGTGATCCTAGCAAACCATCTAAAGTGTGTGAAGTAGGTCGTGTGGTTTTGATGTGTCCTAATCAGGATTATTAGTTAAAGTTGTCTAAAATTTGATTGGTTGGAAGGTTTAAGGGATTCAAGTTTGAATTCAAATATTAATGGCTTAAGATTATTTTTAAGATTCATTTAATTATTTGTTGGATATCACCTTTGTTTCACACCGAGGCCGTGAAGTTTATTTCACTTTCCTTGGGGCTAAGTTAATAGCCTCGTAGGCCTGGGTTACCCAATGGTACCCGATATAATTAAGTATTTTAGGTTGATTATGGCTTAAGAATTAATGAATTTTATAAGAAATGTTTGTTTGCTGAATTTTTAAGATTGATTTATTTAAATTTGCCATTAATCGATTCGTGGCGTTGTGCCACCAGGCTCGAGGAACCAGCCTCCTTAGGACACGTAACCCCGCAGCCCGGAGTAGTCTAGCCGATAAACCAAATTAATGTAGTTAAATTAGAAGTTTTAAAAGGTTAGATAATTAATAATTAATCTATTTTTAAGGTTTAACACCCCTTGGAATCCATTCGTGGCGTTGTGCCACCAGGCTCGAGGAACCAGCCTCCTTAGGACACTTAGCCCTGCAGCCCGGAGTACTCCAGCCAATAAACTTCATCTTTAGGATGGTTGTTGTGTTTTAAAAGGTTTGTTGAGTGTTTTCAACATTAAGTTAAGATTTTCTGGAGTTTTGGAATAATTTTGAAATTTATGAATTTTTGAATATTTTAATCACTTAATTAAGGGGTTGAAAATTAACTTTTTAATTAAGCTCAAATTCTGGACATCTAGTATTTTATTAAAATACTAGACCTTACTACGATCAGTTAGAAGGTAAGTACGTTGAAATCGGATTTTTCTACATTTTATTACGAAGATTTGAAGTTTTGAACTAGTTTTGACCTAGATTTGACCGGTTTGTTGACTTTTTGAAATGTTGCAGATTTCTGGAGTTTAACATTTTTAATAAATATTAGGCATTAATAGGAGTTGAATGCAAGTGAGTTTGGGTGATTTGGATTTTTCTAGAATTAATTATGAAGGTTTGAAGTTTTGACTACTTAATGAATTTTCTAAATTTCTTAATTAGAGGGTCATTTTGTGATTTTTCTCCAAATGAATCCCAAACTCCTTAAAATCAACTCCAAAGGTCAGAAATGACCTAAGGAGAGATTTCCAAGTGTTTGGGAAATTTTTGGAAATTTTAATATTTTTTAATTAATTAAATGAATTAAATATTGATTTTCACTTAAAATTAGATTAAGGTTTAAATTGCTGTCAAATAATTTTAGTTTTAATTTTCATGGGTTAAGAGTTTAATTATGGTCAGTTAGAGGGCTTACACATATTTTTTGAATTTAAAATGGATTTATTACATTTTTTTAGAAGATTTGAGGCTTAATTAAGGGTTTAATCTTAATTGAGTTAATTAAAAGGCTTAATGAATTCAAAAATCAGTAAGAAAATTCCCTAAAGCTGAGAATGTCACTAAGTTCAAGTGGTTCAAATTTCAACTCAAAAGGAAATGAATCTTAATTATTGAAAACATTCTAAGTTCTCTAAACAAGTCCTTAATCATTGTCCTTAATGACACTAAGTTTGAATAGGTTCAAATCAAATCTTCTCTAACCCTTGAACACGCATGAATTAAACACATAAGCATCATACTCAAATCCTTAAATCTAGGAGAACCTAGACTAGGTGGTGTGTGTATAATCTAAGCATGCAAGAACTAACAAAATTAACTTAACTTAAATCTTAATTAGTGAAGAGTTAAAGCACAACTATGCACTAATTAATCCCCATAATTTCCATTCATATATGCTCAATCTATGTTTAAAATTTTAAGGTGGATCTCTCAAAGGTTCAAGATTAAAAAAAAGGTTTTAAAATAGTTTTAAATATATAAATACATAAACATATATATATATATAAATAAGTTTTAAAATAAAGTAATTCAAAATATTATCAAACTAAAATGTTTTTTTTTTTAAGGATTGAGAGATCCACTGATTTTCCAAAGTTATTTGAAAATAAATTTTTAATTTCCAAAATATTTAATATAATATTTAATTAAATAATAATTAAATATTGAATATGATCAAATAATTGAAATTAATGAAAATAAATTGAGTTTTAAAATTTTGAAAATAGTTTTAAATTAAAACATTTAAAATTCTAAAAATATTGATACATTATTCAAATTTATATGAGTTAATTTGAATTTAATATGAAATTTTTTTAAAATTAAATGTTAATTAAAGCATTTAAATTTATTTAAAATTAATTGAACCTTAAGAATTAATATTAAATTAAGTTTTAGTTATTCTCTGAAAATTCAAAATAGATTAAAATAATTTCCCTTAAAATTTAAAAAAAATTGGGTTTATTGTAATTAAATAATAATTAAAATAACTTAATAGTTTATATTAAAATTTATTTAAAATATATAGAATATTTCAAAGAAATTTTATTTTTAAATTAAAGGCCTTATTTTTCTGAAAAATTTGATACCTTATATTTAAATTTTGGACTTATATTTAATTTAAATAATTTTTAGAGTTTTTCTGCATTTAAAATGATTTTTTAAAATCGTTTTAAATGAAGAAGCGGCGCTGGCGGCCACGTGGCGGCTTCTCACTGGTGGGCACGAAAACGCGCGGCGTCGGGCAATCATTGCCACGCGATTTCCACTTAACCACGTCAGCCGCGCGTTTCGGCCGTTTGATCTTCCGCGGGTTTGATCCGACGGCCGAGATCGAACCCCGCGTTCGATCTCAACGGAACGAGATCAGACGGCCTGGATTCCATCCCGCGGTTTGGAAGGGAGGGTCCAGATGCCGTCGGACCGTTAACCGAACGCCGAAATGAATTACACGGTCGAACGGCCGGAAGGATCATGCAATCAAAGCCGTTGATCAGCCGATCAACGGCTCAGAAAACGTACCCCTGAGCCAATGATAACGGGACGACCCTAAACTCGTTTTTTGGCTCGTTTGTTCGATCTAGACAGCAAAATAATTTGAAATTTTAAACTGGAGTAAAGAGAGTGAACAGAAATTTTGGGGATCTATTCCCACGGCATAATATGCATTTAATAAAAAGCTATTTAGCCTAAGTGTCTTAGACTAGGGTTAGAGTTTTACAGCGATTCAAAGGACGGTTTGGACTGTTTTTGGATTCTCTGAACTTGTAGACTGTCCATGTTTATTTGTCCTGTTGAATCTACGCTCCAATGCTCCACGAATCGCCTTGTAAAAGCCTTGGACCGATTGAAGCTTGAGTTCGCCGGAAGATCGTCGGCCACCGCTTTGACCGGCCGGATTTGAGTGGGGATAAGTTGGGAAATGTCTGGGGAGCTCAATGGAACAGGGGGCTGGGCTTGAGAGAGCTTAAGTGGAGAGAGAGGGTTAGGGTTAGAATGAGGCTTCATTTGAGCATATTTCCTTATTCAAACATCCCCCAGCCAAAATGGATGGCTGGGATTGACTCCTGGGCTCTCCAGATGATGCCACCTGTCCCTGGGAAAGCTGGAAGGCTGCCCCAAAGGCTGGACATGCCTCATTCCCATTGGGTGGTCTTGGGTGAGTGGGGGGGGGACCATTGCCTCTTAAGGCTAAACCAAGGCCTGATCCTTGTTAGGAGAGCTTTGAGTGAGCTTTAAACTACAAGGGGGTCGGCCTAAGGCAGCCCTAATGGAGGAAAAGGGGTTTAGCACATGATGGTGCCCCTTTGAGGAGTTTTAAATGGAGGTTTGACAATGTTGACCAGTCAACCAGTCAAAGGAGGCTGAGGTGGCAGCTGACTTGGCATGGGGAGGAGTTCAAGAGCTGATTGAATGATTTGATTGGGTTTAGGCTAGCATGAGTCAAGCCATTTGGTCACTTAAGCCTCTTAAAGGGGTTTTGTTGACTATATTGACCAGTCAATGGGTCAACAATAGGTGAGGTGGCAGCCAAAGACAATTGATAACTTGAAGAGGGTTTGACACTTAAGAATTAAGGCTTGAATATTTTGGAAAAGATTTAAGGTAATTTGAACAAATATTAATGGGTTGACTTGGTCAAAATGACTTGGGTTTGACTCAAAATGAGTTTAGAAATATTCAAGACAATGAATTGAATGAGTTTAAAAGTTCAAAGGCATTGATCTGGTTAAATGGGTTGAAATGACCCATTTGAACTCTTAAGGGCTGATTAGGTCAATCCTAATTGACTTGGTCAACCAGGTGGGTCCAGGGTCTGGAAATGGACTCAATCAATTTGAAATAATATTTTGAGTCTATTGGAAGTGGTTCCAGGATTTATGGGATTTTATTTGGCTTAATGGGCCTTATTGGGCCCATTAAGGGTCATCTGGGTCAAAATTGGTTGACCTAGTCAACTAGGTTGACTCAGAGGCTGGGGTCAGGTTCAACAGGTTTGAAATGACATTCTAAGACCAATGGAAGTGGTCCCATGGTCTAAAGAGGTCATTTGGGTAAAAACACCCATTTGGGCCCTTAAGGGGTCATTTGGGTCAACTAAGTTGACTTGGTCAACCAGGTTGACCCAGGGCTTAGAAATGGGTCCAACAGGTTTCAAATGACGTTTCAAGACCAATGGAAGTAGTTCCATGGCCTGGAGAGGTCGTTTGGGTTAAAAGGCCTATTTGGATCCTTAAAGGGTCATTTGGGTCAACTAAGTTGACTTGGTCAACCAGATTGACCCAGGACTTGGAAATGGGTCCAACAAATTTGGTTTGATATTTGAAACTCGCTGGAGGTGGTTGCGTTCAATTCGGAGTTCATTTGGTTTGAAATCACCATTTGAGCCCCATAGGGGTATTTTGGTCATTTTGACCCCTGGTCGACTAGGGGTCAAAGTGGGTCAACCAAAATGCAGTTTACTGTTCAGTGAGTCATAATTAAGGGTCTGGAAGTAATTAGAGGCTTTGGAGAGGGCTCTAAGGTCAAAATCCACTTGATGGCAGATCCAGTGGCATAGGCCGTAAATATTTGAAGGTTTTGCAGCCTATGGATTTTGATTAAGTTTCTGGGGTTAGAGACCTCAAAATGGGCTCAAATTTGGAGGGTCTCCTCCAGAGACATGTCCCATCAGTATGCAACTGACAGACTCTGAATCGGAGGTCAATTGATTGATTTTGAAGTGTTTGAAAATTTGCTGAAAAAGGCTTTTAGGACTTGGCCTTTTAGTATTGAATTTGGGTCTGGATTTTTTGAATTTGATCTGGATTTGATTGGAATTTGAATTGAACTAAGGTCTGGACATCTCCTAGGGTCTAAGAAGATCATAGGGTTTGAATCTAGGAGAGTCTTAGGGTCTATAATAGATCCTAATATCTGGACTGGTCTGGAAGAATCCTAGGGTCTAGAGTAGATCCTAGGGTCTGGAATCTAGAAGGGTCCTAGGATCTAGAATGGATCCTAAGGTCTGAATTTTGGAGAATCCTAGATTTTTAGATTGATCTGGAGTCTGGATAGGTCCTCATACAAAAATGAGGTCAACAAATGGACCCCCAATATGTGTAATAGAATGAAATTCTATTGCACATATTGGCGTTGACCGAAAAAGGTCAAGTCTGGAGTTTTGATTCTAAAGGAAGGAAAATCCACCCCTGAAGAATCGGAGTTTGGTCTGGAACTAGGGTAGTGCCATGGAAGGCGTACTCTATCACTAGCGAGTCGAATCTTAAGGAGAGAAAATTAAAGATCTAGTGGGAAGGAAGCATTGCTTCCCATGATAGATCAGATCTGGATTGATCATATGTAAAGGAAACTTGCTTTACACAGGGGATCAGGTTTGAAGGATCGTACATAGAGGAAACTTGCTCCATATAAGATCGGGATCTGGAATGATCATTGGTAGAGGAAACTTGCTCTACGGATGATCGGGTCAGGATTGATCATATGTAAAGGAAACTTGCTTTACATAAGAGATCGGATTTGAAAAATCGAATATAGAGGAAACTTGCTCTATATAAGATCAAGATTAAGATGATCATGAGTAGAGGAAACCTGCTCTACAGATGATCGGGTCAGGATTGATCATATGTAAAGGAAACTTGCTTTACATAAGAGATCGGATTTGAAAAATCGAATATAGAGGAAACTTGCTCTATATAAGATCAAGATTAAGATGATCATGAGTAGAGGAAACTTGCTCTACGGATGATCGGGTCTGGATTGATCATATGTAAAGAAAACTTGCTTTACATAAGAGATCGGATTTGAAAAATCGAATATAGAGGAAACTTGCTCTATATAAGATCAAGATTAAGATGATCATGAGTAGAGGAAACTTGCTCTACGGATGATCGGGTCTGGATTGATCATATGTAAAGGAAACTTGCTTTACATAAGTGATCAGGTTTGAAAGATCGTATATAGAGGAAACTTGCTCTATATAAGATCAAAATTAAGATGATCATTAGTAGAGGAAACTTGCTCTACGGGTGATCGGGTCTGGATTGATCATATGTAAATGAAACTTGCTTTACATAAGTGATCGGGTTTGAAAAATCGAATATAGAGGAAACTTGCTCTATATAAGATCAAGATTAAGATGATCATGAGTAGAGGAAACTTGCTCTACGGATGATCGGGTCTGGATTGATCATATGTAAAGGAAACTTGTTTTACATAAGTGATCAGGTTTGAAAGATCGTATATAGAGGAAACTTGCTCTATATAAGATCAAAATTAAGATGATCATTAGTAGAGGAAACTTGCTCTACGGGTGATCGGGTCTGGATTGATCATATGTAAAGGAAACTTGCTTTACATAAGTGATCGGGTTTGAAAAATCGAATATAGAGGAAACTTGCTCTATATAAGATCAAGATTAAGATGATCATGAGTAGAGGAAACTTGCTCTACGGATGATCGGGTCTGGATTGATCATATGTAAAGGAAACTTGCTTTACATAAGTGATCAGGTTTGAAAGATCGTATATAGAGGAAACTTGCTCTATATAAGATCAAAATTAAGATGATCATTAGTAGAGGAAACTTGCTCTACGGGTGATCGGGTCTGGATTGATCATATGTAAAGGAAACTTGCTTTACATAAGTGATTGGGTTTGAAAAATCGAATATAGAGGAAACTTGCTCTATATAAGATCAAGATTAAGATGATCATGAGTAGAGGAAACTTGCTCTACGGATGATCGGGTCTGGATTGATCATATGTAAAGGAAACTTGCTTTACATAAGTGATCAGGTTTGAAAGATCGTATATAGAGGAAACTTGCTCTATATAAGATCAAAATTAAAATTGGAATTTTAGGGTGGTGCCACGAAAGGGCGTACTCCACCACTAAAAGGCTTGAAGTTAAGACAAGAAGACCTGAAGAAAAATTTCTTAGCCTAAAAAAAAAAAGGTATTAAATTATAAAAAGATTTGTAAACAATTGAACAAAATTGATTGAAACTTGAAGATTTTATTGATTGAAAATTCGAGCTACATCAAGCATAGTATTTCTTAAGGAAACGCCCGTTTACAGGAAGCATTGGGTGATTTCCTTTACAATCCACTAGCTGATACGAGCCTCCTTCGTAGGTTGTTTCCACTACGAAGGATCCTTCCCAAGTTGGTTCAAACTTTCCACCGAGTTTTCGGTGCGCTAAGATAGGCCTCCGAAGAACCAAGACCAAGTCGCCTACTTGGAAGGTTCTAGGTCGCACTAACTTATCGTGAGCTTGAATTATTCGGGCTTTGTACAACTCTAAGTTTTGCTGAGCTTGAAGACGACATCCTTCGAGGCTTTCAAGTTCTTCTAGACGGAGTTGTGCATTCTGTTGAGTTGTAATCTGATTCTGAATTGCAATTCTGAGTGAAGGGATTTGAACTTCCAGAGGGAGTACGGCCTCGGATCCATACACCAGTGCAAACGGTGTGGATTGGGTCGGGGTTCGATAAGTGGTCCTGTAGGCCCACAGAGCTTCCACCAACCTCTCATCCCACTGACGTTTATTATCATCGAGGGTCTTTTTGATGATTTGAACCAAAGTTTTATTGAAGGCCTCAGCCAATCCATTAGCCCGTGGATAATAGATTGTTGAGTATCTCCAATCGATACCATGGCGATTTGTAAAATTGTTGATCTTTGTAGACTTGAAAGCGGACCCATTATCGGATATGATTCTGCGCGGAACGCCGAATCTATAAACGATATTGTCACGAAAGAATTTCATTACATGGTGTGATGTTACATTTCTTAGTGGGACTGCTTCTGCCCACTTTGAAAAGTAGTCAGTCGCTGCTAAAATGAAGCGATGACCCTTCGAGGAGGGAGGGTCAATTGGCCCGATGATATCCGTGCCCCAACTTTTGAAGGGCCACGAGGCTATCGTGGGATGCAACACGTTAGGCGGCTGATGTAAAATCACACCATGTACTTGGCATTGATGACAACACTTTGCAATTTTCATGCAATCGTCAATCATCGTAGGCCAGTAGTATCCAAGTCTTTTGATCTTCATTTTCATCTTTGGACCCGATTGATGAGCACCGCACAGTCCAGCATGGACTTCGTTAATGACCTTCAGGGCCTCACATTTATCTAAACAATGGAGCCACATTTGACCAAACGACCGTCGGTACAACGTATTATTGACTAGTGCGTAGGATAGGGCACGTTTCTTAATTTGATGGGCAAGTGATCTCTCGTGAGGGAGCTTGCCTTCTTGAAGATATTCAATTATCGGTTGTCTCCAATCTGTTTCTTCATCGACCGCTGAAGAGGTAGAAAGGACTTGGAAAATTTATTTGTTGACGTGCTCCAAATCTATAGGAGACAGGATTTGGTGGCCCTGCACCTCTATAGGGATGGAGTCTTCTTCTGGACAGGCAAATTCCTTTGCGAGCTTTGCGAGGGCATCCGTCGAAGAATTGCTTCAATGGGGAATCCTATACATAGTTACAATCGGAATTTGCTCGAGCAAGTGATAGGTGTATTGATGGTACTTCAGGAGTTTAGGATTCAAAACTTTATAGGTTCCTGCAATCTGGTTTATCACCAGTTGGGAATCACCAAAAATTTTAATCTCTTTAATCTCCATCAAAATTGTAAGTTCCAGGCCAGTTATCAGAGCTTCGTACTCAGCTTCGTTATTCGTACAAGGTTCTGATAAGTGGTAGGAAAAGTACATCATTCCCTTATCCGGTGTTATGAATACCAGGCCAACTCCGGCTTTCCCGGGAATAGTAGATTCAGGTGTTTTGCCCCGTTGAGAGGACGCAGCACCATCAAAATACATTTCCCAGGTTTGAGTAGTGGCTTCCCCAAAACTCATGATTTGCTCATCCGGTAAATCATCGTTTAGAGGAGATTCCGCCGGCAACGGGTGTGCCGCAAGGAAGTCGGCGATGGCCTGCCCTTTCACAGCACGCAGGGGAATGAAAGTGATTTCGAATTGGAGCAATATCATAGACCAACGAGCCAAACGTCCTGACAACGTAGGCCTGGTCATAAGATATTGCAAGGGGTTAAAACTGGAAATTAGATTGATATGATGAGAAAGCATGTAATGTCTTAGTTTTTGGGCTGCAAAGACTAAGGCGAGACAGTGTTTCTCAATCGTTGGATACCGAATTTCAGTTGGTAAAAGCCTCCGACTTAGGTAATAGAGAGCATTCTCTTTCCCTTCGTCATTGACTTGAGCAAGGAGGGCCCCGAGAGATTCGTCAAGGGCCGCAGTGTAGAGTATTAGAGGTCTCCCCGGAATAGGGGCTGACAAGACTGGTGGATTTGTCAGGTATTGTTTGATATTTTCAAAAGCAGATTGACATTTCTCGTCCCAAATGAATTTGGCGTCCTTTTTAGCGAGGACCGAGAATGGTTGACATCTTCCGGAAAGATTAGAGATGAATCTTCTTATATACGCCAGTCTACCTTGAAGGGATCTTAGTTGAGTAAGACTCCTAGGAGGCGGCATATTTAAGATAGCTTCGATTTTAGCGGGATCAATTTCAATTCCACGGTGCCTTACTACGAAACCTAGAAATTTCCCTGACGCGACACCAAAGGCGCACTTCAAAGGATTCATCTTAAGGTCGTAGCGACGCAACCGCTCGAAGACGATTCTTAAGTCATAAAGATGAGCCTCTTTAACTTTACTTTTGATAACTAAATCGTCGATGTAGCATTCGACTTGATTGTGGATTAAGTCGTCAAAAATTTGAGTCATAGCCCGCTGGTAGGTTGCACCGGCATTTTTAAGGCCAAATGGCATCACTTTATAACAAAAGATCCCTATAGGACTTCTGAATGCAGTGTTTCTCTCATCTTGTGGGGCCATCTTGATTTGATTATAACCAGACGAGCCGTCCATAAAGGAGAAAACAACATGCACAGAGGCAATATCCACCATTAGTTCGGGAATTGGCAAAGGAAATTCATCCTTAGGACATGCCTTATTCAGGTCTCTATAGTCAACACAGACCCGGATTTGACCATTTTTCTTTCGAACGGGCACAACGCTGGCTACCCAAGAAGGATATTGCTCCTCCCGGATAAATCCGGCTTCGGCCAATTTCTTAACTTCAGAAATGACTTGTTGTTCAATCTCCAGACGCAAGCGTCGTGGAGCTTGTTTGACAGGAATGGCATCACACCGGATTCTGAGTTTATGAACTACTATATCGGCGGACAAACCCGGCATTTCGTCGTATGTCCAAGCGAAACAGTCCTTAAACTCGGATAGAAGTTGAATCAGATCCTTAGACTCGTCGTCACTCAACAAAGAACTTATGAATGTGGGGCGAGGGTCATCCTCTGTTCCAAGGTTAATTTCTTTAAGTTCATCAACTGTTGACTTAATCTCTTCTTCAAATTCAGGGGGTGCATCCCGAATTTGATCTTCATCTGAATCATCTAAGGTCTCCAAACAAAGTCTATCGAGCGAATCGACGACTTCAGCAGGGACACTTTCAGATTCAAGATGGATAGTTATCATCAAGCAATATTCATCGTCGTCGAACAAACTAACGGAACCAAAGCCGATACCACTCGTCCAATTTTTATTGAATTTAGAATTCCAAATACCTTGGTGGTATCTAGCTTGACCCTTAGTCCATTGACTCGGAACAAAACCTTTAGAGATAAGAGCTTAAACACCAAGGGGAAAGTAGCCAAAAGGTAATTCCATTAATTCATTGAAATCCGCCTCTTCAAGGATTACATCACCCTCATTCCTTGAAGAGGAAGTGCCAGGGAAGAACCTCTGGACTTTCTTTACTTTTCCATCTAAGTTAGGGGCATCCTTAGTTACTAACCCTGAGACTCTGTCAGCGGACAGTGGGGTTAAGGCTAAGGACTTAACTGCCCTATTAAGCTTTTCATAAATAGTTAATTCAGGCTCATCACTTCGAGGTTTAGATTTGTTACCCTCTTGGTCGCTATCTGAATCTAAAGTGAGATCAAACTTTGGAAGAGGATTGATTTTTCTGTAGTCGAAAGCAATTCTAGCACCCCTCCTTGTCGGTTCTTCATCTGAACTTGTTTCAAGTTCGATGTACATTGGGGGATTTCTCTTTTCAATGGAAGGGCGGCCTCGACCGCGTGCCCTTTGAGCCATCCTTCCACCTCTTTGAGGTAGATTGATTGGAGGCCTAAAAACCACGCGCTCGACGTCATCTTCACTATTAGAATCGTCTTCTTTTTGATTCTTGACTTTTTCTTTTCTCAATTTTTGAATTGCTTTCGAACTCTGATTTTCTGCTTTTTCCTCCTTAACGTTGATCTCTACCTTAGATTTGATAGTGGACCCTTTGGGAACATAGTAGGCAGCATCCTCATAGATCCCGATCTCGTGAATAGAGAATGGTTGCAAATCACCCTTGATTTCAAACTCAATGCCATCTCATTGGTACTTGATGCACTGATGCAGGGTGAAAGGAACCATCCTATACTCATGGATCCAAGGCCTACCTAGGAGCGCATTAAAGGACGTAGCCGAATCAATTATATGAAATTTCGCTTCAGTTTTCAACTCTCCTATCTCTAGAAGAAGTGTGATTGAACCTAAAGCCTTCTCGCCTTTTTCATTGAACCCACGAAGCACTAACTTGTCGGTTGAGAGCTTGCTAGTATCAATTCTAAGGTATGCGAGAGTCTTTATATTCATCACGTTGACCGATGCACCCGGATCAACAAGAACTCTTGATAATTTGAACTTTCCCACATTTACAGTGATGTAGAGTGGGCGATTGTGGTCGGCAGTTCCAAGGAGTAGATCTTCATCGGAGAAGGTAACTCCTGAAATTTCTTTGAAGTACAAAGCTTCATCCTCAGAAGTTGAAGCGAGTTGAGCTAAGCAAATCTCAGGGTCGAGAAGTGCTTTAATTAAAGTCTCCCTCATCTCTTTTGAAAGGATGAGGGCATCGTAGATGCTCAACTTAGCAGGCAACTTCCTAAGGTGAGCTAAGACGTTGTAATCAACACTTGGAACATTAACATCAGGACCCGGTGGATTTGAAGGAGAGTTTGATTATTGAGTAGAGACTTGAATCGGATCAGTGGAAACAACTTTTTTTCCCTTTTCCTGTGGGGGAAGCCTAGGGGGTAAAACCTTGCCACCACGTAGTTGTACTTGCACGATTTCATCGGAAGGACAGTCTACGGGGAGGTCTACGCTCTCCTTAAGCGGTTGATTGTCATTTTCTGAATGGGAATCTGAATCGGAAAAGTCTATCACGACGGGACTCCCTTGGAAATTAATTTCAGGGGCATCACCATCTGATACGACATTAGATTCATTTTCCCCTTGAAGGGTCAAATCTGGAGAGCTGGGTTTTTGAACTTCTTGATTATCCCCAGCTGGCTCCGAGTTATTTTCAACAGAAGAATCATTTAAAATTTCATTCTCAACACTAATCATCAAAATATTCGCAGAAGGATCTTTCTTTTTATTCAATTTTTGACCCTTTGCCTTTGATGGGGCAAAGTAAAAGTCAGATAACTTAAGTGGGGCTAGTGGCTTTGAACCACCATCCACCACTTGTACAGATCTCTCATCAACAAATTTCATCTCTACAACATGTTCACTCTTTTTATTTAATACAGTAGTTCCTACAACTACTGGAGAGGAAATCGTCCCAACATCCTCCTGCGATGCCTCCAGCTCAACCTCCTAGATCGGGCCCCGGGCTCTCGTCGGTAACTGTTGAGAAAGACGAAAAGATTGGTTAATCGACTTTTTAAATGCCCGGGATAGTGCTATATCCCAACCATCTTCAATGGACAAAGAAAGATTAGAAATTTTACCTGAAATGGATTTGACAGATCCCTGATCCGGATTAACCAAGTACTCATTTGAAATTATGATGTTACCTTGACGGAAGTTTTTCTCGAGCCAGTCCTTAAAGACTATACAGTCTTCGATTGTGTGGCCCAACATGCGATGGTAGGGGCAAAAGGTCGGATCGTCCTTTTTATTTGCCTCTTCCAGCTTTCTGGCCTCTGGCAATCGAAAATCTGGTTTCTTTAGAAGGCTCTTAAAAATTTTCTTCACCGACTCCCTTTTGAATGGATACGGACGAGCCAATCTCTCTTCAAAAGTGGGTCGGTAGTACTCTCTGGTAGGCTGAGAAGTTACCTGAAACGGTTGAGGTTTCTGAGTTTGTTGAACAACAGGGTTACTTGATTGAACATTGACAGGCTTCTTTCCCTTATCGACTGCTGAAACCGTTGCTGTCTTTTTCTCAAAGGACTTCAACGGTTTACTAACCTTTTTATCTTCAGTAGAATCCTTCAAGAATGGCATTTTGGGAGCCTCTTCTTGTAGATTACTAGCTTTGTTAAGAAGCTTTTCAAAGGTTTTAATTGTAAACCCCTTCAACAGAAAAGCAATAGGCCCGTGGATATTCTTTAGAAGAATTTCCACTGCATGTTGCTCTTGCAGTTGGGGCTCACACTTCATCGAGAGGTTTCGCCACCTCAAGATGTAGTCGACTAAAGACTCGCCCGGTTTTTGCTTTTCGATGACGAGATCACCAACGGTTACACGTTGTTGAGCTCCTGAGAATCTCTTTAAAAAGAGACCCTCGAGCTCTGTGAAAGTTTTTACAGAACCGTTCGGTAGATCTGCGTACCACTCAAAAGCAATACCGGACAAACTACTCACAAACTGACGAAAGAGTAGAGCATCCGACCCTCCTGCATTGCAACAGCTTGCTCGGAAATGGGCCAGATGCTGTCTTGGGTTTTCTAAGCCGCTAAAAATTTTGAAAGAAGGTGGCACAAAACCCTTAGGATAAGGAACCAAATCATATTCCTCGGGGTAGGGTCTACCCTTTGGAATAGATACAGTTCTTTGTGAATGGGCTAAGGCCTCCCTTACCTGGGTTTCGATCATCTGGCGAATATCTTTTTCTGGTGGAGGGGTGACTTCTGGAATCTTGAAACTAGAATCAGCCTTCCTGCTGTGCTCGCCCGTTGTGAGTACCGTGGGCTGCAACTGCTCGGGTTTAGACTGCTGTGCCTGGAACATCTGATTCTGCATTTGTTCTACCTTTAGCATCATCTCTTCGACCTTTCTTTCCAGGCTCTTGATGTAATCATCTTTATCTCTCAGCTTAACAGAGGTGTCGGAATCTGAATCAACTGCTGCTGACTCTTCTTCTTTATCGGAGCGGTGTTTAGAAGGCTCAGCATCTTTAGTTGATGCTCGAGTCTCACCATGTGGACATCCGCTATTGGTTCTTCTTCAACTAACAGATCATCTTCATCCGGATTGAATTCATCAACAGCCTTCTTCTTAAGAATATCTCTGATTTCTTGAACTACTTCCTCAACCGGCCTCCCATCTATTGCCTCAGCATAAATTGGCAGGTATCCATCGTAGTCCATCACTTGATCATACTCTTTCACATCTAACTTATCAAAGATATTACTGATCTTAGCATCCTCTTCAGTGATTTCTTCACTAACCAACTGATCTAACATCTCTTGATCAGGATCTCGGGTCATCTCCTCCCCTCCGACTGTCCCGGGGTCGGTAGTCGCAAGGGTGACATCCTCAGTAGGGTGAGGGACATCCATCTTAATTGGTGATGGAGGGGCTTGAACAGCTGGGGCTCCAACATCAACATGAATAGAGTCCTCACTTCCCTGAACTGGGAGTCTAGGGAGTTTAACTGGTATCTGAACTTGAGGTTCCCTGAATTGAATCCCAATGGATCTACTGAACTTCTTTCTTGCACATGATTCTTCTGGCGACATGGGCCTCTTGCCCTTAACATCAACTGGTTTCAGCTCTTTCAAGACTTCTTTAGACTTCGCAATCACTGGGGCCAGCTTTGACAGTTTCGAAGGTGGGGTCGGTGGTCTGCCACTAAAAGAGCGACTCTGGCCAGACCCGGTTAATACTATCTCCTCCGTCTTTGTAGACGGGAGGCGAGGCACCCAGTGGTATCCATCCACCAAGACTGAAGACACAGGTTGTTTGACAAATTTTTTGTTTTTCCTCACTAGTTGAGGTGTCAAATTCTTGGCTTCAGACTTTTCTTCCTTCAGAACTTCTTTCTCGAGCTTGTGTGAAATCACTCCCTTCAGGTGTTTCACATACTGTTCCTTAGTTTGCCCCACTTGAGCAGCACAAGTATGGATGATATTTCTAAGCATCCTAGTTTTCAGAATTTGCTTCTCCTTTGGGGTTCTCCTAACAGAATAGTCTACTGGGCTAGGCGGAGTGCTAGCTATCCGAGTAACTCTCTCCTCCCCTGCAGCAGCTACGGAGGGGTGAAAACGACTCCCTTTAAGGAGTGGAGAAGAGGCAGGGATTGGCAGCTCCTCGGCAGCCTCAAGATCGACTTTAGTCAAGGCCTTCAGCTCGGCCACCTTCTTAGTCTTAGTGATTTTCTTCCTTAACCTCCTGAGGTAGTTTTTCTTGGAATTCTTACTACCATAAAGAGTCTCAGCGCTAGAAGATCCCTTCTCAAACACTATTTTGGCTGCAGTGGCAGCTTCCAGTTTCTTTGCATCTTCAAGGAACTCTTTTGGCGCATTGGCAATATCTAGCGCTGACCACAGACTAGGAGGGGCATCGTTCCCGGCTCCTATGGCTAATTGAACTACAGGGGCATCTTTCTCGCCCTCGACAGCAAGGTTAACCAAAGTGTTTCCATTCATCACCAGTCTAAGGGACTTAAACCCTATTCCAAACTGAATTGAGTTCTCGTAGACTAACTCTTCAATCAGCAAATCACGATCCATTGAAAACAATAGTTTGCCAGCCATTGCAGTTAATTTGATTTTCTGAGAATTGAGAGGGAAAAGATTTGAATTAGAAACTTGAATTTAAATTTTGAAAACAAATTTATATTTTATCGTATATATCGGGTTATAAGAGCTATAACCCGGTGTAAAACGATAGAATATAGAGTTTGATTTTGATTGAAATAGAGTTTGAATTGTCGTTGTATATATTCAACTACAAAAGGATTTTGTAGGAGAGAATATATAACAATGATAATCTGAATTTGATTTGGATGGATTTGAAGAAGATGTTTGAATTTGGAGATAATTGAATTTTGGAAATTCAAAAATCCGGCAGCATTTCCCCTTATTTTTGGAACTCAATGTGTTGAATTTTCATTCAACAAAAGGTTCACAAATAAACGTCGGGAAAAACACTAAGAAGGCCTAACTCTTTCAATCTCTAAAGGATGAAATGTTAATGGCGAACTTGTACCGGATAGAGTTTTAAAGATTTGTTGTATATGTTAACTACGACGATCGTCGTAGAAGAACATACAACAACGATAATCAATTTTGAAAAGATTTTAGAAAGAGTTTTGAAAACTAAAAAATTCGGCAGCATCTCCCCTTATTTTGGGACTCGAGATGTTGGATATTCATCCAACAAAAAGGTCCACATTAATTAGGGGAGATTTATTTGGAATTTACTTGACTCTTTCATTCTAGTTAGTGCACTAAGAATGAAATGTCATAGCTTAACTCTACCGATATAGTTGAATTTTAAAACGAACCCTAAAAGTGAGTGTTATGGTTGATCGTATATATCGAATTGAAATTGTTACAATTCAATATACAACGATACAATCATAACGATTATCTAGACGTTGGAAGGATCAAAACTCTATTAAACGACTAGAATTTAGATTTTGAAAATTGAGGAGATTTTCTATAAGTTATATAACTTAGCGTGCCACTAGTAGCCCGAGCACGCTAGTTTCTAAAATTTATAGAAAGGGATAGGCTTGACTCTTTCGCTCTACCAACCAAGTTGGAGGCAAAATGTCCAAGCCTAAATTAAAGGGAGGCTTCCTACACTCGCCTCTCGTTTCACATGTCTTAATTGAGTTGGCCACACTCACCCAAGGAAGAAATGGGTAGAGGGACCAACGGAGAGAAAGGTAGTCAAAACTACCGATGCAATAAAATTTATACCGCTATTAAAGATGGAGAGTGAGATAATCCCCAGTGGAGTCGCCATTTTTGTTTTGATTAAAAAAAAAAATATTTAAGTATATATATAGTTTTGAAAATGTATTAATTTTCTTTGGGAAAAATCAATTTTTGAATTTTAGTTTTGAAATCGAACACAACATTAGGAACGATATATCATCTCAAACGGAAAGAATATCATTCACTAATTGGTTCGAATTTCAAAGTTTTAAAGTTATCCAAGTTATCGTAGTCGAACTCATGAGAGACAACATATGACCTCGAAAGATCAAAATTATGTTCAATCAATTGTTCAACGACAATAAGTTGAATAAGAGACCGTTAATTTCATAATCAAAATCACAATAAAAATTGATATATCTCTCCGAGGAAAGAAGTTATCAATCGTTATTGATCGTTTGAAAATAGAGTTAACGATCGTTGAAATTTGGATTTTCCCAAAGATAATTAATCAAAGGTTTTGAAAAATTGATTTTAAAAATAAGTTCTGGGTTTCTAAATCTCCTACGAGCGCAAGCCCTCGTAGTTAATTACATCGTAGGAAATCGAAATTTCCTACGAAAACTCTCGATTAAAATAGCGGTGTAAATTTTATTTAAGAATTTCAAAGATCGATATCAAAGGAGGAGAAGGGTAGGAATTTTATATCGGGATTGGATCAATGTTGAACAGTTATTTCTGGAGTTAAAGGAAGAGTAGTAAGGAATGTTTTTAAGATTCTGAAATAATTCAGAAAACACTCCAACCTATCCTAAATGTTGGACTTGAATTTGATTGAAAGTGATTTAATGTTTAAGTGATCAATTTTATTAGAAATTTGGGATTCGATTCCCGAAAATTGAGGTCTTATGGCCCGAGCCAGCCTCAGAACCTAAGTCTAAATTGGGCACTAAAAGTTAGCACCCCGAACCTAGCTAGTGCAATGCGAATCTGGTCTTACCCCGGCCTGGATTGGGGAGCCAGCTAAACCACCTAAACGATTTTTAAAAAAAATGAATCCGGTCTTTTTATGTAGAGTGATAGGGACGTTATTTAAGATAAGTTTTTGAGAGCGGGGCCGACATCTAGAGCGGATCCTAATTGGCCCCTTAGACTCATGTTGGGTATTCGATGTCTAAGTAATGCAATTAAATATTAGACTCTTTTAAATTTGTTGCTAATGCGATGCATGCTAATTGACTCGATTGAATGCAAAATCTGTATGTAGCAGTTTAAAAATTTTGGCTTAGAAAATAGATTTTTCCCTAGAGATTGCATAACATCCCCTTGACAGATCAGCACCCTCATAGGCCAGGTGGTCTGCCAGAACCCGCAGGCGGGGAGATGCCTAACAAGGTTGAGAAGGTATAATATGAATGCATGAAAAACCCTCGGCGAGTCCGAGCTTACTTCTTAAGACCGTTTAGAGTTTCTATCTTATCTTAAAAATTTTATTTAATTAAGGTAAAAGAATTTTTGACAGACCCCTAAGAGCCTAAATTCGAATTCCATGCTAAATTGAACACGGCATACAAATAAAAAGACTAGAAAAACAGGAGTTCTAATGCGCAATCAATTAAATAAATCAATTAAATATATCAAATTGAATGTCCATATGGCAAGTGCCACTCATTATTACATCTCAAGAATTACAAGAAATTAGAGTGGCCGGGCACCACTGACTACAACCCGGATTTCTAATCCTAAATCAAATGATTTTGAGACTTGGGATTCTTCTCGTTGTCCAATCCTTCATCTTCTCACGAACATCTCGATTCGTCGGTTCAGGATATCCAAATGGAAAGAAACTCCCCCTTGATCGGGGTGTTATCTTTCCTCTTTGGATACTTGCAAAGTATCCTAATTTGAATTCCAAATGGAAGAAGACTCTCCCCTTTAGGGATGTCTTCACCTCTTTGGAATTCAAATTGGATATTCATATCCCAATCTCAAAACATTTTAAAGAAATACAACCTTAAATGAATTAAATTTACATTGATAGAAATAAAAAAAATCTAGACTCGATCCTGCAAGGTTATCCTAATAATCAACAGTTATATATATTCCCAAGCAGTTATAATATAAAAATTTGAAATGCATTTTTTTTAGCCACACTTGGCCATGCTCTTTTTATTTAAAGGGGGTCTTAAGCGCGGCAGGTACCTGTGCAAAGAGTATATATATTTTTATTAACTGCCCTCTTTAATTTTTTTAGCTCCTTGTATGAGCATGGCCACCTGCATAAGATTGCACAAGTATAATTCGCCCCTAACCTAGGGGTAAATCTAGCGCACAATCAATCACAGAATGCATGAAGTAAGTAAATAAACATATCAATTCTACACTAGCAAACAGCATGCAGTAATAAAATACTAGACCTTACTACAATCTTATGATAAGGTTCGAGGAACCAGCCTCCTTAGGACACTTAGCCCTGCAGCCCGGAGTACTCCAGCCAATAAACTTCATATTTAGGATGGTTGTTGTGTTTTAAAAAGTTTGTTGAGTGTTTTAAACATTAAGTTAAGATTTTCTGGAGTTTTGGAATAATTTTGAAATTTATGAATTTTTGAATATTTTAATCACTTAATTAAGGGGTTAAAAATTAACTTTTTAATTAAGCCCAAATTCTAGACAGATAGCATTTTATTAAAATACTAGACCTTACTACAATCAGTTAGAAGGTAAGTACGTTGAAATCGGATTTTTCTACATTTTATTACGAAGATTTGAAGTTTTGAACTAGTTTTGACCTAGATTTGACCGGTTTGTTGACTTTTTGAAATGTTGCAGATTTCTGGAGTTTAACATTTTTAATAAATATTAGGCATTAATAGGAGTTGAATTCAAGTGAGTTTGGGTGATTTGGATTTTTCTAGAATTAATTATGAAGGTTTGAAGTTTTGACTACTTAATGAATTTTCTAAATTTCTTAATTAGAGGGTCATTTTGTGATTTTTCTCCAAATGAATCCCAAACTCCTTGAAATCAACTCCAAAGGTCAGAAATGACCTAAGGAGAGATTTCCAAGTGTTTGGGAAATTTTTGGAATTTTTAATATTTTTTAATTAATTAAATGAATTAAATATTGATTTTCACTTAAAATTAGATTAAGGTTTAAATTGCTGTCAAATAATTTTAGTTTTAATTTTCATGGGTTAAGGGTTTAATTATGGTCAGTTAGAGGGCTTACACATATTTTTTGAATTTAAAATGGATTTATTACATTTTTTTAGAAGATTTGAGGCTTAATTAAGGGTTTAATCTTAATTGAGTTAATTAAAAGGCTTAATGAATTCAAAAATCAGTAAGAAAATTCCCTAAAGCTGAGAATGTCACTAAGTTCAAGTGGTTCAAATTTCAACTCAAAAGGAAATGAATCTTAATTATTGAAAACATTCTAAGTTCTCTAAACAAGTCCTTAATCATTGTCCTTAATGACACTAAGTTTGAATAGGTTCAAATCAAATCTTCTCTAACCCTTGAACACGCATGAATTAAACACATAAGCATCATACTCAAATCCTTAAATCTAGGAGAACCTAGACTAGGTGGTGTGTGTATAATCTAAGCATGCAAGAACTAACAAAATTAACTTAACTTAAATCTTAATTAGTGAAGAGTTAAAGCACAACTATGCACTAATTAATCCCCATAATTTCCATTCACATATGCTCAATCTATGTTTAAAATTTTAAGGTGGATCTCTCAAAGGTTCAAGATTAAAAAAAAGGTTTTAAAATAGTTTTAAAATATATAAATACATAAACATATATATATATATAAATAAGTTTTAAAATAAAGTAATTCAAAATATTATCAAACTAAAATGTTTTTTTTTTAAGGATTGAGAGATCCACTGATTTTCCAAAGTTATTTGAAAATAAATTTTTAATTTCCAAAATATTTAATATAATATTTAATTAAATAATAATTAAATATTGAATATGATCAAATAATTGAAATTAATAAAAATAAATTGAGTTTTAAAATTTTGAAAATAGTTTTAAATTAAAACATTTAAAATTCTAAAAATATTGATACATTATTCAAATTTATATGAGTTAATTTGAATTTAATATGAAATTTTTTTTAAAATTAAATGTTAATTAAAGCATTTAAATTTATTTAAAATTAATTGAACCTTAAGAATTAATATTAAATTAAGTTTTAGTTATTCTCTGAAAATTCAAAATAGATTAAAATAATTTCCCTTAAAATTTAAAAAAAATTGGGTTTATTGTAATTAAATAATAATTAAAATAACTTAATAGTTTATATTAAAATTTATTTAAAATATATAGAATATTTCAAAGAAATTTTATTTTTAAATTAAAGGCCTTATTTTTCTGAAAAATTTGATACCTTATATTTAAATTTTGGACTTATATTTAATTTTAAATAATTTTTAGAGTTTTTCTGCATTTAAAATGATTTTTTAAATCGTTTTAAATGAAGAAGCGGCGCTGGCGGCCACGTGGCGGCTTCTCACTGGTGGGCACGAAAACGCGCGGCGGCGGGCAATCATTGCCACGCGGTTTCCACTTAACCACGTCAGCCGCGCGTTTCGGCCGTTTGATCTTCCGCGGGTTTGATCCGACGGCCGAGATCGAACCCCGCGTTCGATCTCAATGGAACGAGATCAGACGGCCTGGATTCCATCCCGCGGTTTGGAAGGGAGGGTCCAGATGTCGTCGGACCGTTAACCGAACGCCGAAATGAATTACACGGTCGAACGGCCGGAAGGATCATGCAATCAAAGCCGTTGATCAGCCGATCAACGGCTCAGAAAACGTACCCCTGAGCCAATGATAACGGGACGACCCTAAACTTGTTTTTTGGCTCGTTTGTTCGATCTAGTCAGCGAAATAATTTGAAATTTTAAACTGGAGTAAAGAGAGTGAACAGAAATTTTGGGGATCTATTCCCACGGCATAATATGCATTTAATAAAAAGCTATTTAGCCTAAGTGTCTTAGACTAGGGTTAGAGTTTTACAGCGATTCAAAGGACGGTTTGGACCATTTTTGGATTCTCTGAACTTGTAGACTGTCCACGTTTATTTGTCCTGTTGAATCCACGCTCCAATGCTCCACGAATCGCCTTGTAAAAGCCTTGGACCGATTGAAGCTTGAGTTCACCGGAAGATCGTCGGCCACCGCTTTGACCGGCCGGATTTGAGTGGGGATAAGTTGGGAAATGTCTGGGGAGCTTAATGGAACAGAGGGCTGGGCTTGAGAGAGCTTAAGTGGAGAGAGAGGGTTAGGGTTAGGGTTAGAATGAGGCTTCATTTGAGCATATTTCCTTATTCAAACATCCCCCAGCCAAAATGGATGGCTGGGATTGACTCCTGGGCTCTCCAGATGATGCCACCTGTCCCTGAGAAAGCTGGAAGGCTGCCCCAAAGGCTGGACATGCCTCATTCCCATTGGGTGGTCTTGGGTGAGTGGGGAGGGACCATTGCCTCTTAAGGCTAAACCAAGGCCTGATCCTTGTTAGGAAAGCTTTGAGTGAGCTTTAAACTACAAGGGGGTCGGCCTAAGGCAGCCCTAATGGAGGAAAAGGGGTTTAGCACATGATGGTGCCCCTTTGAGGAGTTTTAAATGGAGGTTTGACAATGTTGACCAGTCAACCAGTCAAAGGAGGCTGAGGTGGCAGCTGACTTGGCATGGGGAGGAGTTCAAGAGCTGATTGAATGATTTGATTGGGTTTAGGCTAGCATGAGTCAAGCCATTTGGTCACTTAAGCCTCTTAAAGGGGTTTTGTTGACTATATTGACCAGTCAATGGGTCAACAATAGGTGAGGTGGCAGCCAAAGACAATTGATAACTTGAAGAGGGTTTGACACTTAAGAATTAAGGCTTGAATATTTTGGAAAAGATTTAAGGTAATTTGAACAAATATTAATGGGTTGACTTGGTCAAAATGACTTGGGTTTGACTCAAAATGAGTTTAGAAATATTCAAGACAATGAATTGAATGAGTTTAAAAGTTCAAAGGCATTGATCTGGTTAAATGGGTTGAAATGACCCATTTGAACTCTTAAGGGCTGATTAGGTCAATCCTGATTGACTTGGTCAACCAGGTGGGTCCAGGGTCTGGAAATGGACTCAATCAATTTGAAATAATATTTTGAGTCTATTGGAAGTGGTTCCAGGATTTATGGGATTTTATTTGGCTTAATGGGCCTTATTGGGCCCATTAAGGGTCATCTGGGTCAAAATTGGTTGACCTAGTCAACTAGGTTGACTCAGAGGCTGGGGTCAGGTTCAACAGGTTTGAAATGACATTCTAAGACCAATGGAAGTGGTCCCATGGTCTAAAGAGGTCATTTGGGTAAAAACACCCATTTGGGCCCTTAAGGGGTCATTTGGGTCAACTAAGTTGACTTGGTCAACCAGGTTGACCCAGGGCTTGGAAATGGGTCCAACAGGTTTCAAATGACGTTTCAAGACCAATGGAAGTAGTTCCATGGCCTGGAGAGGTCGTTTGAGTTAAAAGGCCTATTTGGATCCTTAAAGGGTCATTTGGGTCAACTAAGTTGACTTGGTCAACCAGATTGACCCAGGACTTGGAAATGGGTCCAACAAATTTGGTTTGATATTTGAAACTCGCTGGAGGTGGTTGCGTTCAATTCGGAGTTCATTTGGTTTGAAATCACCATTTGAGCCCCATAGGGGTATTTTGGTCATTTTGACCCCTGGTCGACTAGGGGTCAAAGTGGGTCAACCAAAATGCAGTTTACTGTTCAGTGAGTCATAATTAAGGGTCTGGAAGTAATTAGAGGCTTTGGAGAGGGCTCTAAGGTCAAAATCCACTTGATGGCAGATCCAGTGGCATAGGCCGTAAATATTTGAAGGTTTTGCAGCCTATGGATTTTGATTAAGTTTTTGGGGTTAGAGACCTCAAAATGGGCTCAAATTTGGAGGGTCTCCTCCAAAGACATGTCCCATCAGTATGCAACTGACAGACTCTGAATCGGAGGTCAATTGATTGATTTTGAAGTGTTTGAAAATTTGCTGAAAAAGGCTTTTAGGACTTGGCCTTTTAGTATTGAATTTGGGTCTGGATTTTTTTGAATTTGATCTGGATTTGATTGGAATTTGAATTGAACTAAGGTCTGGACATCTCCTAGGGTCTAAGAAGATCATAGGGTTTGAATCTAGGAGAGTCTTAGGGTCTATAATAGATCCTAATATCTGGACTGGTCTGGAAGAATCCTAGGGTCTAGAGTAGATCCTAGGGTCTGGAATCTAGAAGGGTCCTAGGATCTAGAATGGATCCTAAGGTCCGGATTTTGGAGAATCCTAGATTTTTAGATTGATCTGGAGTCTGGATAGGTCCTTAGTGACCTCATACAAAAATGAGGTCAACACACGACTTTCACCGCACAACTTTTAGTATGTTATAGATATGACTATTGTACACGATTTGACTGTATTCTACGAAGATTTTACCGGTCGGAATTGATTCTACGCGATTTTAATCGAATAGAAAATTATCAGGACTTGATTTGATTTAGATTCTTTACATTGATAGTCTTGTATTGATGCCGTGGATATTCGTTGGTAATTTGGAGAAATTCAGAATTTGTATCTTTTTGCAGGATTTTTGTGTAAATTCGATAGACTACCGTTACTCTGCTCGATTTTCGTATGATTTCTGATTTGTCTGAAACTGATAGATTGAATCGATATGCATATGATTATTGATATGATTGCTTTAATATTGATTATTGATTGATTATTGATACTGATCACAAGTGGAACCTGGTTGAACATTGGTTGAAGATTGATACCTGTACAGGATGGTGGGCCGACGGGCTTTCCTTTAAACATTGATTATTGATATATTGATGGGAGTCATAAGGAGTTTATTGATGTGCCGACGGGCGAAAAGAGTGACGACTCTTATTGATTGAACCAATGTAAATGATATCTACAACAGCAATATGGATTCTACAACAGCAACATAGCCAGTAGATTGTACTTGTTCAGTATATAGTATTGAATTGCATGTTTACTGTATTGATTTACGGATTTATTGCTTTACGATTTCTGCTTTATTGTTTTGACCGAATTTACTGTATCGTACGGATTCTATTGATTTCATCGATTGACTACTGAGCATTGATATGGACATAGATAGACATAGATATTCATTGATAGCATGAACATGGACATCGTATAGATTCATTGTGCTACTGCCTACTATTTCTGCACTGTATTGACTGCTTTATAGATTCATTGTTTCGTATTGCTTTCCTCGATTGATTTCATTGATTAGATTGTATTGATTCGACAACCTCGATTTGATTGACGGATATTGATTGATTGAGTGATTTATCGATTTGCCTGCCGCTGCATTGACTGGTTTTATTGACTATTGATTTCCGGATTTCATTGACTACTGATTTGATTTCTGCTGCATAGACTCATTGACCATTGACTGATTTGGATTGATAGATTGACATGCATATTGATAGCATCGCCGTGTTTTGATTTCAGTTATAGGTATTAGGTGACCTGCTGGGCTTTGTAAAGCTCATTATATGTGGTTGATATTTTCAGGTCAGGGCTTGGGAGCAGGAGATAGGAATTGATCCAGATCTTCAAGTTTTTGTCTTTTGGTCGATTGATGATTCTTTTGTACTCAGGACAGGATAGTTTCTTTACTTGTATTGATAGTGTAGTTCCTGAGTATTGTACATGATGTTTTGAGATATGAATCGACTGATATATCGATGTTTAAATTTTATAGATGTTTGATAGATTGCTTACTGAAGGTTTTAGATAACTCGGGTAAATTGTTGGAGTAATTGATTGACATTCTTTCCAAGTTTGATCTTGGGGCGTGACACTATCCCCCACTCTTCCTTTGATCCTACTATACCCATGTCCTAGTTTGTAGGCCACTCGATTCATTGTATTAAATGTAGAAGGCTAAATATGGGTCTAAGGTTTTTGGTTGATCGAAAGAAGAAGATAAGTTCATAGCCGTATGAGTCATCCTATTCAAATCCAACGACTATGATCTTGTCGGATAATATGCTCATTTTGTCTTAGCATATGGAGAAGCGTATTACTTTCGATCAGACGTAATCCCAGCTGTTCAACCTAACTGCAGGATCTAAACTAATCTGTCTAATCCATCTTATTCGAGTCTAATCGCAGGATCATATCCCACAGTCGAATGGAAGCTATAGGATTGGGCATCTCTAATTTGCTTGCTGACTCACTTAAGTGAGCTAATGCATATGACCTCAGCCTTCTACTGTTGACCTCTATTTTTGCTCGACCATTTTCGATCAACTTGATTAGACCCCGTCGAGCCCAATTCAAACTCGAGTTGATCCGAATTGAATCGAATTAGATTCGATCATGTTCAATCAAGTCCAAATAATTTGTTTTGACTGTGACGAGTTCAATTTGATCCAAATTGATTTCAATTTGAGTTTGATTTTATTTAATCAAATTGATCGGACCTAGCCCGAGTCTAATCAAACCAATTTGAATCAATTTCATATCCAAACCCAACTCAAATCAGTTCAATTTAATTCTATTAGGGCTCATTTGACTTTCTAAGCCATTTGAATTCGTTCCCTAAATCTGGTAATCACATCGATGGCTTGGATTTCCCGACCGTTGCCGTAGGAGTCAGTCGCATTGACGCTCTGGCACTCTCACGTCTTTTTTTCCCCTTTTCGCTCTCTCTTTCTCGAACAATTATTACGTCCTCCGACCGGATGCAGAGGAGCATCCGGTCGTAGGCAAAAAAACTCGGTACCGCGGTGTACCGAGTTTTTTGGAAAACTCGGTACACCTCGGTACCGCTTTTTTTTGCCTACGACCGGATGTTTGTTGTATCCGGTCAACCAAACAAAATAAAAGGTCCTCTTTCTCACGGAGCCAAGACCGAAAATCACCCTCTCCCTCTCGCGTCTCTTGTCTGCCGTCTCCCTGCCCCATTCGTTTGCCTCAAGCAGAGCCGCCCAGGGAAGCCGACGCTAACGCCGAGCCCTACTCCTTGCTCCTTCTCCCGTCCTGACGCCTCCAGCCAGGGCCGAACGCCTGGACTGATCCCAATCCATCCAATCTAACGTCTGGACCAACAGAACACCTGCTTCCCTCTACCGCTCCTCTGTTCGGATTGAACCTAGAGCCAAAGTTGCGAACTCCAGGACCGGACCGAAAGCCCACCTATTTGCCTTAGCTGCCAACGCCTCTTGATCCCCAAGGTGAGCTCTTCTTCTTCCAATTCTTCTTCTTTACCGATTTGCTTCCCCTCCTCCTTTTTCTTCTTCTTCTTCTTCTTCTTTCTCTCCTTCTTCCTCTTCTTTACTTCTTTATTCTTCTTCTTCTTCTTCTTCTTTCTTCTTCTTTTCCTTCTTCTTCTTTGCTTATTTCTCTTCATTGATATTAAAAAAAAAAAAAACAACTGCGTTTGAATCCTTCACAAAATCTGAAAAAATGAAGTTCTGTTATTTGTGTATATGGGTATGTTTCTTCTCTTTCTTCTCATTGGGATAATCGTTACATTGAACTTGAAGGTTTTCCTCTAGATTATTTAGAAAATCTCAATCAATTAGGTGTGAAAATCATGCCTTTCATAAGTTTGTTTTGTATCACCTTTTTGATACTTGCATACCAATTGTTTGATGAAATGTCTCAAGGGAAAGCTATAGTTATTTTTTACTTGCATTGAAGCTCTACTTAATGATCTTCTCTACATAAGAGCATCCTTGATGCGGTGACCTGGAGGTGTAAAAAAATCTGAGAAACGAATTTATTTATTCAATAAGATGTGTGTAAAGTTGTATGCCTTGCCTTCACGGATTTCTTTTTTTTTTTTTTAAAGCTCGACGCTTGTGAATGAATGTTGTACGCCTCAAGTTGTGAAGGTCGAGAATAGTCGTTTATATTCTACCATTTTTTTCTTGCCATCGAATGGAACTCGAGAAGTTTTTTTTTTTTAAAGTGGATATTTCGTAAGAAGGGTCTCATGCTTATGTATGTTTTAACCATGCCATAGATGATGATTATGTTGTATTGGTTGAATGTGGATTTCATCTCTAAAAAAGGAAGAGGGGAAATGCATGCATAGTATTTTTATCAATGCTTGATAGGAAATGGATTAAGTCGTTAAAATGAGTTTGATGAAGTATTTGTCATAGTTTTTTTTTTTATTTACTGTCAGTTGTGCTACTCTTATCTTTGTTATGAAATAGTGTTTTAATGCCTTTGAGTAATGACAGTTATTGCTAAACATGAATAGTTTTCTTGTGATGTAGTTGAAGATTTTGAGATGACTTATACCGTTTGAAAAATGAATTCCTTGCACTTGGAGTTCGCATTTGGTCTTGGTTTGAATCTCACATTGGTTGAAGTCATGTGAAAGTTCTTTCTTTATCTTGACGAATCGTATTGTGTTGGAATACATTTGCATAAAATTGCAAGCTTTTTTTTATTATTATACAAGTCGTGATTTAGTGGGAGGATTTACATGCATGTAGGTTTATTCATCCAAGTAAAGTTCTCATGTTAATGTCATTCTTGTCAGAAATCATGCATGTAGGATCTTGTCGGAAAGAAAAGATAATAAGACTTGTTTTAAACTAGAGAAAAGTTGAAGGATTTTCTTTTTTTATGTGTGCTTCAAATATAAGTTTTGCATAGACCCAAATGTGATATCACTTCATGATTGTTGGAATATTTTCTTGAATGTTGGAAAAAGTAAGGTCACATCAAATCTGCTTCGTCATTTTATTTACATTTGGTAAAAAAAATGTTTAATTGGAAATATGCATGTGAGGGTTTATGGTGTTAAAAAAAAAGGGCCTGAGAAGATCTCCTTAAATCCAATCATATAGGTTTTAAAAAAAGAGATAGTTACTTTATCTCTTCAAAAATAGCAAGGAGTTGATTTGTTGTACATGGTATTGTATGAGAGAGCACGTGTTTTGAATACCAAATATTTGCACCAAGGTTTGATACGATAAATATTCAAGCTCTTGATTTTCTTATGTAATGGCATTGTGCAAGGATAAGTGCAGTTTTTGATAATTTGATTTGAATCATAAACTTTTCTTTATGAACGAATGGATGCAGTTTTTCACTGTTTCTTGTGTTCTAATGTTTGGGAATAAGATACATGCAGTTTTTACTGTTTTTTTTTTTTTTAATTTTCTAAATTGCTTTGGGAGCGAGTTGAGTGCAGTTTTTCGCTGTTTTCATGTGCCGAATTGCTTTGGGAGCGAGTCGAGTGCAGTTTTTCGCTGTTTTTTTTTTAACTAATGCATTGAGTTTCAAGCTCATGAAAATTGAATCCTTTCATTGCATAGCTTACGAATCATGATCATTTTTTTTTAAATGTGCACGGTGTTAGATGTGTGTCTCACAATGGCTATTCATGAAAATATTTCCTTAACTAAAATTCTTTCTTAAGACATGAACAACAAGTTCCTTTTAGTCTCTTTTATCTAATTGAAATATAAATGCTAGAACTATTTTCATTAAGTCTTTCAAGTCGTGATGGCACTAGTGGATTACCCATTAAACCTTATCTTTAAACAAAAAAATGGAAGGTTATTACCTACATGGCTAAATATTTTATTAGAAGATTTTATGCATGATTGTATTTATACCATTCCACTTACACTTCACTTGATAATGTTGTTATGGAGGTTTATTAGAAAGTCTTCATGCATATTTGTGTTATAGCATATGTTGATGTTTTAATGAAAAGTGTTTTGATTTATCTCATGAAATGGTTATGATTTGTTTTAAAATTTGAAAGATACTATGATTTGTTTTGTGCTAGGAAATCACACTTCTCGTTAGAGGGGCTTTATAAGTTGTTTTGCATCGAGAAGCTTTTTCATGAGTTTTGCGAATCGGCTTGTGTTGAGATTTTATGAGTTATCTTGTGAATGTTTCTTGATGGAAGGCTCCATAATGCCTATTCATTAAAGAAACTTACACAAGTTTACCCCACTCCAAATGAAGGATAAGACACTTGATTGTAGGCCTTTTTGTAGAATTTTGAGGCTAACAAAAAGAAGAGAGTTTTGTAGATGACTTTTGTAGGATTTTGTGTAGTGTTTTGTTTAGAAATTTTCATAGAGTATTTTGAGACTTTTGATTTGGTGATTTGCTTAGTGTAGAAGAGTCCCTTAGTAGTTTTTCTTAGAACAAGCTAGTGGTTAGTGTATAAATTATCTTTCTATTAGTTCACATTAGTTTCCAAGGGATAAGTTTTGGAGTTTTGAGGCTTTAGTAGTAGCTTTATGTTAGAGGGCTTTTGTGTCTTGTTTGAGTAAAGTGATTCTTGCTTATTTGGGTTAGCTCTCTTTAATGATTAGCTAAAAATATAATTTTGGATAAATATAAAACAGAGATAGTCTTATTTTAAATTTAGTTTTAGGAGTTTGTTTCCCTTAGTTGTCTTGGGCTTTGTTTAGAGGATGTCGTAGGTAGATGTTTCTAACGTATCAAGTGCCTTATTTGGATTGTGAGAATAGTAAAGGGCATTGAATGTTGCTTTAGGATACACTTGACTTTAAAGAGGTGTGTCCAAAACAACAATGCCTACATCCCTTTTATATACGATTTTCATTCTTCTTCTTTTTGGTTGTTTTTTAGTTGTCTTTCACTTCACCTTTAGTTTGTTTCTTGTCACTTCTTTTATACTGTGACGTTGGACACTTGCAAAATGAGGAGAACCCAAAACACAAGTAGCTCAACCAGTAACAAAAAGGTACGTTCTTTTTCTTTTCTTGCATTTTCATTCTTTCATATTATTATTTGCTTATAGAACTGCTCTAATCCGCTTTTCTTCTATATTTTGCGAGGTACTTTTTGGAAAGCAATGGATAAGGAGCACTGGAGCACTTGGAGAGGGAGCTAGGACAATCGGATCCGAGCATCAGTCGCCACTATTCATTCCGGTAGGGGCGCTACGGGCGGAACCACCGGGTCATAGCCCCCGGTGCTGTAAGTTTTCTTAAAAACTTAGAAAATCTTTAGGGGCCTAGATGATTGTACGACTCCTACCCTTAGGGCCTTGTAGAAACTTCAATTATATTTAGGATATCTTTGACTTTTTTTTCTAGATCCCCAAAACCTTGTGACATCCGTATAGAAGTCTTAGGAATTAGAAAACAACATCACTTTTGATCCTACAACACTAGTGTCATCTAAGGACAAAAACTAAGGACTGAGTTTTAGAAAATATAAACTTAGGGTGCATGTTCCCTATATGATAGAAACATTAAAACAAAAACCTAGTGACACGCTTTCCTAGATTTGGATTTTTGTTTTCTTAATTCACTAATAATCAACCAATCAATCTTAATCTAATTCTTAAAAATCTATTAAAACACTTAACTTTTAATTAAGTTATTATTAACATTTTTAATTATTAAATTGTAAATCTAAAACATAAACCTAAATCAAGTTTAACTAATTTAATAATCAACTCCTAACCAAGCTAAAATTTAAAAGAAGTAGATCTAATTAGGAGATCAAATTTTAAATTAAAATTCATTAGGATAAAAATATTTTTAAATATCAAACTTTAGAATAACCTCTAAAATCAATTAACAAACTTGGTTAATAAATGATTAATACACCCTTTTTCTTTTCTTTTCATAACAAACTAAAATAATCCAACAAAGTTAATTATCACTGGATAACACAGGCCTACGAGGCTATTAAGTTAGCCCCAAGGAGGATGAAATAAACCTCACGGCCTCGGTGTGAAATAAAGGTGGTGATTAATCAAACACTAAAATAAAACATCCTAAAATCAATCCTAAAATACTAAGATTTGAATTTTACTAAAATTCCCTTTTGCCCCTTTTAATAAACAAGATGCAAAAAATAATTTTAATTAAACTATCCCATATAGGACCTACCAAAACCACACAACTTACACACACTTAGATGAGTTTGATAGGACACGACTATTAGCTTTAGGTTAGATTGTTGTTCTGCTTTTCTTTTTTGTGCTGTGTTGTGACGCTTTGCATGTGACTTGAGTGATGGTTATTTTTGCTACATGTTGTAGCTTTTCTGTGATGCTTTTCTGTGACGCTTTTTCTGTACTGTTGTTGTGAGCGTTAGAATACCCATAGGTTAGGCACGCCTTTTCATACTAATGTTGTCTTCCTGCATGTGGCCGTGCTTACACAGTGCTAAAAAGGGGCTAAAATTAATAATATCATTTATAATTGCTTTAGGTACATGCTTCTGTTGCTTAGCCCCTAATGATTAGAGCACGGCCAAGTGTGATTTATTTTTCAGCATTTTCATATATATAACTGCTTGGATGAATTTTTATTATAACTGCTTAGGATAATCCCTGGAGGAGAGTCTAGATTTTCTATTTTCAATAATGTAATGTATTTGATAGTAATTATTGTGAAAATCATTAAAATTGGGCTTTTTAAATGAATATGAGTCCAAAGGGAAAAGAAAACTCCTACAAGGGGGTTTCCTTTTTCATTTAGGCATCCTTTTGGAGGACCTACTACGAGGAGCTAAAAGGAGAGAAGATGATCCATAGACGAATCAAGATGAAGATTGAAGATGAAAATGCCTCATTTTAAAGATTTGCATCGTTTCCGGGTTGTTGTCGGTGGATCCCGGCCACCATTACTTTTCTGTACTCTGTGATGTAATATTGTATGACACTTGCCATTGACACTCTTTTACGTGGGATTTTGTTGTTTTTGTTGTGCTTTGTTTACTTTGTTTGTGCAGTAGAACTGACATGCTTTTTATAAGTTTTTTTCTTGCATGTGCTTGTGCCTGACCGCTAGGCTCTTTTAGGGATAAAAATTCTTCTACTCGTAATTATTAAACAAAATTTTAAGATTAACTCACATAGAAATATAACGATTTTAGGGAATAGCCGGAATCGTCTGGGGGTGCATGCACGCATTCTCTCTTCTATTAGACAAACTTTCCCGCCTGCGGGTAGAGTCCGGATAATTTGGCCTATTAGGATGAAGTAACGGACCTGGGGAAGTTTAGTCATTCAAAAATTATTTTTTATAAGCCCTTTTTAAAATTTCATACATATCTGATTTGGAGACTTTAACCAGCATAAATTGCATTAGTAACTAATAAAAATCAAAATTTAATTGCATTAGTTTTAGGAGCATTGTACCACTCATAAGTGTGGGATCACTTAGGAATTTCTCTAGTTGTCGAAACCCCTTTGCACTAAACCCATTTGGAGAAGATAATCTAACATCCTTAATCGAGAGTTTTCCTAAGTCAAGGCTTAGAATGTAATTAACTACGGGGGCTTACGCCCGTAGGAAATCGATCCCCACAATCAAATAAACCCTATTTGAGCTGATGTATCGAATAGGGGAAATCTCATGAATTTAGGGTTATATATATTATTATCCATCGAGGTGTGTAGGTGAAAGCCGCTATCCTCCATGGCTAATCGTATATATAACTCCATCTACTCTTCCATCGGCCTGCTTGTATCGATCGTAAAGGCTTACGACCATTTTGTCCTACGGGATAGTGTGATCGTACTCTTTACATTCAAATTCACACGAGCAGAATCCTTTCGGAGACCCACATCTATGTGGCTCAGTCATTTGCTGTCGTGTGGCAAGCCGCTGACGCCATCTAAATATCCACTAAAATGAAATATTTAAATATAAAAATGAACCAAAACTTTAAAAATTTGTAAAAAAATTCATTTCTCAGCCATTTTTGGAGTTCTTCAAATCTATGGATTCAGGATAAAGAGCACTTTATTTTAAAAATAAAATTAGATTAATTTGATTAATATTTTAGTAGTTACTTCAATAATACATAAAACTTTATTTTATTTTGAAATAAAAATTTATAATAATATTTACATGAATTTTGGCAAAGGTATACTAGGATATATCCCTGACCTCCCCTAAATTTTCCAAGGTTATTTGATGTAAATATAATTAGTTCATGAATTTACCAAAATATAGGTCATTATTTGACCTAAATTTGTGAAAATTTATAACTAATTCAATTCTCATCCAATTTATGCATGTTAGAGCTCTATGGATTTAGTGAGATGAGCACTCTCATTTAAAAATAACTCAAAACCATGTCATTTATCATTTGGAAGAAAATGATATTTAAATGTCTACACATGTATGCTTTGGCTCTCAAAATGTGCATGATCTTATGTTCAAATTTGGAGGGGGGATATTTGAAGATATTACCTACATCCTCCAACATTTCTAACCAAATTTGGTACATATATTTTGTGTTTTTGAATTATAAAAGTTTATAGGCCACTATATGACCTATAACTTTGATAATTTATTATATTTATTCCCTGAATTATTAGTCACTCATGGCTGTTGTGGATTATTTGATTGTGTATGTATAAGGGTTAGAAATAATAACTTTCAATCCTATTAAATACTAGTGATATTTAAGGACAATAATCAATTAAAGACATATCTAGTGAACTAAAGCAATTCACAGGAGTTAACATACAAACTCTATAAGGGTGAGAACTTCAAACATAATAAATTTAGAGATATTATACATCATAGGATTAAATGCGCCCTTGATTTGATATTAATTAACCTTCAAACAAGTATTAATCAATTAACCCTACATTAATGGTTAATCATGGTTAATCATTCAATAAATTTCCAATAAAACAAATAAAACCCATAAAAATATAATATAAACTTTAATCAATTTTAAATTAAACCTACAACCACTAAAAAGTAAAATAAATCCAAATTCAAATTTAATTAAATTTTAATTAACAACTAATTAACCCTTAATTAAACATTAATTAAATAAATTCATTAAAATATAATAAAATTAAATAGCACAAAAAAATAAAATAAAATTAGAGATTAACAATTCAAATTTAAATAAAAATTTTCAATTAAAATTTAACTTTAATTCATTAAATAATTAATTTCATAATATAGTTAATTAAATATAATTAATAAAATTAAAAATACATAAAAGTTTGAATAAAATAAAATAAAATTCACAAATTAATTATCTAAGTTTAAATAAAATTTTTGAATGAATTTTAATCATAATTTATTAATAATTAATAAATTAAAATTAATTAAAAATTCCAAATAATTTAATAAAAATTAGGGAGATTTAACAAAAATATTAACATAGAAAACAAAATTAATTTGATAATTTATTTGATTAATTTTTTTATCAAATAAATTTGATAATTAATCTTAATTAAACATTAGGTATTAATGCTTCATGCTTACTTCCATTTGAAGGTCATTTAGCATTATATTTAAAAGCCTTTAACATTTTAAACCTCCTAATCTTTTTATATAGTGCTTGATTCCATTTGGAGGGTACTTATATATGTGATTAAGGGATTTAATAAACCTTAAATAACTAATTCAGGGTTTTGTGCACCAAGCTAGCCTCCAGTCAAGGAACCAATATTTGTATAAATTTTTACAACCCTTAATCAAATACTAATAAATTACCAACCCTATACATCATGCTTGACTCAACTTGGAGGACCTTATAAAAAAAATCTTCTAAGACTTTATGTGGTCATCTATCCTTATTTGGGATGATTGCATTTCATTTGAAAGCCTTCTAGGGTTTATAATTATTAATCCTTGCACTTTGGGGTTAGAAATCTATAAGTTCTTTAAAATTAAATAATTAACTCCAACCATTAAAAATCTAAATAATTAACATACACTTCAAATAAATTCCTCTTTTTGACCTTTAATAAACAAACATAAAAAAATGCATGCAACTTAATCCCTATAGGACATATCAAAGTCATGCAGTCTCTTTTAATACTTAGATGATTTATTAAGACAACCAATTCTAGCCTAAGTTAGATATGTGGTGTGGATTTATTGTCAAGTACTTTGTTTAGAGAGTACCATGTATTTGTTTATTTATATTTTTGCAATGTGGAATGTCATACATTTTATCTTTTGTTGATGCACTTAGCCTATTTAAGAACTGCATTAGAAGCATTAGGATATTATACAACTGTTGCACTTTATTATTATATACTAATGCTTTTTCTTTTTTCAGTTTCTTATATTCCTACAAAAGTTAGTAGAATGTACCTAGGAAATGTGATGTTTATGTATCAGAGTCTATAAAAAATAGATTTGTATATAAATCGAGTTGTATAGCTTCATGTGTTATAAAAGAGTCAAATGCACATGTTTATACATATAAGCGGGGCTCCAAAAGATGATATCCTCTCCTTTGGAGGGTAATCTCTATTAGAATTCCACAGGAGACTCGAAGGCACTAAGTAGGTGTATATGATTTTATATATGTAGGTTTAAAACCCAAGTTTATTGTGGTCGAGTCTGACCACCTTTCTTTCCTACAGAGTATAAGTCTTTAAAATATATAAATCAATAAATAAATGAAGTTTCTTTTATATTACACACAATTCTTTCTTTATTACATTTTATACATGCATTGCATCATATGGGCGATAAATTGGTAGAGTTTTCTTAGGTTTTTCTTGGGGTATGCATTCTTAACTTTATAGAAACACATATACTAGTTCTAGGATGATACCATATTTGGTACTGTATACACAAACACCTTTACATGCTTTTTATTTCTTATAGCGTGCACTAGGCCAACATATAAGCCTACGATAAGGTAGTGATGTCCTATTGCTCCCTAAGGATGGTGCGTTATTCCTGTTGGTATAGGGTTGTTAAATAGTTAAAATTTCTTTGAAATTTTAGTGGTTAAAAAATTTAGTTTGGTTAATAAATAAGATAAATTTAAGAGTTCTTAGTGAGTCCTCTCGTTAGTGTCATTTGAACTTAAAGTAAATAATTACTCATCTTGAGTCATCATTTGGAGTCTGATATATTCATTTGGTATCTTGGGATAGAGCTAGCTTTATCATTTATTACATTTAGGATGATTACTTGGGTTATTAGCTCGCTACTCATTCCAAGCAGACATAAGCTCAATCGTATGTGCACACCTCATACTCCTAATAAACAATAAATATATACATATGTTAAATATAAATGTATTTTTTTAAATAAAAGTTAACAATATTTTGTAAGGGATGTTGATATTTTCAAAACATCTAAGGAAACTTGCTTATATATATGATTGTATTATAAGTTTAGAACTTAGTTTCCACTTTAATCAAAAATTTTCTCTTCGGAGATGTAATCGACTGTAGTATGTAGAGGTTGCCTCTATAGGAACCCAAGATCCTAGTATAAAATAAACTATATCATAGTTCACTAAGAGAGGGGAAAAATATATGGACATCGACTAAAGTCTATTTTAGGTTAATTTTGTATTTTAAATGATAGGAAAATGGGACTTTTATCCTTTGAGATAATTTTTTCATTGCCAACATTGAGTTTGGATATAAAAATAAATTGTTTATATCCTCAAGTCAATATATACACTACATAAAATTCACTGAATAACATCGGTTACACCAACAGTTTAACCCCCGCTATTAATCGACGGTTGGACCATTAGTACTAAATACAAATTGCCAAAATTTTTGGTGTTCAAATGACCACCATAATTGCCGCCGATACTCTCATTTCATGACTTCAGGATAGTCAACAGTCTACTGGTGAGGGACCATTTTCAAGATTGACCTAGTATTCTAAGTATCACACATGGTCAGATGTTATTGGAGGAAGGCAGAGGGGGAGGGTTTATGGCTTAGGTTCATAGGCATATGCTTATGAGGGTAGTACATCTACTTCAGTATTTTATGAAGTTAGTAGAGTTAAAGAAACAATTAGCCAGAAGGTTGCCGCTTTGACAAGAGATAGAGGAGATGAGAAATATTCAAGTTGAGATGCAAGAGTAGCTACGATCATACCAAGCTGAAAATCCGAAGAAAAGGAGCAAGAGCCTATACCCAAATTACAAATTAACGAGGACACGAATGATGATTAGTTGTTGTTATTTATTTGAAAAACTATTTGGTGTATTTGAAATATATGCATTTGAAAGAACTTGTTTTATGTTTTAAAGATTGTTTAACAAGTTGAACTTTATTTATTTCATATATTATGTTTTGTGGATGTTAGTGTATTTCTTATATATTTCGTTGATTATGGATTGTGGATGTTAGTGTATTTCATATATTATATTTTGAATTGCCCGAGTATATAGTCAAAAGTGTTTCATATATGTTTTGAATTGCTTGCAAGTAATTGTGGAAATTTGTTTGGATAGAGGGTGGTTGACAATTTTTTTTTGCAATTACTATAGGTTTCCGGCTGTTAACTAGTAGTTTAGCCACCGAAAACTTTGATACTGAACGATCTCAGTTTGTTGCCGATATTTTTTTTTTTGTAGGTGAAAACTGGCGGTTTAGCTACCGGCAATACCGACGATCGCCGATGATTTTTTCTCCCGAATCTTCCTGCGGTTTACATGCAGTTTTAGGTTCATTAATTTTAGGCTATTGTAGTTGTCGAAAAAACTGCCAAAAAATATTATTGTCGGAAATATGTCATCGGTTTGCATTTCCTATGCAGTTTATTCTTAAATCACCGGAAAACTACTAGAAAATTTATCTAAACTACTGGTAATGGGCTATTTTTTTGTAGTAATAATGTTAGTATATTCCTGAGGTTATACCTGAAATGTTAGTTAACACATAAATAAATATGCACAATAGATACTAAGAGAAATAAAGAGGTAATCAATAATATTTGTTATCATGAAAATCATAAACTCGGGAGCCCGAGTTGCAGCACATTATAATATATATATATATATATATATATATATATATATATATATATATATATATATATATATATATATATATATATATATATATATATATATATATATATATATATATATATATATATATATATATATATATATATATATATATATATTATCTTTAATTTTATATTTAATTTTATTACAAAAAAAGAGTAAAGTAGAATATGTCTGGGCTTGCTTATAAAATAAAGTGAAGCAGAATATACATAGGTGCAAATATATATATGCATGGGTCAAATATAAATGTAAAATGTCTAGAATGTAACAAGATCAAGTTGTATGTATGCACATAGTTGCAAAAGGTTAAATATAAATTCTTATACAATATATATATATTAGTTTGTAATTAAAGATTAACGAGTTTAATCCAATTGATTGATTGCTGATTTGAACGATTAAAATAGAAATTTCTAGAATTTTAAGTTAATTTTTGAATTTAAGAATTATTAGAGTTATTTAATTATGTTAATTAAAGGGTTGAAAGTTGACTTTTAAAACTAAAGTGATTTTTAAAGTTTTAGTATTTTTTTTTTAAATATTAGACCATAAGATGAATAATTAGACTTTAAGTTTGTTTAATTTGGAGTTTTCTACATTAAGTTATGATTTTTTAAAGTTTAGACCTAGCTATGAACTACAATTGACCAAAGAGTTGACTTTTTGACTTTGACTTAATTTTGGAGTCTTAATATTTTTTAGAAAATACTATATTTTAATTAGAGTTGAATGGCTTTGATTTTGATTAAATTTGATTTTTTTTAGAATTATTGGTGATTTTTCAAAGTTAAGATATTTTATGATTTTCTTAAATTGCCTAATTAAGGGGATTTTTAGATTTTGATCCAAATCAGTCCTAAACATCTTGAAATCACCCCCAAAGGTCAGGAATGACCTAAGAAGATGTTTCCAAATATTTAGGAATTTTTTTATTAATTAATCTAATTTATTGTCAATTTTCCTTAAAAATGAGATTGAAGTGAAATTGGAGGTATAATTATAGGGCTTTTAATTTTCATGGATTAAGGGTTCAATTATGACCAATTAGAGGGCTTATTTGAATTTTTATGATTTAATATGAATTAACTATGATTTAATTAAGGGAAAAGGTCAATTCTAAGAGGGGATTTTCGGTTCCCTAATTGGTGGATTCCATTTACAATGAAATTTGGACCATTAGATCAGCTGGTCTCAAGGTCCAATCCCTCTGATTTTGGGTCCAAGTGGAACTCTCTAGGGTTGTTAACCAAATCACCTAAGGCAACTTCTAGGTTACCTTAAAAAATTCTTAAGTCATTATCCTAGGCTTGGAGGGGGACAAAATCAGTGGCTCTAAACTCCCTAGACTAAGCATAATTTACACACTAAAGCTCAAGTCCTAAATCCCATTGGATAAATCATAAGATCAATTTGAACTTTGGGGTCAAACCAAGACCCCTAAGTTTAAATTGGGTCAAACATGCCCTTAATCTGGTCAAACTGAGGTGAAATTTTTTGGGTATGTTAGAGACATGCCCAATTTCATTCCATAGAATATAAAGACACGAGGACATCAATTTAATACTCAAATGCAATAATATTATAAACATTCAAATTGAAATTGACATTAACACAAAAAATAATTATGTCTTGAGACCATAGGGCTTTTAAAGATCTCCCAAAGATCTTTCTAATAAGCCTAATAAGTCCTAATTTGGTGAAGTGTGGGGGGATATATAAAATTTTGAAGTTTTTCTAAATTTTTGGAATTTTTAATTCCAAAATTACCAAGTCATTCTCACTTTTCCACATGGGTAGCACATGATTGACAGCCAATCATTGGCAGTTGACTGGGTAACGCAGGATTACTCGCAACCATCTAATGCAAGATCGAGCAGCTAGGATTAAATTTACTCCGAGATCATGTGAACTAATTGAAGCCATTGATTAAGATCAACCGTCATGATTAAATCTTCAACCTCCCATGGGATCTCATAGACATAGGGCTTCTCCGACATAATCTGAGAGATCTCGCCAGCGAAACCCCTTCAAATTTCTTAGGGAGCATCAGGGCATCAGAAACCTTTAATTTAATTGTGGAAATCTATTGGTATGAAGGTTTCCTTCACACTTGATCGGACTACCAGACTAGGGAGTTCGGTAATAGAGTTACCTCAGAGAAGGCCTCAATGAATGTGCTTCTCTGTCAAGAAGCTTCAGGGGGAGATTTCCAACTCTTCTCCTTCAGACACCTTTGTAACATCCCAGGCATCCATAGTGAAAGTATTCGTCAACAGTCTTGATCAATCTCCATTCCTGCTCCCTTGCTCTGACCTGAAATTGTTAACCACATATAATGAGCTTAAATAGCCCAGTAGGTCACCAAAGCCTACAACTGTAAACGAAGCACAGTACTGGAAACAATATGCATGTCAGTCAATCAAATCCATAACAGTCTATTGCACATGATCAATGAATCTATGCCAAATACGGAAATCCAATCAGTAGTCAATGCAGCGGTAGAAGAATCAATAACAGTAGAAAGAATCAGCGATCAGTCAAATTAATCGTATCAAATCGAATCAATCAAAATAATATTATCTGGTCAATTAAATCAATCGGTAGGAAATCATAAATCAATAATCAATTGCAGCAGTTCAAGATAATGCAGAAGCGATAGTATCAATGAATCAATTGCAGTATCCATATCCATACAGTATCTATAACAGTAGCAATGCGCAGTGACAGAATGTAAATCAATGAAATCGCACGATAATAGTAAGTCCGTAAATCCGTCAGTAAATCCAAATCAATAAAGCAATAAATCCATAACGAGTCAATGCCGAACACATGCATTTCAATACAATAGTCTTACTGAACAAGTGCAATCACTGACTATTCAATAATCAATAGTGCTGTTGTAGATATCCATATGTTGGTTCAATAAGAGTCGTCACTCTGTGCCCGTCGGTATAAGAATCTTCTTATGCCTCCGATTCGATATATCAATAATCAATAGTTTAAAGGAAAGCCCGTCGGTCCACCATCCTGTACAGGTCAATCAATCTCCAACCAACAGTTCAACCAGACTCCACTTGTCTTTCAGTATCAATAATCATATATTCATATTCGTATACATATCAGTTCAAATCATCAAATTCAGGCAAACGGAAAAACGTACGAAAATCCAGCGGCATAACGGCAATATACGAAATTTACACAGAAATTCCTAAAAATCACAATTTATCAAATTAATACAGAACGTGCACGACAACAATATAAGACTTCTATTCTACTGAAGCAACATCAATCAACATCCTGATTTTTATCTATTCGATCAAAATCACACAGATCCCAAAATAACCGGTAGAATCGTTACAGAAAATACTCAAAACGTGTAGAATAATCATATCAATAACATATCAAAAGTTGTGCGGTGAAAGTTTCGTCAATACAAAACGATGTGCGTTTATCGGTAACGAAAACACAATACTGTGCACAAAACAACCAAAACTCAACATCTTCGAAAACAGAGATAGGATTCAGCGTCCTTACCGCGAGACAAACACTTTTCTGAACAGCAGCGACTAACGAAAAGCACACTGCGGCCTCCAAAACCAAGCTTTTCCTTTGCTTTCCTTCTCCTTCTCTCTCCTCAGATATTTTGAAAATATAAAATGATTTTCTCTCTCTTCAAAATGAGCTGATTTTCTTTTAATACACACCTGATCGGTCTGGCCGATCGCCACATCGTCCAGGACGATCTGAACAAAATTCAATCGTCCATGACGATATCTCAGGCCGATAATTAATTTCCTTGGACGATAAAATCCCTTGCTCACTGACTTTGCCATGAACTGATCGTCCCAGGATGATCCAAAAATTGGCCTGGACGATCCACCCAGAAATCAGTTGTTTCAATGATCGTTTTGGACGATCTCAACATCGTCTCGAACGGTCTCAGAAGGAAATCAAATAAACGAGCTCTCACAATCTCCCCACCTTAGAAAAATGTCGTCCCGACATTTCCCTAAAGGTCCGAAGCAAAACGAGACAAAACAAATCCAATCAAAATCAAAACTCGTCAAAAATCATACATATAACATAATTCATTCAATCACATGTCATTCAATATGTATGCAAAATGATGCACTTGAAATAATCCATTCTACCAAACTATCAATCAGATCCTTTCACTACACTTTGCTCTGATATCAATTGTAACATCCCAGGCATCCATAGTGAAAGGATTCGTCAACAGTCTTGATCAATCTCCATTCCTGCTCCCTTGCTCTGACCTGAAATTGTTAATCACATATAATGAGCTTAAATAGCCCAGCAGGTCACCAAAGCCTACAACTGTAAACGAAGCACGGTACTGGAAACAATATGCATGTCAGTCAATCAAATCCATAACAGTCTATTGCACATGATCAATGAATCTATGCCAAATACGGAAATCCAATCAGTAGTCAATGCAGTGGTAGAAGAATCAATAACAGTAGAAAGAATCAGCGATCAGTCAAATTAATCGTATCAAATCGAATCAATCAAAATAATACTATCTGGTCAATTAAATCAATCGGTAGGAAATCATAAATCAATAATCAATTGCAGCAGTTCAAGATAATGCAGAAGCGATAGTATCAATGAATCAATTGCAGTATCCATATCCATACAGTATCTATAACAGTAGCAATGTGTAGTGACAGAATGTAAATCAATGAAATCGTACGATAACAGTAAGTCCGTAAATCCGTCAGTAAATCCAAATCAATAAAGCAATAAATCCATAACGAGTCAATGCCGAACACATGCATTTCAATACAATAGTCTTACTGAACAAGTGCAATCACTGGCTATTCAATAATCAATAGTGTTGTTGTAGAAATCCATATTGTTGTTGTAGATATCTATATGTTGGTTCAATAAGAGTCGTCACTCTGTGCCCGTCGGTATAAGAATCTCCTTATGCCTCCGATTCGATATATCAATGATCAATAGTTTAAAGGAAAGCCCGTCGGCCCACCATCCTGTACAGGTCAATCAATCTCCAACCAACAGTTCAACCAGACTCCACTTGTCTTTTAGTATCAATAATCATATATTCATATTCGTATACATATCAGTTCAAATCATCAAATTCAGGCAAACGGAAAAACGTACGAAAATCCAGCGGCATAACGGCAATATACGAAATTTACAAAGAAATTCCTAAAAATCACAATTTATCAAATTAATACAGAACGTGCACGACAACAATATAAGACTTCTATTCTACTGAAGCAACATCAATCAACATCCTGATTTTTATCTATTCGATCAAAATCGCACAGATCCCAAAATAACCGGTAGAATCGTTACAGAAAATACTCAAAACGTGTAGAATAATCATATCAATAACATATCAAAAGTTGTGCGGTGAAAGTTTCATCAATACAAAACGGTGCACGTTTATCGGTAACGAAAACACAATACTGTGCACAAAACGACCAAAACTCAACATCTTCGAAAACAGAGATAGGATTCAGAGTCCTTACCGCGAGACAAACACTTTTCTGAACAACGGCGACTAACGAAAAGCACACCGCGGCCTCCAAAACCAAGCTTTTCCTTTGCTTTCCTTCTCCTTCTCTCTCCTCAGATATTTTGAAAATATAAAATGATTTTCTCTCTCTTCAAAACGAGCTGATTTTCTTTTAATACACACCTGATCGGTCTGGCCGATCGCCACATCGTCCATGACGATCTGAACAAAATTCAATCGTCCATGACGATATCTCAGGCCGATAATTAATTTCCTTGGATGATAAAATTCCTTGCTCACTGACTTTGCCATGAACTGATCGTCCCAGGACGATCCAAAAATCGGCCTGGACGATCCACCCAGAAATCAGCTGTTTCAATGATCGTTTTGGACGATCTCAACATTGTCTCGAACGGTCTCAGAAGGAAATCAAAGAAACGAGCTCTCACAACCCTGGCTGGAGGATCATTAAAGGTAGGAGTTTGAGCGTAATGTGGACGGATTTTGCCAGAGCTCGCTTGAACCACTAGTCGGAGAAGGCTGGGAAGCTTGGGAATGAAAGGAAAATGTTCATAGAGCTCTAGGGAGGATTTTTGAAAGCTTGATTGTCAATGAGGCCTTCTAAATTAAAGTGCTCTATTCAAACGTTACCTGCAGCCTTGGACTTCTAGGATTGACAAGGGAAGCCATTAGATGGCTGCCAATTGGAAGAGGAGACATCCCCTAAGTTTTGTGAACTCAAGCCCATAAATCTTATAAATTGAAGGCTTTGGAGGAGGCTTGAGGAAGGGGGACCACCATAGCTCCAATCTGCTTGGTCCATCCATCGTCGACCACTAGCTGGGTCAGGCTTAGGTGAAAAGGCTACTGGGGGTCTGGTGAACTCAAGGGCGAGCTCAATTAGACTTGAGGAAGCCCAATTGGAGGAATGGGATCAGGTTGACCCAAACCTAAATAGTTTGGGTTGGTTTGGGTGCGACATGGGTCAAGCCAGGAGGTAGGTTTGGAATGAGAGATGTGTTGAGTCAAGGAGCATCCAATGTAAGTGTCAATTGGGCTTGATGTGGCTTGTATTGGGAAATGGCTCAAGTCAATGTGGTTTTGGTCACTTTGGGCTAGCCTAGAGGTTGACCCAAATCAGCCCAAGGGCTGGGCTAATTAGGGTAGATGCCTTGGGTCTAGAGCATACTAATGTAAGTGTTGATTTGGCTTGGTGGGACTTACGTTGGGAAATGACTAAACCCATAATGGTTTTGACCTTTTTGTGTTAGTCTAATACCTAACTCAAGTTGACCCAAGGACTGAGTCAACTAGGGAAGGTGTGTTGGACTATGGGGGACTCAATGCCACAATTGGTTTGATCCAATTTGACTTAGAGTGGAATTTGGCTTAAGGGATACATCTATTTGGGCACTTGAATTAAGCTAAATGTATAACCCAAGTGGACCAAAGTCTTGGGCCCTCAAGAGGGGTTTCCTACGGACCTAATAGGTCACCCCATAAGTTTTGGTAGGCTTAGCAAGGCCTTGATCAAAGGGTTTGAATGGGTAGAAGTGTACGGGAGGTATGGTCAAATTTGGTTGACTTGGTCAACCAAGTTGACCTAGGGTCAAGGATTGGGTATATTAAGTTTAAATTGATTATATGAACTCAATGAAAGTGGTCCCAAGTCAAAGGAAGCTCATTTTATTGAAAATGGGTGTTTAAACCCTTAAGGGTCACTTTAGTCAACCATGGTTGACTTGGTCAACTAGGTCAAGCCAAAGGGTGGGTTTGAGTCCAATGTGTTCCTAATGATGTTTAGGATCCATGGGATAAGTTTTGGGAAAGACAAAAAATCCCTTTAAAGAGCATTTTGGTCATTTTGACCCATGGTTAACCCTGGGTCAAATTGGGTCCAACAAAATATAGTTTACTGATAAAAAAAGTAATTAAAAGGGCCATGGATGTGGTTAAAGGGTTTGGAAAGAGTCATAGGATCAAATTTCATTGAATGATAGGTTTAGTGGCATATGATATAAATATTTAAAGATTTTGTAGCTTTTAGAAATTAATTTAGTTTTTGGGGGTAGAGACCTCAAAATGAGTTCAAATTTGGTGGGTTGACTTTGGAGACATACCTAAATTAGAGGTCATTTGACTAGGTTTCAACGTGACAGAAAAATCACCCATAAAGTATTTTAGGACCTAGGTTCTTAACCCTAGGATTTGGTTTGGAATTTTGGATTTGAATTGGATTTTGGATTTGAATGGTGGAGTTTGGATTATCCACATCAATGAAAGTCAAATGCATGATTGAAATTAATTAGATATGATTTGAAGGTTGATAGAAAGTTGGTTGAAGACTGAACTAGAGTTTAAGAGTATGAAACTAGATTGGTGGTTGGATTAGAAGATGGAATGGGATTTGATTAAGAGTTGGATTGGGATTTGATTGGGACCTATATGATTGCTAAATGGGCACTGCGAATCATTAGGTCACCAAAAGAAAATCCAGATAGGTCCTAATGACCTTATACAGAAATAAGGTTAACATGATTATTATGTAATTAATTACGCCCATGAAAAATTGACACCCACATCAAATAAACCACATTAAAACTGATGTATTGGATGGGAGAAATATCGTGGCTATCGGGTTATACACATCGTTATCCATTGAGATGCATAGGCGTTATACTATTCTTAATAGATAATTATATGCATAATCTATATGCTCTTCCATTGGCCTAATTGAGTAGATTGTAAATATCGATGTATGTTTTATGCTACGAGATAGTACGATCATACTCTTTAATTCAAACTCAACGAGTGGTATACCTTCGGAGACCCACAATTATATAATATAATTGATTTATGATTTTATTTAGATTCTCCAACAAGGTTTTGATTTGATTTTAATCCGAGTTGAATTTTATTGTACATCTTTATTTCAAAATGAACATGCTATGTATTGACTTTTGCCGCGTTCATCCTTAAGGGAAAGGTAGGGCATGCTCTTTTTTTTAAAATGGGTAGATTATAACAACTTAAAAATTTGAAAATATTTTAATTGAAAAAAATATAATTTTTCTAAAAATGTTAAATTACATCCCTCGGTATCTTGGCTCCCTAACTCTGAAGCTCTTGAGAAATTTGGAATTATAACTAGGGCAATGGTACTATTGTCAGCAAGGCGGCGCACTACTAATTTGCATGTAGTAATGCGGCACTGGATCACTTAAGCGTCATAATATCAGGCATTAAAATGGGTTTTTTATATATATTTAAATCTTAAATCATTTCACTTCACTCTTCCCCTCATTATCATAGCTTGTTAAGAAAGGAAAGTAAGGAGAAGGAGAGAGAAAAGATAAAATCAAGTTTGTGGTCGTCGATCTGTTTTGCCGCTTTTATGAAATTTCTTTAGATCATTATAGATGACTTCTATCATATCTTTGTTTTCAAGTTTTTTGATTTTTGAAGGTATTCTCCTACATAAATTGATATTTATTATATTTTCTCCTTTTTTAGTAAACTTTTATTGTATAATTTTTTGTATGTTGTAATACTGATTATTCTAATTATTTTGACTATTTGATTTTGCATTTTCATTGATTATAATTATAATTATTGCATTTAGTACGAGTTGCACATAATAAAAAATTTAGCATTCTAATACACTTATATTATTATGCATGCATCTTAAATGAATACATGTATTTGATTGAGTAATAAATGGTTGTTATTACTTTTGTAATAATGTGATAATAATGTGTGTGTAAATAAGCAACGATGGTTATTTACTAAGGTTGGTTGAAGATTAATTTACACTTGTATGTGATGATGGGTAGACATACTTTCCTTTAAATAACATGGTTTGTGGTGTTATCCTCTATTTATTCATGTGATTCACTAACTAGAAGCTATAAAGAATTAATTATTGTGCCGTCTGATAGGAGTGACGACTCCATTTACTAAAAGACAAATATTACTGATATTGATTTACTATTACTACAAAAACTCCATGCAAGTTAGAACTCTTTACTTGTTTAGTTTGTTTGCTTGGAAATACATATAAGATTCTGATTTATTGTATCGTTTCATTATTACTGATTTAATGATACTGATTCACTATTACTGATTTGCTATTACTGATTTATTGCTAATGAGTTACTATTACTGATTTATTATTACAACTGATTTATTGAGCATGTGATATAAGAAACAAAATTGATATTGATACCACATGACTGAACCTGATCATGTGTATACTCTTATATGATTCATTGATGACACTTTATGTATTGTTACTGATTTATGATAGCTTTCATGCTTTGTTGATATATGCAATTTCTTTACTTTTTGGATAGTATTGCTACGTCGCTTGATATAAGAATGATTGTTTACCGGCTTACCATTTCGACATCCATATTGTACAACTTTATAAGCTTTAATGTTTTACAGATTTTCCTGCTATAATATATGTTTTGCTATTTTTGTATATATTCATGATCATATTAACTGCTACTATTATAAACTGAATAATTACATACATAATGCATCTTTTTTAATACTTTGAGTTAAACAATAGGGTGTTAATGACTTGTTGGGCTTTTTAAGTTCGCTATATGTGATTTAATAATTTTAGGCCAGGGAAGAAGATCAGGAGTATGAGATTGATAAGATACATAATTCTTTATTATTTTGTCTTTTAATATTTCTTTTATAGTAAGGAGTGGGCAGAGAGTATGTTATATTTGTACAACTTCTAACTTTTGTATATACTTTTTGGAGTAATAAACATACATGCATATTGATATTCTGATTAATAGTTTCATTTCCATTGATATTTTAGTATTAATAAATTAGATAACTTTTGTTGTCATTATAAGGGGAGATTAATTGTTAGCTCGCTCATAAAACATATCCAATTAGATGGCATCACCAAAGAAACCCAAAGAAATTGGGTTATTAGTCATCTTACTCATTCATTTTATCATTAGGATTTTTAGAAGAATTTACATCACACCAAAATATAACTTTGTCTCCTATATATAATTAAAGACATATTTTTTCAATTATATTCATACTTCAACATTATATATCACATATTAGTTATCAATGAATTTTTTAAATATATAAATAACATTTCACCAATAATGGGGCCTAGTCCAAATGATATGATTCACTATGTAATTACACATTATAAAGGTTCGCTATCTCCCTTAAATGAAAATGAGATTATATAATATGATGATAGATTGATCTCCTGGTGGCTTTAGTTGATAATTTAAGAGAAGTATTGAAAGGTGATAATTTCAACCAAATACCATGCCTGACATATGAATTACAATGGTTCGATGATGGTGGTCGATGAGCAACATCTGATGGGACGATTGTCATTGGATGAAGGTGGATGAGTGAGGATGGTCGAGCATCGACAATTAAAAGCTATGGATGGGTAAAAGTGGCCTTCAGTTATGGTCGAATGATGATATATGGGCAATGACGACCATACAACTATAGTTAGACAATAATATTTATTTTTGGTATTCATCAACATTGAACATCAGACAAAGCTCTAGAGTTCATCAGATATCTATGCTCTCTCCAAATTTTACATCTACGCCCCTCTTTGTATGGAGAATGATGGTTTATTTATAATTTTTTGAGCAATAATTTTACAATTTTAATCAAAATTCTAAAACACCCCATTGGACTACTATTGTTAATTGATTTGATAATATTTCATTTTTTAATGTTTGTGTTCTTTAATTAGGGGTGTCAATGGGTCTGCGGGTCAAGTTTGGGTCAAACTTGAATTGACTTGAGTTTAAATGAGTTGACCATAACCTGACTTGATTTTGCAAATGAGTCAAGATTGCCAAACCGGACCGACCCGCGAGGGTTACCGGTTTGACATGACACAACCATGTTTGAGTAGTTGCTATTTGAATTATTTATATTTGTGCAACTTATGTAGTTTTGATGATTCCAAACATTATTGTTCAAATGAATAGTTATCTCCTAACAATTTCAGAAGATTTGCACTTGCTCTTGTGTGTACTAACATTTCAGGAAAATCAGACTCCAGACTACGAAAACTTCAAATCAAATTCAACATGAGAAATTTTGTTTATTTGAAGTGTCTTTTCTTTGAATTAATTTTGAAAGGGAGTGATTGTAATTGAGTGAATAAAATCTCACACACACAAACTAAGGAGATCTTGAAATTCTATACTGATCGTACAGGACGATATATATCGTACTGGACGATCTGTCAGTTATCTCCTATAGAGCAGTTGGAACGAATAGGAACTTGCTTCGGAAAATTTTTCTAAGTCCTATTCGTCCAGGACGAATTTTTATATCGTCCCCGGCGATGGGCGCTCTGGAAAATTTTCGTCCAGACGAAAATAAATATCGTACCGGACGAACAGCTCTCTGGAAAATTTTCGTCCAGACGAAATCAAATTATCGTCCCCGGCGATGGGCGCTCTGGAAAATTTTCGTCCAGACGAAAATAAATATCGTACCGGACGAACAGCTCTCTGGAAAATTTTCGTCTAGACGAAATCAAATTATCGTCCCCGGCGATGGGCGCTCTGGAAAATTTTCGTCCAGACGAAATAAATTATCGTCCAGGACGATCGGCTCTCTGGAAAATTTTCGTCCAGACGAACATATTTTCGTCCAAACGATAAACCGACTTAGGACAGTTTTCAGCAGTTTCTAGAACCGACCTTGTAATAACCGTTCGTACTGGACGAACCTAGTTCGTACAGGACGATCAGTTGTACGAAGTCATTTCGTACACATATACAAATTGGGTCGTTTCAGATCGTTTAAGTAAAATCGTCCAGGACGATCCAGGATCGTACGGGACGATCCACTGCGTACAGAATTGAAAACTTGCAGTTTTTGGTCGGTTTTTCTTGTCTTTTGTATATATACTTCAAATTAGACTGCCACCCAATCTTTTTGTCATTTGATCTTCGTGCCTATTGAGAGAATAGTCAAGGGGAGAGTGGAAGAGAGCATTCAAAGGAGGATTCCTACCATTGGAGCAAGAAGGCTTCACTTGGATTGCTAAGGTAAGAATCTCTACTTGTGAAATTGGATTTCTTCACTCTTTTCTTTCTTCCTTTTAGGTTCTTGTGAGAAGATCATTCAAGAAGGTCCGGTTCTCTGCCGACACTTGGAGAGTGTGAACAGACGTGGGTTCTCTGCCTACACTAGGAGAGTGTAAAAGGAAGAAGGTTCTCTGCCTACACTTGGAGAGTGTGAACAGCCGTAGGGTTCTCTGCCCACACTAGGAGAGTGTAAAAGGATGACGGTTCTCTGCCAGCACTGTGGATTGTGTAAAAGGACGACGGTTCTCTGCCGCACCGGGGAGTGGTGAAAAGAGGGTTTTGTACAGGCTTCTCCGCCTTGCTGTGGGTGCTAAAGGAGAGTCACTTTGTGGTATTAGTGCAATACTCAGAGGGTGCCTCTGAGGAGTGGATGTAGGTCTGGTTATAGACCGAACCACTATAAATCTGGTGTCATTTACTTTATTGCTTTTACGTTTCCGCATTTTAAATTTCTTTTAACAACTCTGTGGTTGAAAAACATTTTTCTACAAACTTTAAAAGAAAATTTCATTTCGGTTCAACTTTAGTTTTAAGAGGGTTTAAAATTTTTTAAAACTACCAATTCACCCCCCTCTTGGTAGCCTTGGGACATTTACTTAGGCTTAACAACCTAATTACTAGACTCAACAAGTGGTATCAGAGCATTGTTTCAAAATCATAAGTTTGAACTACTTTTTGATTAACGTAGATGGCTACATTTGGAAACCGAAACACACCTGAGGGTTACTCTATCACTAGACCTCCACTGTTTGACAATATTCCTTTTGATTTTTGGAAAACACGCATGTCTACTTTCTTACAGTCACTTGATTATCGCATGTGGATGTTAGTCCAGGAAGGTTACACAAAACCAACTAGATTAGTTGATGGAATTAGGGTAGATACACCCTATGCAGATTGGACTATAGAAGAACGTGACTTAGCACAATTAAATGCAAAATGTTTAAATAGTTTCTTTTGTGCTTTAAAATCTGAAGACTACATGCGAGTTTCTACTTGTAAAAGCGGAAAAGACATATGGGATAGACTTTGTATTAATTATGAAGGGACAAATGAGGTTAAGCAATCAAGGCTCAAATATCTTGTTACATGACTACGAATTATTTCGCATGAAACCTAATGAATCTATATCTGACATGTACACAAGATTCACTCAAATTGTCACCTCTTTGCATGCACTTGGTAGGGAATTAACTAATGCTGAAATGGTTAATAAGATTCTTCGTTGTTTACCTACTGCATACGATGCTAAAATTACTGCAATTACAGAGTCAAAAGATCTGAACATTTATTCTATTGACAATCTTCTTGGTTCACTCATTGCTTACGAGCAAGGAGTAAGTCAAAGAAAGATTGATGCAGGTGAACCAAGAAAGGACAAGAATATTGCACTAAATGTGGAAGAGTCAGAAAGTGAACACTCACAACCTGAGGATGAAGATGATATAGCACTGATGACTAGACAATTCAAAAGCTTTTTAAAGAGGAAGCAGAAGAGACGCCAGCAATGGAATAGAGGTAAGTATAACAGAAATGGCAAGGTTTCTAATGAAGTGATTTGTTATGAATGCAGGAAACCAGGTCATATAAAGACTGATTGTCCAAAACTCAAAGCCTCTCCTAGCAAGGAGAAGGTAGAGGAGAAACCAATGGTAAAGAAGGGCAAGAAGAAGTTTCAAAAGGCTTTTTGGGCGGACTCAGCTTCAGACTCATCTGAGACTGAAAAAGAAGAAGAAGTCACCAACCTTTGCTTGATGGCAGATAAAGCTGAACAATCAGATCAAGAAGAGGTATGTGATTTAACTTATAATGAATTGTTTGAAGTTTCTGAACACATGCATGATGCATATAGGAAAACTAAAAAGATGCATGCTAGTTTAGTTTTAGAATTGGAAGAGCTTAATAAGGAACACGAAATCCTTAGGAAAGATCATGCTTTAATTGATAGCAACCACATGAAACTACTTGATGAATATGATGACTTGAATAAAAATTTTGAGAATTTAAAATCATCCTATGCTGAACTTGAAAAAGAATTTGAGAAATTTAAGGATGAATCTGAGCACAAGACATATAGAGTCAATTATACAAATCGAATCTTGGAAGAAATGAATTCATTTTATAAACTTACTATAAGTGCTCTCGAGGATAATAGGAACCCCCCTAAACATGAAGATTTTACAAATCCTAAGTATTATCCTAAATTCATGAAATCCCTTAGAAGACAATCATATGAGAGAAAACATAGGAATATTTTTCCTAATGTTAAATGTAACAATTGTGGATTTTTGGGACATATATCTCACACCTGCACTTTAAAGATGAAACCTAATTTGGTGTGGAGAACTAAGATGCATAAACCTAGACATATCACACATGCATCTGATTATAAATTTCATAAAGGTGAACCCAAACTAGTTTGGGTTCCCAGGTCTAACATTTGAGAATTTTGCAGGTATACTCTCACACAAGACCTCGTGAGAGTATATGGTACCTGGACAGCGGATGTTCTAAGCACATGACTGGAGATACTGCTCAATTCATAACGCTGGAAGCCAGGAGTGGAGGCAAGGTTACACTTGGAGATAATACCACAAAGAAAGTGGTTGGATCAGGTATGATTGGAAACTTGAAAAACTTTTTCATAGATAATGTTTTATTAGTTGAAGGCTTGAAACATAATTTGCTTAGCATAAGTCAGCTATGTGATAAGGGCTATAATGTAAAATTTTTACCTACTAGCTGCATAATTAGCCTAAATGGAAAAATTGTTTTAAATGGAAAAAGGGTGAACAATGTTTACATGCTAGATTTAAATTGTATTCAATCTCCTACTGCTTTTTGTTTGAAAACTGTTTCTGATGAATCATGGCTTTGGCATAGGAGACTTTGTCATTCTAGTATGAAAAATCTTAGAAAAATTACCCAAAAGAATTTGGTGAGAGGAATACCTAAACTAGACTTTACTAAGGACCATCTGTGTGATGCATGTCAATTAGGAAAACAAGTGAAGTCCTCATTTAAGTCCATTAAAGATCTTAGGACAAGTAAACCTTTAGAAATTCTACACATGGATCTTTTTGGACCAGTAAGCACTGTTAGTCTAGGAGGAAAGGTATATGGATTTGTTATAGTAGATGATTTTTCAAGATTCACCTGGGTTAAATTTCTTTTTCATAAGAGTGAATCATTTGAGGAATTCAGAAATTTTTCAACTTGGATACAAAGAAAACTAGGATGTGAAATAATTTCTATACAAAGTGATCATGGAGGAGAATTTGAAAATGAAAGATTTGAAGATTTCTGTAAAGAAAAGGGGATTGATCACAATTTTTCTGCACCTAGAACTCCTCAACAAAATGGAGTAGTTGAAAGAAAGAACAGAACATTAATAGAAGCCGCCCGAGCAATGTTAGCAGAATACTCTCTTCCTAGGTATTTTTGGGCTGAGGCGGTTAGCACTGCATGCTATGTTCTGAATAGGGTGAATGTGAGATCTAATTTGAATAAAACACCCTATGAGTTGCTAAAAGGAAGAACACCAAATTTGTCTCATTTGCATGTATTTGGTTGCAAGGTGTTCATACATAATAATGGAAAATCTGCCTTAGGAAAATTTGATCCAAAATCAGATGAAGGAATTTTTGTTGGATATTCAAGTGTTGGAAAATCTTATAGAGTATTCAACAAAAGAACTTTAGTCATTGAAGAAACCACACATGTTGTTTTTGATGAAAATGGAAACATGGAAGAGCCAAAAGTTGTTGAAGAAGAAATTGAAGAAAACTCCCAAAAGATTGATAGATTAAATTTGGAAGAAAATGTGGAAGAAAATTTAGAAAGAGAAGACCCTTTGCCTAGAGATTTGAGATTTTCTAAAAACCACCCAAAGGAATTAATCATAGGTGAACCAAGTGAGGGTGTTAGAACTAGGCGTGGATTAAACAAGGAAGTCAATCATTCAGCCTTTATTTCAACTGTTGAACCCACTAACATTGATCAAGCACTTTCAGATGAATTTTGGATATTGGCCATGCAAGAAGAGTTGAATCAATTTGTAAGAAATAAAGTTTGGGAACTAACTACAAGGCCAAAAGATCAAAGTGTTGTTGGAACCAAGTGGGTGTTCAAAAATAAAATGAATGACTCAGGAGTAGTCATTAGAAATAAGGCTAGATTAGTAGCTAAGGGGTATAATCCAAATTGAAGGAATTGATTTTGAGGAAACTTTTGCCCCTGTAGCTAGACTTGAAGCAATTAGGGTTTTACTAGCCTTTGCCTGTTTTAAAGGTTTTAAATTGTTTCAAATGGATGTCAAAAGTGCCTTTTTAAATGGAGTAATTGAAGAAGATGTTTTTGTAGAACAACCTCCAGGTTTTGAAAACTCTAAATTTCCAAATCATGTTTTCAAATTAAAAAAGGCATTATATGGATTGAAACAGGCACCTAGGGCTTGGTATGAGAGGTTAAGCACCTTCCTACTTGAAAGATCTTTTGAAAAAGGAAGTGTGGATACAACTCTCTTTTTAAGGAAAAATTGGAAAGGATATACTTATTGTTCAAATTTATGTGGATGACATCATCTTTGGATCTTCAAATAAACATCTTTGTGATGATTTTTCTAAAACAATGAGTAGTGAATTTGAAATGAGTCTAATGGGAGATTTAAATTACTTTCTAGGATTTTAGCATTAAGCAACTTGAGGAAGGTACTTTTCTTAGTCAAACCAAATATATTAAGGACATCCTCAAAAAATATGAAATGGACAATGCTAAACCTGTTAGTACACCAATGAGTTCTTCAGTTCAGTTAGATAAAGACCTTAAGGGAAAATCTGTTGATCAAAAGAAATTTAGAGGGATAATTGGATCTTTACTTTACTTGACTGCTAGCCGACCAGATATTATGTTTAGTGTTTGCTTATGTGCTAGATTTCAATCAGATCCAAAAGAATCACATTTGACAGCAGTGAAAAGGATTTTAAGATATCTACTAGGAACTCAAAACTTAGGAATTTGGTATCCTAAGTTTAGCTCTTCATTTGAAATTATTGGTTACTCAGATTCTGACTTTGCAGGCTGTAGAGTGGATAGGAAAAGCACTTCTGGAACATGTCAATTCATTGGAAATTCATTAGTTTCATGGTCTAGTAGAAAACAAAATTCAGTGGCACTATCTACTGCAGAAGCAGAATACATTGCATTAGGAAGTTGTGTGGCACAAGTACTTTGGTTAAAACAACAGTTGATTGACTTAGGATTAACTATAGGCACTATTCCAATTTATTGTGACAATACTAGTGCTATTTGCATTTCCAAAAATCCTATTCAACATTCTAGAACCAAACACATTGATATAAGGCATCATTTCATAAGGGATCATGTATCCAAAGGAGAAATTGAACTCATACATGTTTCAACTGAAAATCAACTTGCAGACATTTTTACAAAACCTTTAGCCTTTGATACCTTCAGTACTTTAAGAACAAGGCTTGGTGTTATTGATTTGAATGCTTAACTAAAATGTCTTTGCAACATTGATACTTGTTGTATTTTGTTTTTGTGATTTTGTGAATTTTGTGTTTTTGTATGAATTGTTTTTGAATTTATGTTTTTGTTTTATGTTTTCTGTGTTGTTGATTATTTTTGTTGTTTTTGTTAAATTAAAAATTTAAAAATCAAAAATTTTTTTTTTTAGGAAATCGTCCAGGACGAAATTTTTCGTACAGGACGATGTGTTAAGAAATAGTTTGCGCGAATTTAAACCGTTTTGAGAGCAGTTTTTTTATTGGATCGTCTGTACGATCTGTGATCGTCCAGTACGATTTTTTCTTTTTCTCAAACGTCGGGACGATTGAATGCAGCGGTTGAGTGGATAAGACAGTTTTTAATACGAATTTCGTCTGTACGAAATTTTTTTTCGTATGTACGAACATGTGTCGATTCATTGTAGGGGACGGTTTTCAAGAGTCATTAAAACGAAACGCTTTTGATCGTCTGTACGAAATATTTTCGTATGTACGATCGGTCAAGTCAAAAAGCCTGTACGAAGGGACGCATCGTAAGTTGTGTTGAATATGAAAAGCCGTTACATTTTGGACGAATTGGATCGTCTGTACGAAATTACTTCGTCCAGACGAACGATAATTTTTCGTCCAGGACGAATATTTTCGTCCAGGACGAACATATCGTTTTTCTTTAAATATGAGGGCTTTCAAACTTGAAAATCACACTTTCAAACATCTTTTTCAATCCCTTTCTACATCAAATCAACTATGGCCTCCTCTAGCAAGAGACAAAAAGTTTTGGTGAAGAAACCCAACAGGAATGCTCCAGACAACTTCCTTTCCAAAGCAAATGAGGAATCTTTTCCTCGTTTTGCTTCTGCGAAAATCACTCCGTCTCGCATTCTTATCCAAACGGAGTTGAAATTTAGGGTATTACACCTCTTTGCCTCAACCCAATTTCATTTCATTCTCTCTCTTGTCCACCTCTACAATAAGCAAACCTACCATTACTTCCTAGCCAACATGAGTTTCAATCCTGACCACTCTATCATTAGTTCTTTTGTTTTTAAGAAAAAAGTTGAGATCACCAAGCACGACCTTGGTGCATTTTTAAACTTAAGGACTGAAGGATATAGAGCTCACACCCTAATGTCAGAAAACGTCTTCCATTGGTATGAAATCAATAGGGTAATTAGAGAAAATGGAATTGACAATCATGTTGCTAGAGTGGCCGGTATGACCCAAGATGCCCGAATCATCCAGCATATCCTTAGATCCTCAATTATTCCTAAAGCTGGTGATAGGATTAACATTACTCCTCTTCTTTCTTGTCTAACTTTTTTAATCATGAAAAGACATCCTATTGATGAAGCCCAACTCATCCTAGATCATATCTATGGGCTTTCAGAAATAGGACATCCTAATCAGAAGAGGAAGAAGAATATTTCTTTAGGGCACTTGATTACTTATGTTTTGGAGAAGAAGTACAATATAGTCCATCCTGATGAGGAATATGAAGAGCCAGTTTATTACAACAATGCATCTTTCAGACTGCTCTTCAGGGAGGAAAAAGAAAAAGAAAAAGCACATGATAGTGCTTCAGAAGAAGAAGAAGAAGGAGTGCAAGCTTCTGCTTCTCAATCAGATTACCAGAATCTGATTGAGAGATTTGATAGACTAGAGACTCACATTGATCAAAGGTTTGATCAATTTGATGCTCATCTTACGCAGCAGCAACATGACATTGGTAATATTAGAGATGAAGTTCATGAAATAAATACCAATGTAATGTTAATGGCCTCCTACTTCAATCTCTTTGGCGGCATTCCTCCTCCTCCTCCTCCAGAACAGTAGTTTTTTTTTATGTGTGTCTGTTGTATTTTTGTTTTGTTGTTATGTTTTTTGTTTAAGTTCAATGTTTTTATGTAATTTTCTTTTTAAACAATGAAAGTTTGTTTGTCTTAGATTTGTTTTGAAATGTGGCTAATCTTTATGAATTTCATTAATATTATTTTTAATCTACATTGTGCTCAAATTCGATTGTAATATGAGATTATCTATATTAGAAAATCTAGACTTTCTAAATTTATAATTTGTTTATAACTTGTTGTAGTTAGAATTTTTAAGTTCATGTCTATTCATTACATAAAATTTAATATTGTTATTGCAATTTTGATGTTATCTTATTTTGTATTTCTATGCTCAAATGATGTTTATGCACCTAGAAATATTTGAAATGTTAGATTATAGATTTTGGAAAGAATTGGTCAAATTACTCTTGAAAATTGTACAAATGTACAAAAATCAAAAGGGATTCGCAAAAATTTGCAAAGTGAAAAAAGAGGCACAAAATAAGCCCAACCAAAGACAAATGCACAAAAATGTGCCCCAAAACTTTGAAAAGATGTGCAAAGCACCACATGAGGTAATTCTCTTCTTTCCAAATTCGTTTAATCTCTTAATTCAAGTTGATCTAATGTTCATTTATATTCTATTGAACTTTGAAATATAGAATTTTTTTTACATCTCACTTGTAATGATTTTCAATAATCAAAATGTCTAAATTGAATCATGTCTTTGATAAATTCTTCTTACTTACAATGTTATATCATTTCATAAATTTTATGAATTTCTATGATTGACCTAATATCTTTAGTTTAAAATTGCATACCCTATGTCAAATCACAATTTAGATTAAATTTTAACAATGAATTTCATATTATTATTTACATTTCTTGTCTTTTTCTTCTTCACTTTTTGTTGCTGTCAAAAAGGGGGAGAAATTATTTGTGTTTGTGTTTTTGTTTTGTTTGTGATTTGTGTTTTCTGTTAAAATTTTTGAAAAACAAAAATTTTTGTTCTTTAATGCCTCCTTATTTTAATGTACTCATAAATTCAGGGGGAGTTTAGGAGATAAGAGATTTTGTTTTAACTTGAAACCATACTAATAATAATTGTTTTGCCATCATCAAAAAGGGGGAGATTGTTTGAATAGTTGCTATTTGAATTATTTATATTTGTGCAACTTATGTAGTTTTGATGATTCCAAACATTATTGTTCAAATGAATAGTTATCTCCTAACAATTTCAGAAGATTTGCACTTGCTCTTGTGTGTACTAACATTTCAGGAAAATCAGACTCCAGACTACGAAAACTTCAAATCAAATTCAACATGAGAAATTTTGTTTATTTGAAGTGTCTTTTCTTTGAATTAATTTTGAAAGGGAGTGATTGTAATTGAGTGAATAAAATCTCACACACACAAACTAAGGAGATCTTGAAATTCTATACTGATCGTACAGGACGATATATATCGTACTGGACGATCTGTCAGTTATCTCCTATAGAGCAGTTGGAACGAATAGGAACTTGCTTCGGAAAATTTTTCTAAGTCCTATTCGTCCAGGACGAATTTTTATATCGTCCCCGGCGATGGGCGCTCTGGAAAATTTTCGTCCAGACGAAAATAAATATCGTACCGGACGAACAGCTCTCTGGAAAATTTTCGTCCAGACGAAATCAAATTATCGTCCCCGGCGATGGGCGCTCTGGAAAATTTTCGTCCAGACGAAAATAAATATCGTACCGGACGAACAGCTCTCTGGAAAATTTTCGTCTAGACGAAATCAAATTATCGTCCCCGGCGATGGGCGCTCTGGAAAATTTTCGTCCAGACGAAATAAATTATCGTCCAGGACGATCGGCTCTCTGGAAAATTTTCGTCCAGACGAACATATTTTCGTCCAAACGATAAACCGACTTAGGACAGTTTTCAGCAGTTTCTAGAACCGACCTTGTAATAACCGTTCGTACTGGACGAACCTAGTTCGTACAGGACGATCAGTTGTACGAAGTCATTTCGTACACATATACAAATTGGGTCGTTTCAGATCGTTTAAGTAAAATCGTCCAGGACGATCCAGGATCGTACGGGACGATCCACTGCGTACAGAATTGAAAACTTGCAGTTTTTGGTCGGTTTTTCTTGTCTTTTGTATATATACTTCAAATTAGACTGCCACCCAATCTTTTTGTCATTTGATCTTCGTGCCTATTGAGAGAATAGTCAAGGGGAGAGTGGAAGAGAGCATTCAAAGGAGGATTCCTACCATTGGAGCAAGAAGGCTTCACTTGGATTGCTAAGGTAAGAATCTCTACTTGTGAAATTGGATTTCTTCACTCTTTTCTTTCTTCCTTTTAGGTTCTTGTGAGAAGATCATTCAAGAAGGTCCGGTTCTCTACCGACACTTGGAGAGTGTGAACAGACGTGGGTTCTCTGCATACACTAGGAGAGTGTAAAAGGAAGAAGGTTCTCTGCCTACACTTGGAGAGTGTGAACAGCCGTAGGGTTCTCTGCCCACACTAGGAGAGTGTAAAAGGACGACGGTTCTCTGCCAGCACTGTGGATTGTGTAAAAGGACGACGGTTCTCTGCCGCACCAGGGAGTGGTGAAAAGAGGGTTTTGTACAGGCTTCTCCGCCTTGCTGTGGGTGCTAAAGGAGAGTCACTTTGTGGTATTAGTGCAATACTCAGAGGGTGCCTCTGAGGAGTGGATGTAGGTCTGGTTATAGACCGAACCACTATAAATCTGGTGTCATTTACTTTATTGCTTTTACGTTTCCGCATTTTAAATTTCTGTTTTAACAACTCTGTGGTTGAAAAACATTTTTCTACAAACTTTAAAAGAAAATTTCATTTCGGTTCAACTTTAGTTTTAAGAGGGTTTAAAATTTTTTAAAACTACCAATTCACCCCCCTCTTGGTAGCCTTGGGACATTTACTTAGGCTTAACAACCTAATTACTAGACTCAACAAACCAGCCAATCCACGCTTTTTCAAATGTCACCTGTCCCTCATGAGTCATGTCACATGCGCGTGGTCACTGGCCTGATGCGTTTTTAATAGGTTAAGCGAGGCGGTGCCTCGTGCAGATGTGCCGACTGCTAAGTGCCACGTGGGCGGCTGTGCGTGTGACGATGTGAGAGGTGAAGGCGGCCAAGTCGAGGCAGGCTAGGGCTATGGTTGAGTCGTGCTACGTACGTGCTAGTGGGCTAGGCTTGGCGAGACCAGTGGCAAGGTAGGCTAGCGGACCCGGGTCAACTTTGAGTTGATTTTGGGTTTCCGGGTCAACCCGAACCCAACCTGATTTTAGAAATGGGTCACATTTTTTAACTCGAACCCGACCCGTTTGATAAATGGGTTGACCCAAAACTGGAATTTTTTGGGTTGGGTATTGATAAGATTTCGAGTCATGCCAAATATTGACACTCATAACTTTAGTGATATCAGAATTGAATAATGTTTGAGGCATTGGATTCCTCTTTTAGTGGTTTCCTTTTTCATTATTAGCAAGCAAAAATTGAAGATTATTCGTTCCTTCAAACAATATCAACAAGTGTTCAACTATATCTCAAGGGTTTGACTAGAGCTCATTTGAAGTAATATTGTATCACTTTTGATGTTGTTAGATTCATCTCATTGAGACATTCAATTTGACTGCATGTATATAATGTTGCCTAAATTAAAATTCAAATGATCATGAATTTAATTCCAAAACTTTTGAAAAAAATTGTATCGAAATTAGTATTTATTCATGATAATATATCAAACCTAAAACATTATTAACCTTGGAAATGAGCTTAGACCATTCATAAATTAATAAAAAAAAACTCTAAAATGAACAATAAATAAATATGTGAGAATATGTTTCCCAATGTTAATAAGAAATGAGACTTTAGAAAATACAGAACATGAATAGTATATTGCGAGGATTATCGAACATTAATATATTTTAAATATCTTTTATATTAATATTTTTTTTAAATAAATTGACTCACATCATCAAATTTATCTCACAAAATATTCATAAGCGCTTAAAACTAACTTCGGGGAAAAAAAAATGGAGCTATGAAAATAAAGTGATTTTAATGGTTAAAATGTAATAATGATTTATTTGAGGATGTTTACGTAAATCCCCTTTTTAAAAAAAAGGACCACTTGATCTGAGGTCTTACAGCAGGCCACATGGACGAAGTCCGTGGTAGATACCCGCCATTAATGCTATTTCTTCCCATTCCTGTTGTCTTCCTCTTGCCCCTTGGAGCCATAGCGCGACAGCTAAAAGCGGAGAGAAGCGTCAACGTTGACGAAAGAGCGAGGAGGACAGGTGAGGATGAGCCAAACCCTAGAAAGTTTTGTTGTTGTTCTTCTATCAAAAAAAATTTTTTTTTTTCATCTGCGAATACTAGGCGCAATTGCGGTTAATATGGTTGAGGGAGTCGTTTCTCGGTATTGTATTGGCCAGCGAGGGGTGAATTCCTCTTATTTGAAGTGAGGCGCCGAGGTTCGAGGGGCGGGAGAGGAGTTCAGCTGGATTATGCTGCAGATTTCTCCTGAAATTTATACTGCTGATTTCTCACGGTTGCGTCTGGTCAACTGTGTGCCCGTCATTAAAATCCCAGCTCTTTGTTCTTCTTCCGAATTAGGGGACGGGGGTTCGGAAGGAGGACCAAAGGTTGTAGTTTTGTTGGCGTTGAGATGGGAAGCTGCTGGAGCGGGAGGACCAAGACTGTCAGCCCTTCATACAGCGCCTCTACCTTAGCCACAAGCTCAGGTGGTCCGTTTATTCTTCTTAGATTTTTATTTTTTCGAGTACATTTGACGACTAAATTGTAGTAGGTATTGAATTTTAGATTTTATGTAGATTATTTGAAAATTTGAAAACCGGCAATTCTCAATCCTCAGAGCAAGCGATAGAAGGCTTTACGCCTTGATCACTAGTTTTGAGGGAGAAATGGCAGTTTTTATCTTTCTTCTATTCTAGAATGCACTGAGTCTTCTGTGTTCCGAATTGTTTTTAAGTATGGGTTTTTTTAACGAGGTATAAATTGAATAAGATTTATATAACTTGGATTCAGATTGATAGTTCTTGTTACTGCATTTGGGTTTACCAATTTTCCGTGGTTTGGTTGTTCTTGTATTTTATCTCTGTTATCTCTGTTAGCTGAATGCTATTATTATTTTCACTGAGACGTTTTTTGAATCAATACAGTGGATTATTACCATCTCTTCTTTGTGTGGTTGTTATTGATTCAATTTATCTGGCCCCGACTAAAGGTCTACACAAAGTCATGCAGTTGGATATCGTGTCAAGCCAAGTTTGGTTATAATTTAACTCGATTCGATCTCAATTCAATTTAGACATGGCTCCTTAACTTTGATTCAAGCAAAAAAAAAAAAAAAAAGATCTGATATTGATTAATTTTTAATTTCCTGAGTTACACATTCAAAGTTTGACTCAATATGAGACAAAAATCGAATCTTCAAGCAATGTTTGATCTTTGAGTTAAAATCTCAGCTCTACTTCTTTGATCTATAACTTTGAATGTGTTGCAATTCAATTTCCTTGAATGTTGGACTTTTGAATTGTTTCTATATAGAATTTTGTTTTTTTGTTTTTTTAAATTTGATAATGTATATTTTTTCAATTACTTATGCGAAATATATTCATTCATTTGATTGTTGTATGTTCAATACAAACATCTCAATTTTCTGATTCATTCATGCATCATGTAAATTGTATTTTATTCTTTTAGGAACCAACTTAAAGGATAGCAGCAAGTTTGGAAGTGGATTATACAGCAGCAGCGGCCGCACTTCCTCATCCTCTGTGCCTCCTACACCTCGTAGTGAGGGAGAGATTTTGCAGTCAACAAATGTAAAGAGTTTTGCCTTCAATGAGCTCAAATCTGCCACCAGAAATTTCCGCTCGGATAGTGTGTTGGGGGAGGGAGGTTTTGGTTCTGTTTTTAAGGGTTGGATTGATGAGCACACACTCACAGCGGTGAAACCAGGGTTTGGAATGATTATTGCTGTGAAAAGGCTCAACCAGAATAGTTTCCAGGGTCATAGGGAATGGTTGGTGAGTGTAGTTTTTGTTGTTTCTTACAAATTATAATGTGCAAATAACTAATAATTTCAAGCCAAAACATATCTGAACTTGCATTTCTTCAATGCTAATCAATTTGTTTTTCAAAACTTATAGGCAGAAGTCAATTATCTGGGTCAGCTGCATCACCCAAATCTAGTAAAGCTGATTGGATACTGTTTGGAGGATGAACATCGCTTGCTGGTCTATGAATTCATGCCTCGAGGGAGCCTTGAAAACCATCTATTTAGGAGTAAGCTTCTTATGTTTTACATGCTTGCTTTTTGATATTTCAAATCCTATTGTAACTTCACTAATATAATTTTACTTTTGCGCTATTATATTTGATGAGGAGGAGAGGCTTTATGCCATATTGTAGCATTAGTGCTTTTGTCCAAGTTGTAAATTGAAATATTCTGATGATATGAAGTTGGTGGAATTTAGTCGTTGGGAAATTATAAATGTAGGTTGCTGATGTTGGAAATAAATTTAATGTAAGATAATATGGCTAAGTTACATTAAGGGGATTGTTGTAGAAGTTCTATTGGATAAGAGTGGAATGCCAAAGAAATATTTGGAAGGGAACCTACTTCAACCTTGGTTGAAATGAAAGGGTTTTTCAAAGAAAAATATTTACCTTTTTTAGATCAAGATCATTTATTTGATGAAGTTAATTGATTTAAGATTGGAACTAAAATTGCTGCTAAATATATGTGTAAATTTGGAACTTTTTTTTTTGGGTCTTTTGAGATAATTGATTATTCTAAAACGACACTCCTTTGGTTTGTCTTGTTTGAAAGTTGATATTAAAAGAGATGACACCTTGTTTCTTTCTATCATTTGATCATGCTTTTCAACTTGCATTAAACTGAGAAAATATTAGAGTTTCACATGTTTAAGAAGATTATTACTAAATAAATAGAGTTGAAACGAGCAGGTGTTTGCTCATTCGAGCTTTTTTATTTGTGTTCAAGCTTGGTTAATTTAAAATAGAAGATTTTCAAGCTTGATTTCTATTCGACTCATATTTGATTAAAATTGTACATATCAAACTTTAAACAAGTGGCTTATATAAAATAATAAATGAGCCTTATTGATTCTATTCATGAATAATTATATCTAACCTGTTAATGAACATACTTATCATCCTTATTGAGCCCATAAATGAGCCAGCCTATCGAGTATTTTTTAAGCTAAAAAACAAGTCACTTAATAGGCTCTTTATAAATAAAATTAGTTTAATAGAGATTTATAATTTGGTCTAATTGATGTTATAATGTTTAATAAGTTTTAAAAGTTATTTATTAATGATTAGTTATGATATTATTTTATATTAAATATAAAACAGTTAAATTAAGTTGTTCATTATTTTTATAATAAAACTTAATCAAGTTTCTTAATGTATTCAAGAGCTTTGTATTGAACATTAATTGAGTCTTTTAATGAGCTTGTTCATGAGCTCTGTAATAAATATTAATTGAGCTTCTTAACATGTGATAGGATTTGATGATCAAAACAGCACACAACAATGTAAAAAACAACAAACTTACTCCAAATTGATCCACTTGTAATAGCAAGGGGTTATAATTACAATCTCCAAGCAAAGAAAGATGATACAAGTTGATTCATTGTTCAAGAGGTAAATCGTCTCTCACATTCCTAACAGCCACTAGGAACCCAAAACCCTAACAAAAATTGCCGTGGAAACAAATTCAACTTAACCCTAACCCTCCATAATTTTTCTCTCTTAAATAACCCAAATCCCATAATAAATTCCCATTACATCCCTAATTATATCATTTGCAAAAAGCTCCCCCAAAAACTTCTTCTCTTATAGGTGATAAAGGGGGTCTTGGGCCTCACAGGGGAGCTGAAAGGTTCTTGATCTACTGTAAAGTTCCTGAACCCCACATCAATACTATTCTCCCAAAAAGTCACCTTATCCTCAAGGTGGAAAGAGGAAAATTCCTTTTGGATGGTACTGTAGGGCTTCCATGTCGCCTCATACTTTGGTAAACCCTTCCACTTGATCAGCACCTCCCTGATCCCATTGTCTCCTTGGCGCACCCCCTTCACCTCCAATGATTCTAATATTAGCTTCATATCCTCTAACAGTGTGACCGGTAGTGCAAGCGAGGGTGTGTTGGCTCCAATGGCTCGTCTCAATTACGATACATGAAATACATGATAGATGACTGAGGTTGGTGGCAATCTTAGGCGACATGCCACTGCGCCAATGCACTCCACTACCTCGTAGGACCCAAAATAGCGAGGTAGAGCTTCTTATTCCTTCGTCGAGCCAAATAACTTTATCTCTAACGTTGGATTTCTAGATAAACCTTGTCCCCAACCTCAAATTGCCTATTTCTCTTATGTCCATCCGTTTGTTTCTTTATGATTTGATGTGCTCTCCATAGATGTTCCTTCAATTCTACCAAAATTCGATCTTTTTCTCCCAAGTATTGCTATACTGCTGACATTGGTGTGTTGCTATGCCCATAATGTATCAGATGAGGCGGATCCCTTACATATAGGATTTTAAATGGCGTTGTCTGGGCTACTGTATGATATGAAGTGTTATACAAATATTCTGCCAAGGCTAACCACTTGGCCCACATATTTGATGTATATGATACAAAGCAACAAAGATAAATCTCAACACTACAATTCACCACCTCCATTTTGCCATCCTTATGGGAGTGGTAAACTGTACTTCGCTTCATGATAGTCTCATGCATCTTAAATAACTCTCTCAAGATGTGGCTTAGAAAGATCTTGTCGCGATCAGACAAATTGGCCTCGAGTATGCCATGCAAATGGACCACCTCTTTAATGAATGCATCTGCCACCAACACTGCAGTGTATTGTTGGCATAAGGGAATGAAATGAGCATATTTGCTCAATCTATCCACCACCACTAGAATCATAGTGAATCCTTTTGATCTAGGTAATCTCTCAATGAAGTCCATAGTCACATCTTTCCACACCTTCTCGGGTAATGCTAAAGGCTTTAGAAGACCACTTGGAACCATAACCAGGTATTTTTATCTTTGACACACATCACAATTGGCCGCCAACCCCTTTACATTCTTTCGTATGCCCACCCAATATAGTTTCGCTGCCAGACTATGATATGTCTTCTGAACTTATGAATGCCTCCCAATAGTTATGCCATGAAACTCCTTTAACAAGTGAGGGATGCATGGTGATGTCCTCGACAACATAGATTGTCAACAATATAGCAATTTCTGAACTATCAAAGAGTAATCAGGATGGTTGTCCTTGTCTTGCAATAAGTCTCCTCTGATCTTACTCAGCTCCTCATCCTGCTTGCTCTCACGCTTCAAGGCCTCCCGATCTAGCACCATGGGAACATATAGAGCCATAACCTGAGGGTTTTCACAACGCATGGAGAGAGCATCTGTAGCTTTATTTTTTAGCCCGGGCTTATACTGGATCTTGAAGTCATAACCCAATAACTTGGAAAGCCACCGCTGATGCTCCTCTATCACATCCTCTATTTTAACATAAACTTCAAACTCCTCTAGTTGGTCCTGACTATGAAGTGTTTCCCCAACATATAACGTCTCCATTTATGTATTGCCAACACCATTGTCATCAACTCCCTTTCATATACTAATTTCAGCCCGGTCCTAGCGGTCAACACCTGGCTTAAATAAGATATGGGTCTCTGACTCTGCATGAGAACTCCCCCCATTTGAAGCTATCATTCTTTAGTTGTCTTGTCAATGGCCAAGTTATAAAGTTTTATCCCCTCATAAACTTTTTGTAATACTCTTTAAGTCCCAAGAAACCCCTTAGCTCCTTTAGGGTGTTGGGTAAGGGCTACTCAAACATAGCCTTTATCTTGGAAAGATATGCAACTACTTCTAATTTGGACACCACATGTCCTAAATACTCCACCATCTATTGTGCAAAGGAACACTTCTTCAAATTGGCATACAGCTAATACTCCTTCAATGTTACTAACATGACTCTCAAGTGTTCCACATGTTCTGCCTCAGAGGTAGGGCTGAAATACCTTGTTCATAAGCGTCTAGAAGGTAGCTAGACATTAGTAAGTAAGCCCAAAAGGCATCACTAAAAATGCGTGGTGGCCTTCATGAGTCCTAAAAGCAATCTTGTGGATATCAGTGGGCCACATTCTGATCTGATGGTATCCTAATTTTAGATTAAACTTGGAGAACATCATCGCTCCATATAACTCAGCCAACAACTCATCAATGACTGGTATAGAAAATTTATCCAACACTGTTTTCTTATTCAGAGCTCAATAATATACACAAAATCTTTAATTACCGTCCTTCTTCACCAGCAACACAGGACTTTAGAAGGGACTCACACTAGCAAATGATATGAGCCTCCAGCATCTTTTTGATCAGTCTCTCAATTTCATCCTTATGAACCTATGGGTATCGATAGGGTCGAATATTGATAGGGGATACCTCTTCCTTCAAGATGATGGCATGGTCATACTTCCTTGGGTGTAGGCCCTGAGGTAGCTAGAACACCTCGTTGAATTATTGCAGGAGTGGTTGGACTATCTCCGAAAGTCCCCCCCCCCCCCCCTCTCTCTCTCTCTCCATGCTTCCCCCAGTCTCGGGCACTGAAGCTCCACCAAGAATCTCATTCCTGCTCCTTGGATTGCCCTCATCATGGTCTTAAGAGAAACCCTGATTTTTGACGGACTAGGATCTCCCTATTCTCACCTTCCTCCCTCCCATTATGCATTCCATAGTCAATGCCTTCTATTCCACCTTGGTTTCCCCCAATATCTGCAACCACTTCATGCCCAAAATTACATATGTGCTCCCTAACTACAAGGGATAAAAATCCTCCTTTACATGGATCTCATGCAGTGTCACCATCAACCCTGCGTAGATGCCTCCACTATTTTCTATCTTCCCTATTCTCATCATCACTCCAAAACAACTTGTGTCGACTAGCTTCAGCCCCAATCGATCCACCACCTGGTTGTAGATGAAGTTGTGGGTCGCCCCATTGTCCACCAAAACTACCACTAATTCTCCTCCTATTTGCCCCCTCACTTTCATGGTGTGATTTGAGGTAAAACCCATCACTGAGTTTAGGGAGACCTCTGCCACATCTAGGTGCAAATACTCCTCAACCACCTCCTCCTCTAGAGTTCCTCCTCATCATAGACTATAAGTACCTGCAATGAATAGTCCTTGCAGCAGTGGCCTAGCACAAACTTCTCATCATAATGGTAACACAATCTCTTATTTTGCTTCTCCTAAATCTCCGCCTCAGTCAATTGCTTGAAATTTTCCCCTAATCGTGCTCTCAATCCCCTATCATTGTGCACTTCTCTCTGAATAGGCATAGGCTATACCTTTGGTGCCAAAAAAGTAGTCGTCATCCAGTATGAAGCTCCTAAACAGTTGCACTTACTGCTTCTCTTAAGTTAGTGTTTGTCCTCCACCAATTGGGCAAGCTCTAGAACCTACCCGAACCCTCATGGCTTCAGTAACCGACAACAACCCTTATCTCTAGCTTGAGCCCCTTCATGAAATTCTCCTCCAACACTATCTTAGATTTTTTTTATTGTTTTTATGTTTCCAAAGTTATCTTAGATAGCCTCCCCAATCAGCTAAAAATGGTACTCAAATCTCTCTCGAGAATTCATCACTATCCCTTCCTGAACCAAAGAAAAGAACTGCTCGTAGAAGTCTCCTTGCTGATTGGTTTGAAAACATTCTAATAAATTATCTTTGATCTCCCTTCATGATCGAATTGATTCTCTCATGTCTCTCCACTAATACCAAGACAAGGTATTTCCCTCCAAGCATAAAGTCATTGCCATGAGTCTCTCCTCATCCATCAACCCATTCACTGTAAAACTTCTCTCCACCCTATAGATCCACTCATGAGAATCTTCACCCTAAAAAACGGGCAAGCCCCTCTGCCCCAACTTCCTCTTTCATCTCCAGCTCCTCCCATGTAGCAATTGCTGTGATATCTTCATTGTTCTTTCCCACCTCTCTTCCTTTCATAGATATCATCTTTTTAAAAATCAGCCATCCTTGTTTCTTCCTCCCAATTTCTCCTCATGCTATATCCTTCACTCATTTACCTCTTGGTTATCGGATCAAGAGGTGGCATATTTTCCATATTGCCCAAGATTTCTACCTCTCGATCATCTCTTATTTTGTCGATTTTGGGTTTTCCCTCATTTCCTTGGCTACCCGCCGGTGCCCTCGCCTCCGATGTTATTGGTTGGGTGTGAAGCTCCAATAGTTTCGTCATCATGTCCTCTTGTTTAGAAAACCATCCTTCCATGGATGAAATCCATTTCTCAATTTCATATTTGAATTGAACAACTTTTCCTTCTAGTTTCTCTTTCAAAGCATCCACTTTCTTTGACATCATAGGTCCCGAATCGTGCTTTAATATCAATTGATAGGATATGACAACCAAAACAACACACAACAATACAAAAAACAACAAACTTACTCCAAATGGATCCAAATATAACACTAAGGGGCTACTAATCTCCAAGTAAAGAAAGACAAGATGCAAGTGATTCACAGTTCGATAGTTGAATTGTCTCTCCACAATTCCTAGCAGCCACTAGAAACTCAAAACCCCAACAAAAAACTATTGTAGAAATAAATTCAACACAACCCTAACCCTCCACAATATTGCACTTTTATTTACTGCACTTTGCATCTAAGTTAAGTAACACTACAATTAATAAGGATACCAAGGGGAAATCAGATGCGTTTTATTTGGGTCTAGGGTTTGTACTAAAAGATGTTTCTAGTTTCATCAAACTTGTCATTATGCTAGTGCGTGTCCCAATAATAACATGCACATAAATGCCGAGGAAAAAATAAAAGTTCAACAATTTTGATTTTCTTTAATTTGATAAAGATATTAGTGATTATGAGGATGCTTTAGTTGATAATTCAGTGAATGTCATGTGTTGCATCATAAGTTATTCGTAAGGTTAAATCTGATTGGAAGAAGCCAACAATTTTTCAAGCCTATTTTAAACATAGGGAGAAGCTATTTAAACTCATAATTGATAATTGGATTTGCATGATTGTTGTATCTAAGTTTGTTTTAGATCGTATAAATATGAAACCTAATCTAGATCCATAAATATATAAGGTAGTATAAGTAGATAAGTTTGCTTCTTTTTTTTTGTTTCAGAGATGTTTAATTCCAATTTAGTTGGTTACCTATATTAGTAGAATATGTTGTAATGTATTTCTCATGGACAATGCTTGTGTTATTTTTGGTGGACTTTAATTTGATGATTTAGATGTTATTCATTTTGGAATGTTTAATGTTTATGCTATCGAGAATCATGGGTGAATAGTAGTTTTAAAACCAATAAAATCTAAGAGTGATTCTGAATATGCAAAGGAATCATGTGCGTTAAATGGAATGAAAAGCATTTGCATATTTTATGTAAACATTAATTTGCAATAGATAGTAAGCAGGAGGGTGTGATTTATACCTCCATATATGTAGAATGCATAGTGTAATGCTTGAAGTTGTGAGGCAAATGGGTGTGATCTATAAGGTTACTCCAACTGGAATCAGATGCGACTAATCGGACTTGATACAATTTCATAGATGTCATGCTTGCCTTTTCTAAGATACTTCCACCTAATCATATAATTGTGACTAACAGACTGCAATAAGTTCCATAAAGTTTGATCTACTGACACAACTCCTACATAGACCATTCGAATAACTTTCGACAAGCTTAAGGGTGGTTCGATCATGTCAACAGGCATCCATTTGATTGTCTTGTCAGGATCGGTCGGACATTTCATGAGGAATGACCCATTCAAAATAATCATCTTGGCCAGCCCCACGCTGATTGGTTACAAATCCTCCTAAAGTGCACATTTCCGACTGGGTTGATTTACATACGCTACTAGTCTAATTCATTACTCCTCTCTAGGAAATCCACTCAGGTCTGAGACTATAAAGCCATTTGTTTGGACAACTTTTACCCTCGACTCCTTTTGATTGATCATATCTACTACAATGTGACAGCACGCTGGACCATTCATACTGCTACAATGTGACATCATCTCATATGTAGCCATACTGCTAAAATTTGTTTTAATGAAGTTAATAAACCACATGACTTAACATGTTCTTTAGTTATTTTTTGAAACTCTTTGGCTGAAAATGAGAATAAACCTAAATTTTTATCTGTTTTTTTTTTTCCACAAACTAATGGACAAACTAACAGAGCAACTAGGAGTTGGGAGGTTTGTTATGTTGTTTCATAAAAACACATGCATTTGGGTTGGGAATTTGATATTATTTATGGCTGGGTTTATATGCAATTCATCTGCTAATAGGACTATTAACATGAATTGATTGCAATTATCATAGTTTATCAACTTAGAAAGTCCAAAAATCTTGTTTACCTTCCATAGAGCTTAAATGTAGTGTATTTGCACAATATATGCTTGATTTGCATGATGATATTTACAAAAAAATTTGCTACTAAATATGGTAATGACAAGTTGTATACTGATGTGAACAGGATGATATATAATTTAAATCTCATGATAAAGTGTTAATGTGTTTCAATCCAAAAAGGGTTCCATTTGGGACTTTTATGAAATTAAATGCGAAGAAGGCCTGGTCATTTAAATTTTCTATCACATAGAAACTAATCCCTACAAAATAAAAATTATAGGAAGTTCTTATTTCTTATTTTGATCAAATTTTAAATTTGTATGATTTTACCTTATTTCATATGCCTATTAATTCCTTGAATTCATCTTGCCAACTCTTTCTTGTGAGTCCATATCTGCTCATATGCTAGATATTTCTATAAATGCTAAAGCTATTTTGGATGATGAGATTATGTCCACTAGTGATTGTGAATTCCAAAGATATTTTGTTTACTGATGCGAAATACCTACTTGTGAAGATTTATGGATTACTTTGTGGATGCACATAGTTTATGCTTTGATTTGGCTGATGAATATTATATGCTAAATTTGTAGACGTCAAATTTGTACTAACATGATATTCGATGAAAATCTTCTTGTTTATACTCGTTGGAAGCATATTTCATTTAACAATGATTTGAGCATAACTTTTTTTTTAGTTATTTTTTGTAATTAAAAATATTTCACGGATGATGATGATCTTTAGAGGATTGAATTTTTATTTTCTGTATTAATTGACCTAAAGTTATATGGATAAAAGTTATTTAAAATGATTTGTAAACTATATGTTATATCCTCACACAATACTCAGCAGGAACAGAATAAAAAACTAGGATTTATAAGGTTGATTCTAAATAGTTGGGAGAAGGGCAATAATGATGAGATTATGATGAAGATATGTGTGAAGGAAGGTTTTATGCCTTATGATAGCATTATTTCCTTTGTCAAATTAGGAAATTGTAAGATTCTGGGAGTGCTCTGAAATGATTCATAAGACCAAATCAATATATACAACAATTTTTCTGCAGGAGGCTCACATTTTCAACCACTTTCCTGGAGCCTGCGCATGAAGGTTGCACTTGGGGCTGCTAGAGGACTGGCTTTTCTGCACAGCGCTGATACAAAAGTCATTTATCGCGATTTTAAAACTTCGAATGTCCTTCTGGATGCAGTATGTAAAATTCTAACCAGCCTGACATGTATTTTCCTATTATTTGTTTATGCATATACTTATATTTTACTCACATTCCATACATTTCTTCTATATTTATTTACAGAACTACTGTGCAAAACTTTCTGACTTTGGATTGGCAAAAGATGGACCTTCTGGAGAAAAGAGTCATGTCTCTACGAGGGTCATGGGAACATATGGATATGCAGCTCCTGAGTATCTTGCAACAGGTAAGTTGATGACCTGTGTTACTATTTTTTTTGTTTTTTTCTCGCTCTGTCTTCTCATTCATGTTGCACATTAGCGTTATTGATTTGCAGCGACCTTATAATTCTTATTTATCTGTACTTTCCATCCAATCTTTTAGTACAATATGTTACTATGTGCAGTTTATTGAACAACATTTCAAAATTCTCACTGCATTCTTCTGGGAACCTAGGTAAGTAAATGAACTATTTTTTAAATAAGTCGAAATTGTTGATACCTAAAATTGTATCTTTCCCCGTTCTGCATCTTTATCATTGAAAACCTGCTAAACCCATCTGATACAAGTTAATCTTCAGTAATTAAAACTTGCACAAACACGCCCATCAGATACCCAATTAATCTTAACACTTAGAATGCTAGAATACATTCCTAACTCAGCAGGCGCTATCTGTTCAAGGCTATCTGCCATTCATATCTTTTGCAGAGTTTCGACAATGGCCTATGCATAATTTGCTGGTTCTTAGGATTTCAGTCATCAAAATACCAAATGGCCAAGTTTTAGCTCTGAAATTTTTTCCAATTAGCTGAAACAAGCTATTTTGTTTCAGAACTGGAAATTATTCTCCACACACAACGGGGCTGTTTGGTGATTTGAGCAAAATCCAGCCAAACGGCCTAAAAATGCAAAACCAAATCTCACGGCAAATTAAAGCCACTATAGGCGGAAAATTCCGCCTTCTCGTGCTAAATCTAGGATTTCCAAAATCCTGTTTTTTGTCGGATTTACGAAATTCACTGGCTTGAGAGGAAGTGTCTGCTCGTTAAATCTGCTCTATAGCCAAACAGTCATACGAGATTTAATAGGATTTATCATGAATGTTACGAAACGATTTCATGATTTAGGCCCCTCAAGATTTCCAAAATCCGGATTTAGAGGATTTACGAAATCCTACTTAAATCAAATCCTGGGTGCTACCAACCAGCCCCAAATAGTGCATCATGCAGTAAAACATTCTCATTTAACCAGATGTTTCATTCTGGCAGGTCACTTAACCGAAAAAAGTGACGTGTATAGCTTCGGTGTGGTCCTTCTTGAGATGTTATCCGGCCGGCGTGCTGTGGACAAGAACCGCCCACTTGGTGAGCACAATCTGGTCGAGTGGGCAAGGCCTTACCTCACCAACAAGCGCAAAGTTTTTCGCATCTTGGACAGAAGGCTCGAAGGCCAGCATTCATTTGAAGGAGCTCAGAAAGTTGCCTCACTCGCCTTCCGGTGTCTGTCCTCAGAAGGGAGGTTGAGGCCGAGCATGGAAAATGTAGTGGCTGTTCTCGAGCAGCTTCAGAAGACGAAAGACACAGAGAAGAGATCTCAACAAGAGCCAAAGATAAACGCCCAGAGCTTTGAAAGTGGATCTCAAAAGTCCAGTATGAGAAGCTTGGAAGAGAGTGGCAGTGGGAAGATGGCGTACCCAAGGCCCCTGCCTTCCTCTCTATAAGGTAGGAGCTTCCGTATTCTTAGCTGGTACATGTTTGTATGATTGTTGACATTAGAGATCTGGTTTGCATCTCTTTCTGTTGAACTGTTTGATTGTATAATAGATCATGTTGTTTATTCTCTTTTGCCAGTTTCGTAATATCAAGATATTAAGGTTGAGGCATATATGTTTACATGAATATACTTGACTCGGTTTTATTATATTGGTCAAAATATGGGATCCGAATCTTACTCGGCTTGAATCTGTCTAACTCGAATTCGACCCATTTAGTCCGTTTATTGTATGGATCATGTAATATTTTTAGATCAACATAACTTATTTAACCCGAATATTGTTGAAACTTGTACTTGGCATGCTGTAAAATACACTAATAAAAGCTGGAGCTAATACAGTGAAGCAGATAAGTAAACTAAGTTAAATCTCTATGATTTTCATTAACCATTAAAAAAATAAGATATATAAATGCGACTTTGCTAGTAAAAAATCATTATTAGCATCATCATAGGAAGCTTTATTGAAAAGAGCGTTGCATTCCATTAGGGTCGTTCCTTCCTTTTGCTTAATAGACAATAAAGACTGGAGACATCTCAAAAGGTTTGCAAGAAATAATAAGTATGGGAGAAATAAATAGGGCAACTCTCAAATGAGTAGGCGCTCACAAAAGGTAGACTTATATAGTTACCGTCTAGAAGTCATTAAAGGTGATCAACTAGACATGTTGCACCTATATAAATGTAATAGAAGTGCAAAATACGTTATGCAAAGTTTTGCGTAACAAGATATTTGAGAATGTTTAGCGGATTTGCTAAAATGCTCAAACACCCTGAGGATAATTATATTGACATGAAATTTTAATTGAATGGAGCTATTTAATTTTTAAAATGACCTCAAAAGTTTGAAGTCGTTCATTCAAAACATAAATTCAAATCCTACTATGATTTAGGGAAATGTTTAGCTTGATGTTATGATGAAAATTCATGATTTAGGGATTTCTAAAATTTGGATTTATAATAATTTTAAAAATAGAAATGAATTTTTTTATATTGAAAATATTTGTGATGTGTGCTTAGTTCAATTGTAACTATCCTTAGATGTGGATTAAGGAGACGACATGTGGTTAAGCAATGTCGTGCAGCGTTGTGGTGGTTGTTCGCTACTTGCAAGATAGGTGGTTGCATTTAAATTAAGTTCATGAAAATTAGTTTAGTTAATACTGCATTTTAAAAAAAATTATATGCTAATGTTTATGTTTATGCATCCTTTATTTTGCTTTAGTTTTTCAAGTATTGTTTATATTTATGACTTGATACTTAGAAATGTTAAAGTTGATAAACAAAACTTAAGGCATAAGAGACACAAAGTTTTATTTACCCGAATTTAAGATAAATATTTTTCACATGCTAAACGTTGGCTCATCTATTATTGGAAATGTTTTTAAGGAGATTTTGTTAAAAAGTGATGGCTACAAGACGACAGTATACCTACCGTCGTATAGGACATTAGGAAAAAATGTTTTTATGTTTTCTGTTGAATTTGTGTTCAGTAGTTTGTACCTGTCTGAAAAATTTATTGAAGTTTATATTTTTAGTTGTTGTGTGAGATGAAACAAATTTGAAATACTTTAATTTAATTTTTGTAGTGGCTCTTTCATATTAATGGATGATGTTTATGTTATATTATAAAGGTTTAAATGAAATTGATTATGATTTACATGTGCTTTTCGTGCGACCGACTGTTCCCGCCTCATTATTTCAGGTTAGACGGGCCTGATCGTGACAAAAACTGCTTTAAAAAACAGTAAAAAAATCATCACAAATTAAGCCTGAATCAATTCCAACCAAAATCATCGGAATCAAAGGTTAGAATTGATTCCATCGTTTTCTTTCAAAAAAAATAATAAATAAATAATCTATTAACAAAAACTAAGCAATAAATTTGCCCGATCCCATTATATACAACCGAATGCTCGCTAGACAATCAGGAAAACCATTTAACATTTTAATATACAGAAATATATTGAAACAAAATCTCACAAAATTAACCAAATTGTTCCTAAACTAAGTGAGAAAATGCACACCACAAGATCTCACAAGGAAGTGGGTGAGAATATTATTCAAAGCATTTCAAATGAACATCTCAAATAGCATTTCAAGTGATTAACAAAAAGATAAGAAAGAAGATCAACGAAACCTTGATACAGATTCGTTTTAAGTCCTACAAAGGCTTTGTTTGGGACATCTTTTTTACTGCTTTTTTAAGCAGCTTTTTAGTACAAAAATTAAAATTTTTGTACTAAAAAATTACTTTAAGAAGCAATAAGAAAGCCGTCCCAAACGAAGCCTTGGTATACATGGGTGTGTAGGGAGAGAACGGATAAAAACCTCTCCAAGTTACAGCTACATCTAGCTTAATCTGTTCCGTCAGCATATCTATTTGTTTCTCCTGCTACTTGTGTCCATATGCCTGCAATCTTCTCTGCATATCCAGCCTGTTCATCACAAACAAGTATGACCAGCTTATAAATTTAATTGCCGGAGATAGAGTATAATATTTAAGATTGAAAAGAACAAAGGTAAGGTAACCAGCTAGTTTCTCAACCTTATGAAAAATAAAAACAAATTGCATTTACCAGATGAATCATTAAGATTGAATTGTTTTCAATGCAACGATCCTATTAAGTGAATAAGACTACATTTTCAGTAGCACAATATACATTTAAAAGATGCAAGAGATACCTGAAAGATGTTTTCTTTTTGCTGGTCTGTCTTAGCTTCATATTTCGATGTGACAAAGCATTCAGAAGAATCATTAAGATTTAATAGTCTCCAATACAATGATCTTTAGATCAAATTTCATCAATTTCTATGATAATTTAATCATTCATCAAATATGTGAAAATATAACGATGTATTTCATCTATCTAAATAGTCCAATACATGCAAGATATCATCAAGCAACCCATGTATTTGAATCTAAGCTATTTGAAAAATGTACATTTTGAAATCACAATGATCTTTTCAGAAAATTAAAGTCATAGTTGTGAAAATTTTGATAAATTTGATTTTAAATTATTTAAATCATGCACAACTAATTATCATAATGTTAAAGAGAGTGAATAAGTTCAATCTTGCATTCAAAGGTCATAAGTTCACAAGATTCACTCTTTAACATCATTATAACTAGTGATATGTATAGATTGAACAATTTTAATGATCATTTGATCATAAAAATTGATATAAAATTGATGTATAAATTGATATAAAATTGATCCCAATTTAATCCCTTGATCATACAAAACTGATCTCAATTTGGTTCCAAAGGTACAATTTTCAAAATTTGTTTGGTTGAATAACTAAATTGGAGTAGTATAATACTTTGGGGGACTAAATTGATCATATATGAATAGTCATGGACTATTTTGAAGCTCAATAAAGTCCCCAGATAATTCATATGTAGCCAATTTAGCCCCACAGAATAACAAAGATCACTAGAATTCATGAAATTAATGAGAAACCGGATGGATTTCTTTAGCTTGCATAAGTTTCTCCTCATCATATTTGCTTTAAATGAGTCCTAAAGATTGATTTAAAATGAACTGATCCGTGCAAGATAACAAGTTTATTAATCTAGAAAATCAAAGGTAGTGCACAATGATAGTTCTTCAACCCCAAAACCAAAAATGTCAGGATAAGGCTCAATGTGATTAAAATAAAGCTCATCACAGCAATGAATACAATGCACCATTGCGGTTATCCAATAGTTGTGCACTCATTTAAAAAAAAAAAATTAAACAAAAGATGTTCTAAAATATTTACAAGTATAAGTTCACTCGTCTAGAAGTGGTAAGAAGGGCCTGGCATTCTGAATAAGATCAACATATTACCATTTTTTGGCACAAAAACAAGGATCCATGAATTGATCCAGCTATCCCAATGGAGCTAGTATGAAGATCTTAAACCCAAAAGAACAAAAAATTATCTACTCAACATGTTTTTCGCATTACCAAAATTAGACATCATGATTTTAGAATGGTTTAACTAGCATAGCATACATATGATGCCAGGCAGTCGTGAAGATGACAGTGGACTTCTGAAACTTCGCTAGTTGAAAATGGCATGAACGGTGCTGAGGAAGAGCCAAAGAAGTGGTGAGAATAAAGAGGCTGAGAAAGAGCTGAATGAATGCCTCGAAAGGAAAGAGGCAATGATAAATTTAATTAAAAAAAATCTTATGGAGAGAGAAGGAATTGATCACCATATAAGATGCCAAAAAAAAGACAGATCATTACTCCATCAACAGTAGTTCTCAATTACAGCATAAGAACTATTGTTTATAATATTGACTATAATTTTTTTTAAATAATCCAAACTTAATAATAATGACTAAATGGAAAGCAAGCCTATTGTGCAAACTACCCATTTATTTTCAACTAGTGATAAAATAATAAATAAAGATAAACAACAATAACTAACTAAATATGATACACGGACACAAATAAATCCATATTGATAACTAGAAGCAAGCTTCATGCACTAAATCAACATGACCTTAACACACACACACACACACACACACACACACAGAGAGAGAGAGAGAGAGAGAGAGAGAGAGGAGAGAAGTAAAAAGCCTTCAAACAATTTTCTTGTTTAAGATGCTTTCAATTGGAAGTGGTAGTCATTCCACAAGTGTAGACTAGCAAATAAAACGGATATATTTTAACAAATAATTTCAAAACTCAAAAAGGGTTTTATTTATCTTTTTCTTATCCTTAGAATGGTTTGAGGGATGACACGCAACTCAACTCCCTCAAATAATTAAGGGTCAGTTTGAAATAAATGTAATTGTTTGTAAACGTAGGTGCAAAATTATTGTGGGAAAAATAATTTTTTGAAACTTATTGTGGCAGTTATAATTTTTTCTCTTACAAAAAAGTCAAAAAACTTTTCATCTACCACACTCTGAACAGATCTTGCTATAAAAAGTTCTCACTATAAAAAATTTATGAAAAGTAACACAAAAGGTTGTAGCTAAATAAAATTGTATCAGCTTCTCAAAATGAAAAGAAATTCCATCTCAAATGGACCCTATAGGAAAAGTATTTACCCTATCATGAAGCATAGCATGAGCCATAGCATGAGCCAATGGGAAGAATCTTGCCAAGAAAGAGGTACGTGATCATTATCATTATTAGCTTTACAAAAATTGAGTTCGCTTTATTAATCATCATGGTTCATTCATTTCCATTAAGCTGTGATGTAGACAGACACCTCATGTTCAAAATAATATGAATTTTGGCTTCCCTTGAGTCTACTAGCTCAATCAAAATTGAGCTGGAATTTTAGCTTATTTATGAGCTAGATTTTAGTTCATTAAATGGAACTAAAAGATAGCTCATTATTAGCTATGATTTTAGCTCATAGTTATCTTTTTATTAAATGTATTTTTATGTTTTAATGTTTTAAGTTTTAATATCTTGAAGTTATCTCTTGGTATTCCTCTTTCATACCTATAAATATGGGAGGATTTGTAATGTTTGAAGTTATGTTATGAAATGTGATTTTTGGAAAAGTTATAACCTACGAGTTTGCTTTGGAAATTCTGCGGGCTCTTTCCACCCTTCTTTCTCATCCCCTCCGGAAATCCTACGGGCTCTTTCCAACCTTTCTTCTCGGGCTTCTAATCTCTTCGTCTCTCCGCAAGTGCCATTCCACCTGTATCTTTCTTCCAAGTGCAACAACTTTAGGGTGTCTTTGATTCCGAGTCGTCTGTAATTTTAATTTCTTTTGTTTAGTTTTATTTGAAATGTAAGAGTTTGTTCGTCCTACTTTCTAGTTATTTCTTTTTCGTTGGAAGTCTTCGTTGTGTCGTCGTTTAGTTTTCTTTTGCGATCGAGAAGTATAGGGTCCCCTATATTTTTTGCCCGCATCTTTTGATATCAGAGCAAGTTAGGAAGTCTTAAGTTGTGTTTGTCAAGTTGTAGTTGTCAAATTTTATTTTGGTTGTCAAGTTTTGTTTTGTCAAGTCTAGTCAAGTCTGAGTCTGTCAAGTTTTAATTTTGTTGAGTCTAAGTCTAGGTTGAATTTTTTAGTCTTTTTTGAGTCAGTCAAAAAAATGATAAAAGACAAAAAAATTGAAGAAAACAAGGCAAAAGACATTGATGAATCTATGGATAGATGGATCCCGACAAAATCAAAAAATCCACTGGAGTATGAATTATACAAGCTTCAATCATTGATGCACATACGGACAGAAAGGTACTTCAAGAAAAAGCAGCGCTTACAAGATAAATTCTGAAAGAGCGAGATGAGATCATGCAGAAGTATGAAGATTTGATCAATGAATTAGATGCGTCGTCTTCAACTTCTCGAAAGAAATCTAAAGCGAACTCATTAGGAGATGAGTTTCTCAAGAAGGGGAGTCTGATGTAGACAAAGGGGGTCACCTCATGTCCAAAATAATATGAATTTTGGCTTCCCTTGAATCTACTAGCTCAATCAAAATTGAGCTGGAATTTTAGCTCATTTATGAGCTAGATTTTAGTTCATTAAATGGAACTAAAAGATAGCTCATTATTAGCTATGATTTTAGCTCATAGTTGTCTTTTTATTAAATGTATTTTTATGTTTTAACGTTTTAAGTTTTAATATCTTAAAGTTGTCTCTTAGGTTTCCAAAAAGGGCTTTTGGAATCCCAAGTTATTTGTTTAGTCTTCCCATGGTGGCTCCTTGAATTCCACCATGGCTTTATGTGCTTTTGCCCCCTTGGATTCCGGCCGACTGCTGGTTTCCCGTGCCTGTGCTCCCTCCCGTGACCGTGCCCCCTTGGTTTCCGCTCGGCCTCCTTGGCTCCCGCGGCTACCTCTTACGTTTCTTGGCTTGGGCTGTTTTTGCGTGAAAAGCATTTGGGTTTAATGCTTTCGATGCTTAGTTTCTTGTGTTAAAATTAATGTAATGTGTCTCTTTGTATTCCCTTTCATACCTATATATATGGGGGGTATTGTAATGTTTTAAGTTAGTGAAGAATATGTGATTTTTGGAAAAGCTTTAACCTGCGGGTTTGCTTGGAAATCCTGCGGGCTCTTTCCACTCTTCTTTCTCATCCCCTTCGGAAATCCTGCGGGCTCTTTCCACCCTTCTTCTTGGCTTCTAACCTCTTTCGTCTCTCCGCAAGTACCATTCCACCTGTATCCCTCTTCTAAGTGAAGCAATTTTAGGGTGTCTTGTTTGAGTCGTTTGAGTCAAAGTTTATAAGTCTTCATTTTATAATATTAAAGTTTGTTTTAAGCATTTTATGTCTTTATTTTGTGTCTTGGAAGGTTGTTCTTTCTGTGATAAAAAAATATAGGGTCCCTATATTTTTTAATTACATCAAACTGCGTTAAATAATAACTTTATTTAACAATGGGTGAAAAGTCACCTCGAGAGAGTAAAGTAGGTCCTCCCCTCTCAGTCTAAGAATCAGCTAGCGAAACACCAAAATTTTGAGGCGTTAAATCCCCAACTGGGGATCTATAGACCAATCTAAAGCGGTCAACTATATGTAGAGGAGAGAACATGAACAACCTGATCTGAGCCCGGTTAGTGACTGAAGTCTTCGTGTCGTAACTAGGACAAATGCTATTCGGTTTATATGAAACAAAATAGAAACGAACAGGGGATTTTACGTTCACTTGCAAAAGGAATTATGAGCTCTTGCTTTTGGCGATCCTGTAAACAGACCTCTCTCTCTTGTTCAGAGCACCTCTCGAATCGACATGCACTCTCAATCGTAGTACCTGCGCGAGGCTACAAAAACATAACCTCACGCACAGGATCTGTTGCACCTCCCGTCCTTGGACTTGACGTTCATTTCTCCTACACGAACGACCAGGCGTCCGTTCCTCCTCCGCAAAGGAGTCCGCTATCCTGCTCGCGTGCGCGAACACCCAAGACTGAACCTCCCTGCTCCATTCAACTCCTCCGCCTCTATGCCTGACTCGTGATCGACCAAGCACATACACTTGCTCCAACTCGCAATCCACCTGTGGCCGGTACCAATTCACACAACACCTCCACCCGACTTTCTTTGATTTCACGAGAACAGCCTACACGCCTTAGCTTCCTTCTCGTTCACGACTCAAGCCCTAGCTTATTGTGCCGCACAAAAGAGTCACTCGCCGACTCCCTCTACGAATTCGAACCCGAACTGCATCACCTACCCGATTCCCGATCATTGGCTTTGATTCTGCATGTCTTGCACCTGCTCTCTTCTTTTCAAACAATGAGTGAAAAGAGGAAGGGAGATTATTTGTATGATTATTGATAAATAATATAGAAATAAAAAAGGAAGAGAAGAGGAAAGAAAATCAGAGGGTCTCGCAACAGCCTAATCGGAGAAATCCAGGGTCGATTTGTTTTCCGAATCGTCCGTTGATCTGATCCGGCCGAGTGGATAGAAATCTCGAAGACCAATTCAAGGGTCTTCGATACATAGACGAGTCAGCAGTGGTTGGCTTTGGCCTAGGCTTAAAAGCCTTTCTCTTGGCCGAAGGAACTACACCAGGTGCAACTGACAATCTTAAGAACACAAAAGGTCGGGGTGCAATGGTGTTCTCAATCATCATCTTCTTGGTTGATGTAGCTTCATTAGGAAGGTGAACACTTCAGAAAAAGTTCCGACTTGCAACACGGCACTAATATGACCGTTATTGATGACAGGTTGGGGGAACTGACTCTTGATCCTTCCCCAAGCCCGATGGTCATCATGCTCTTGACAGGTAACATTTTCAACAACCTGCATAAAACTTGCAGGTATTAGAGTCAACATGATTTCTGTTGACCAAGAAAATATGACTTTACATGAAGAAACATATATATATATATATATATATATATATATATATTATCATATATCCATAGATGGAGAAAAAAATAATCCCCAGCAAGGTCGCTAGAAATCTATTAACTCGAGAAAATATGCGCGAACCTCGCTCTCACAAGATTAAGGTCCTAATTTTTTCAAGGTAGATTGAATTTTAAATTAACTAGATTTCCCTTGAGGATAGTGTTAGGGTTTATTTAGATATGGGTCCTACTTTCTCTGAGTGCAAGACCTCATAGTTAATTATCCATTCTAACGCGTAGAAGAGCACTCTCGATTAAGGATAGAATTATATTTAGTTAATGCATGAAGTGCATATATGTGTGCAACAGTGTGTGAATGTTCTATAGTTTTCTATCCACTCGGCCGGATCAGATTGACGGCTGAGGGCATCGGGAGAACAAATTGACCCCGAGATTTCTCCGATTAGGTGGCTGCGAGACCGTCTGATTTTCTTTCCACTTCTCTTCCATTTTTATTTATTTTTTATCTGAACACCTAGAAACCATTTTGACTAACTTATCATAAAGATCAAACATCAAAAGTTCTACAAGATAAAAAAAAATTGTACATTGAAATTTAGGACTTCAAATAGTGACTGGTACAAAGATGACATTCTCTCTACTCCCCAACTCCCAACATATCACACACTAGAAACCAATATATTCCATGTTCAATATGCAAACCACCTCTATGCTGTTGGGGTCATGTTGCTAAAATGTATCAGACTCCAGCGCCAGGAACTCTGTTGGAATGGAGAAAATATACCAACAAGAACAAAGATTTCTCAATCTTCAAGTCTTGAGCCAATAGACAAGATATTTACATATCCATAAAAGGTGTGCCCAATTAAGTGACATTAACATAGTTAAACAATCCTTAAGAGTGAGATATGTATCAAAATATTCATGGGATGGCAATGGTAAGAAACCTTTAGGTACTTCACACCTAAAGATCTGGTGAGAGAAATCTACACATAAATCCGAGATCCTTAGGAAGCAACACATTTTAAAATCCATTAATTTCTAAAGCATGAAATCCTTTGCTCAATTTACAAAGAGAAAACGATAAAAGCATAACCAACTTACAATGCTTACTATTTTTTTGAAGAAAATTGATTGATGGAGGGAAATTTTATTTATCTTAAAATTAAACAACACATTACAAAATAACAAAGAGGGTGTTTTATATTACCTGATTAACTATATAGCCTTTGATCATGGCAAGAAAATCTTCGTGCCGTTCTTTGTCTAGTCTATCAAGTTCAATCTTGTTATTTTCCTGCAGTTTGGTTATTGTTGGATTAAATACAAATATCACAAACTTCATGAAGTTAAACCACCATTTCAGGGCCAGAAATAGAACTAAGGAAATTTTCTTTCGACATAGGACATATCATATATTTTTGAAACACCATAACAAGAATTGGCAGCAACATCAGAATTTCGATAAATAAATATAAATAAAAAATGAAAATATTTCTGTCTGTTGAGTGTGGGATCCAGCAAATTATATAAATAGAGTATAATTGACCGACAAATATAAAATAAATATACTATTAAATTCACCAAAAACCCCACTGTCAAATAAAAGATCATGTTTGATAGTGCTAAACCAATTACTTTCTTAAGAACGAAAGCTGTATAAGGGTAGCAAGCTTTAGCTAAATAATCCAAAAAATATTTCATTCAAAAGAACAAATGAGAAGAAGCATATATGATTCAATTTGGTGATGCTTACTATATGCCTTGGCTGTCATCTAGATGAAAAAAAGAGAATATGACTTCTTCATTTAACAAGCAATGCAGCCTTTGAGTCATGAAGCTAGTTCCGAAAGTACATTAAAAATTTCATAAACCAATAAAGATGTTGCAGTGCAGAAATTCGTGGTTTGAGAAAAAAAGAAACTAGATCCCATGAATTGATAATGGAGAGATGCCTCCATAGGCTGCATAGTACAACTAAATCAGCCATAATAGAGGATGGAAGCAAAGTTGAGAATTCTGAGGTTCAATGTTGACAAAGGACATATCTTCTGCTCGAGTCTTCGCATGGCCATGAACACTATAGATGACAAGAAAAAAGTCTCAAGTCTCCATAAACAGCAGGACTGACTCCCAAAAGATTATGATGCAAAGAAATGGCCACAAAAATTTGAAAATCAATTAATTCTCCCACTATTGAGTAGGTCTAAAGTACCAATTTTAGATATAACCAGTTAATTAAGATACAGCTCAAAGACTTTGCAATCATGAAGTATTTAACAGCACTTCTGACATGTGAGTACTTTAAATATATATATATATATATATATATATATATATATATATATATATATATATATATATATATATATATATATATTTTTTTTTTTTATTTATTTATTTATTTATTTTTTTTTTTTTTTTGTGAGTACTTATTTCATTGTCCCTTGGGAACTAGAAGTAATAGCACAGAGTGAAGAGCACTCCATACGAAAATTATCATTTTCCCATAATCATCACCATTAATATATCCCAATTATTTGGATTTTAATTTATTATCGGTTTTCTGTATGAAGTTTCACTACTACATTGACAAAACTGCCAGTATTATAACTAAAATAACATGCAAGGATAACCAAAGTAGATAAAAAAGTGTAAACAGAAACTAGCTATTAGCTTCATAAAATTACATATTAACCAGTTATAGGAATCAATACATGAGCAAAGACAACAACACGCCTTTGTCCCACTACATGGGCTCAGCTAATCAGTATATGAGCATAATTACCTTAATTCGCTCGTATTCTCTAAATGCAATACTTTTGGCATCTTCCGTAACTATGATTGTTTCTTTCAGTTCCTCCAACTTCCGAGACCTAGTCCTCTCACTGCCAAATATCTTTGAAGAGGCTGCTTCAAGTTTTTCTTCTCTCAAACGCAAAGAAGACAAGTCTGATAGAAGTGTTTGTAAGGTCACCAATGCACTTGCACGATCAGAGAATGCATGATGTACAGCTAACATCAACCCATAATATTCATGCAATTTATCCTGCAAAAATAATGATTTGAGAAGCAACTAAAGTAACCATAAAGTAACATAAATTGATGGGTATACAGCCTTACCAGATGCTTCATTGCCAGTGAATTTGATTCTCGATAAGCTCTGCTTGCTCTAACAGCAGCAGTAGCTAAATGTTTATAATCAGCAGCTCGTATTCTTTGAGAATCACATACAACCTCCTCTGATTCAAACTTTCCGAGTTTTAAAAATGCCAATCCCAACTCACCCATCGTTTCTGACATGTCCTGCTGAGCTTTGACAAGGGCTTCAGCCTGCATATAAGTTTTTGCTTTCAGAAAAATAGACCAAGTTATAAATCCTCCATCCATTCTTTTTCAGGACTGATATAGTGTTAACTTCTAATTTAAGAAAGTAAAAAAAAAAAAACTTCTAATTTAAGTATGTCTTCACAAATTCTAGCTATATTACCTCTTGTCTAGTCTTTTTTTTTAATGCAATTCTTTTCATATTAATTTCATCTCCCACCTTATTTGTGCATTCCAATCTTTGTACCACATAACCAAACCATCTAAGTCTATTTTTGTTACATTATTCACAACATGTGCTAGTCTTATAGCTTGTCCATATCATCACTTCTTCATATATATTTTGTAGCTTTATCCATATTAATCTTAAAGGATTCATGTAGCCGACTCCACGTAGTGGACAAAGGCTTGATGTTGTTGTTGTTGTTGTATCCATATTAATCTTAAAATTCTCAATCCCCCCATACTCAACATATTAAGTGACCTCAACGCCTAGGCATTACTAATCCAATTGAGCTGTTACAAAATTCAACTTCAAATATTCTAAAACAAGTGTGTAACAATTGTATTGAGCTCCTACCAATGCAAGGACAGGGGAAATGTTTATGCACACAGCCGTGCCACTGCATTTGCAGATAAATTGTTTCCATCACTCAAACTTGAGACCTACAAACTACAATAGATGTAACAAAACCACTGTTCCAAGCCCTTCGCTTCCTCCAAATATTCTCTAACCAACAAAATAGATAAGATTCAAATAATATTTCTTATAAAGATGCTGCCAAGCTAATGCAAAAAACAAATACAAACATGTATTTATGGGGCATAATGAGAAATTGGAGTTCTTATATCACAAAACACAATATAGACAAAAAAAAAACTTATATGAGGTATGATAGAAAAAAAAACCATTTAAGCCACTTAAAGATGGTGCTAAATATGGGATATCAAGAAAAAATACAAAGTTCAAAAATCTTGAATATAAGTAATGTTACATGTTGTGGGGAGAATTTTGATATGAATGCACTCTCTTGGTAGTAATCTAAAGGTCAATGTGGGAGAGGATTTTTTAATTAGTTTTTATTTTTTAGAATGTTTTTTTAAAGCCATAATTTTACAACTATATGATGAAATAAGTAAACAAGGGCAATTAACAATAATTTCCAGAGAAAAAAAAAAAGATAAAATAAAGATATCATGTTGCACAAGTAACCATCGAAGCCTGAAAATCACGTAGTTGAATCACATAGCTTGAAACCCAGCAAAAACAAACAGAGTAATGATAGATTTTTTTTTTCTTGTTTATAAGATATGAAACTAGCTATCTAACGATGTGTTATCATTCAATAAGCTCCCATTAGGATTTAGGGAATGTTGTAAATCATAGTTATCTGAGATTTCGCCAATATGAAGAAGATAATGAACTTCAAAATTAGGATGATCAGTGTGCACGGTATTATTTGTAAGTGTTGTAGGTAATATAAGTGTAGGATTAAGATGGGCAGACAACTGTTTCAGCTTCTAGAGGAATATTAATTGTACTATGATTCTTAGTGCAAATCTCAGCTGCTAAAAGAGAACCATTCACTATGGTAGTAGAAACAAATTTGACAATTTGAGTGTACCTCTTAATCCTAAATGTTTGCTTTTCTTAAATCTGGAAGGCCTTGAAGCAACCATTATTATTGTAGATAAAAATCTTGCAGAACTTGTAAAATTGGGGGATACCTTCAAATTTGATATTTTACCAATAACCAAAAGACAATGTACCTATCCACACATCCTTTTGAATTGGAGAATTAACTTCCATTTCTACCTAGACCCTAGACAATGATTGTCGTGAAAGAGAAACAGCAGCAACATTAACTTGTAAGGCATACTGAAAATAGATCCAAAGAGGTGATAAGTGATTCCTCAAAAGCATCAAATGGGGTGACCACTTTAGCTTTTGCATTAAAAAGCCACTAATAAAGTAGGTACAATGAGAGAAGAGCCCGATGTAATCAGATTCTAAAGCAGGTCTGATGATGACATGAAAATAATCAATTAGTCTAATTGAATATTTACAAACCAAATGAAGATCTGACGTGAAGTTGCAAATGGCATTCAAGAAGCAGAGAAACGATAAAACTTTTACAAAACAGAGTATAAAAGATTTACAATCACCAAAATTCACCAAGAGATCTGCTCACAAGGAGTGCATCAATATTTATATATACATTTACACGTATCACAATGAGAATGGCTTCCGCACATAGAATTACATCCGTAGTCTGCGCTTGATAATTTCTCCACGTCAAAGGCCAAATAGCACAAAACCAATGGGATCTTGCATTAAACCATAAATTAACATAAGTAACACTAACAAACAATCTTTTCTTCCAAATTTGTGCCAAACTCAAACCTCCAAAACATAAAGACAATACCTTTCATCTGAGAGCTAACATAAAAAATTACTGGTCCTATTATTCCACAAAATTACACATACTCTGACCCTATTTTAGGTAACCAGATCCTATTCCTTCATAAACCCCGCACGGTACAAATCTATAGGTTTTAAACTCGCACCCTCTCTCCACTCAAGATCAGAGCCCACAAAATTCCAATAGAAACAATCACGGCGTGAACAGGCAGACTCAGCTTTTGACAAAATGCAGCAGAATGTTCAAAGGATGGAGCAGTAATATGGTTATCACAAGGAAAGAAATACCTGCTGAGAAGCAGTAGAGAGCTGCTGTTCCAGCTCCAGCACTCTCTCCTTCCTCTCCAAAAATGTTTTGTCCTCTTCCACCACGGAGGGCTTCGCTCCTCCCCAGTCATTAGCCACCGATTGCTTCAACTCCTTAAACATCCTTAATAAATCCCTTCCTCCCTTTGCCGGCTGTACCACATCCTGCGGGGCTGCTACGTATCCACTCCCCGCTTCTCCAGAACTAAAAAACTGCTTCGGCAGTCTCACGGCCCCATCCAAAACTCTTGAAGCCATGTCCGTCGTTGCTGGCAGCGGGAACTTCCCAGCCGCCTGGAGAAACACTCGCAACTCATCGCTCTTCCCGATGACAGGATGTTCAGCAAGCTTGTAAAGGTACTTCTCCAGGGCTGAACGTCGTTGTTCGACGAACTCTTGCTTTTGCATGACCTGACTCTCGACTACACTCTTGTCGGGGCGTGGCGGAATGACGAAGCCACGGTAGGACTCGGCGATGCGGTCGGCAAGGGTGACAACATCGCGAAAGCGGCGACGGACGGAAAACTCCTGGGGGGAGCCAGAAAGATCCGAGGCGCGAGTGCGGGAAGTGATGAGATAGGACACGAAGGTGCCTGCGCCAGGGACAAGGGAGACGGTTGACTCCGACTCCTTTTGGGGATCGGAAACGGTGATCTTGAGGTAATCCGAGTCCTCGCGGGAATTTGGCCGAGGAGACGGATAGATTGAGCCTTTGGGAGACTCTGTGGCTTGCAACGAGACGCCCTTGGCATTAGAAGGGGGTTCAGCAAAAGAGGATGTACGGGTAGGGGAGGAAGAGGAGAAGGAGAAGGGTGAGTCGAATTGGAGGGGATGTAGGAGGGGATCACCTCCGCCGCTTACGTCTACAGGGACGGCTGCGAGAGGTCCGCCAGCTAGTGGGAGGGTCTCCATCTCCTCCCTCGGTGCCGGAGGCTCGAAGCTGTAGTGGCTCTCTTCATGATCCATCATCGTATTCTCTCTCTCCCTCTCCCTCTCCCTCTCCCTCTCCCTCTCTATCTGTGGAATTACAACATTGGGAACTGTAGTATACGTTGCGCCGCGGTGAAGGTAAAGACAATTAGCAACAAAAATTTCTATTATAAATTATAATAGGCTAAATATGGAAAAATGTAACAAAATAATAAAGGCTATGAAAATTGGATGGGTCGAAGAAGCACAGGTTAAAGGCTCAATGATTTCATCGGAGCTCAACTACATGATATAGTAAAAATAAAATTTATTTAAATAAAATTTCAATAATAATATAATAATATAATTTTTTTATTAAAAAATAAATTAAATTCACATATTAATAATATCTTATATAAATTTAAATTTAAACATATTTAATCTTTAAACTTAATTCAAAATTACTAAAAAATTTAGTTGTATATAAATTTATACATTTAATAAAAATTATTATTAATTATATATATATATAAAGTCTGATAAATTTATACAAAAAATATTTAATAATTAAAATTCTTAATTAAATATAAATGTTGCGTCGAGGAGTATTCACAGCGGTAGAGAAATATCATATTTAACGTCTTAGCGTTGTACAAAAATCTGGCACGCAGTCACATAAGAGAGAGGGTCTAGCATTCACATAAAATATCAATATTTTTACGTGGAAAACCCCTGAAAAGTGGGAAAAATCACGGGGCCTAGTCCAGTTTGAATGAATCCACTAGTATTGTAGTTAATTACAAATGAGGTCCTTCCTTGGTGGAAGGTCTTAGCTGGATGTACATCTTATGGAGTACATTACATGATGTTAATACAAAGAGACATTGTTGACATGTTCATTTGGTCGGGAGGACCGTAGTCGGTGGGCGACGTAAGTCAGGAGGATCGTAGTCCGCTGGCAACAGAGGTCGGAAGGACTATAGTTGGCGGGAGACGTAAGTCAGGAGGACCGTAGTCGGCTGCCAACAGAGGTCGGAAGGACTGTAGTTTGCGGGAGACGTAAGTCAGGAGGACTGTAGTCGGCTGGCGACGGAGGTCGAAAGGACTGTAGTCGGCGAGCGACGTAAGTCAGGAGGACCGAAGTTGGCAGACGACGTAAGTCAGTAGGACCGTAGTCATCTGGCAACGAAGGTCAGAAGAACTGTTGTCCGACGACGAAGATCAGAAGGACGACGTCAGGTAGAAGTCCAATAAAAGAAAGAAATCCATCTTCGCATAGACATCCAACGAAGTCCGATAACCGGTAAAAGTTCGGCGTCGAGTAGAAACTTGGTGAAGAGTGAATGTCCAACGTCGTGTAGAACTCTGACGTCTGTTGGTGGTAGAGGAGAACTCCGGCTTCACTTGGGCAAAGTTTTGGCGTCAGGAGTAAATTCTGTTGTTAATTGGGAAGAATTTCAGCTTCACGTGGAAGTTGGGCAGAATTCCGGCGTTCTCCCGAATATCATGCAGAATCCCGGCGTGTTCGGGCGATAGGACGAACTCCGGCGGTGGTCGAGGAGGAGCTGATTCTCCTCCTTCTTCTCTTATTCTTCTCTTCTCTTTCTTGCTCTCCTTACTTGAGTCCTCTTGTGAAGAATGAAGGCTTTATTTATAGTTTTCTAGAGTTGCATGGCTTATAAATATGTGTGAGATCAGGGGCAAATAGGGAGTGGTTGAATGGACGGCTGATATTGAACCCTTCGATCGTGCACAGTTTGTTGGACATTTTGAGGCCTATCTCATTGGGCTCGTTGGATTCGTCTCGCCGAGCCGTTCGATTCGAGTATAAGTTCGTTAAAATTGGAGATCGTTTGGTAACTCAAATTGTGGTTTGAACCTTCCAACAGTGCTTCGGGTCCTTGATTTGGACCCATTTGGGCTCGGATTGGGTTGAATTTGGTGTCGTTGGGTTCGTATTTTCGAAACGCTCAGTTGATTATAAGCTCACTGAAATTGGAGTTCGGGTGCTTCCGAATTTAATTTTTAAAGTTTTCGGGTTGGATTTTGCATCGAGATTCGTGCCCAATCAAGATAATTTCATGATAACGTATCAATAAAATTTATTTAAATAAAATTTCAACAATAGAATAATCATATAATAATATAATTTTTTTATTAAAAAATAAAGTAAATTCACATATTAATAATATCTTATATAAATTTAAATTTAAACATATTTAATCTTTAAACTTAATTCAAAATTACTAAAAAATTTAATTGTATATAAATTTATACATTTAATAAAAATTATTATTAATTATATATCGATACGTCATCACAAAATTAATTTGATCGGGCACGAATCTCGAGGCAAAATTAGTTCGGAAACTTCAAAAATTAATTTCGGGAGCATATGAACTCCGATTTCAGCGAGCTTACAGTCAAACTGAGCGTCTCGGAAATACGAACCCAACGACATCAAGATCAACCCAATCCGAGCCCAAATGAGTCCGAATCAAGGGCTCAAAGCGCTATTGGAAGGTTCAAACCGCAATTTGAGTTACCAAACGGTCTCCGATTTTGACGAACTTATACTCGACTCGAACGGCTCGACGAGAGGAATCCAACGAGCCCAAGATCATCAAATTCTGACATCATTAAGGCCTTCAAATGTCCAACAAACGATACACGATCAAAGGATTCGATATCGGCCGTCCATTCAAACCACTCCCAATTCGCCCTTGATCTCACGCCTATTTACGGGCTATGCCACTCCAGAAAAACTATAAATAGAGCCCTCATTCTACACCAAAAGGGGGAAGGGAAGAGAGAGAAGAAGAAGAGGAGAAAGGGGAAAAGGAGATTCCTCACCTCCTCGACCACTACTGGAGCTCTTCCTGCCGCCTGAAGAGGCCGAAACTCTGCCGGATTTTTAGGAAACACAGGAATTCTGTACAACTTCCACGTGATGCTAAAATCCTTCCCAATTAATAACAGAGTTCCCTCCTGACGCCGAAACTCCACCTAAGTGAAGCCGGAGTTCTCCTTTGCCACCAACAGACGTCGGACTTCTACCGGTTATCGGACTTCGTTGGACGTCTACGCGAAGATGGATTTCTTTCCATTGTTGGACTTCTACCTGACGTTGTCCTTCTGATCTTCGTCGTCAGACTACAGTCTTTCGACCTCCGTCGCCCGCCGACTACGGTCCTCCTGACTTACGTCGCCCGCCGACTACAGTCTTTCCAACACCCGTAGTCCGTTGACTACGATCCTCCTTACTTACGTCGCCCGCCGACTACAGTCCTCCGTCGCCAGCTGACTACGGTCCTCCTGACCTACGTCGCCCGCCGACTACGATTCTCCTTACTTACGTCGCCTGCCGACTACAGTCTTTCCAACACCCGTAGTCCGTCGACTATGATCCTCCTTCCTTACGTCACCCGTCGACTACAGTCCTCCGTCGCCAGCTGACTACGGTCCTCCTGACCTACGTTGCCCGCCGACTGCAGTCCTTCTAACAAAGCGAATACGTCGATAGTAGCTCTTTGTATTTACATCATGTAATATACTCCATAAGATGTACATCAAGCTAAGGCCTTCTCCCAAGGAAGGGCCTCATTTGTAATCGACTGCAAATACTAGTGGATTCGATCAAACTGGGCTAGGCCTCGTTGTTTTCCCCCTTTTACAGGGTTTTCCACGTAAAAATTTTGGTGTCTCATAAATGCTAGACCCTCTCTCCTTATCTGATTGCGTGCCAGATTTTCGTACAATGCTAAGACGTTAAATATGATATTTCTCTACTGCCGCGAATACTCCTGGACGCAACATATATATATATATATATATATATATATATATATATATATATATATATATATATATATATATATATATATATATATATATATATATATATTAAAGTCTGATAAATTTATACAAAAAAATATTTAATAATTAAAAATCTTAAACAGATTATATTCAGCTTTCTAAGATTCGGTTAAGTGTGGGATCATGGTTTATTTTTTTTAATTTAAATAAACCAGCAAATCCGCCTCTCTTGCAGCCAAGAAGCTCAGAAGACAAGAAGACAAGAAGAAACCTGCCATGGAACCTCCTGCTCGAACGTCTTGTTCCGGCAACTGCCTCGTCCATCTCCACTCAGCTGCCGGCGAAGCCTGGTTGCAGTGGCACTCCTGTCCTTTCCAGCAACATGTTGGCCGCGACGGCATTACCCGCTTCCGGGTCCCCACAGGCAATAACGATGCAACATTCCTTTCCGCCAAAGAAATTTACACATCTCATTTCCAGAGCCAGATAGCCACCTTCGAAAGCCTCTACGGACAACGAGTCCAAAACATTGCCGCCATAATCCCCGCCTCCATCAACCCCCGCAAGTATCAATCAAAACTCTCCACCATCGCCGCCGCCGCAGGAGTTCGCATTGTCCAGTCCATCCAAAGGTCGGTTCTCGCCGCATCTGCTTACAGACCTCTCAGTACCTCCGGACGCAGAACCGTTCTCGTATTCGAACTCGGAGGTCGATTCCTTGAAATCTCTCTGCTCACTGAAGATCGGGGTCGGGGTCTAAATATAATGGCCGCTGTTTCTGATTTGGGCTGCCCACTCTTGAACCACATGGTTTCAGAGGTACCTTGGATTTACAACGGCGACCTCGAATGTGACGCCCTCTTTCTCAGTTACATGCAAACGGAATGCGAGCACGCCAAGGACGCCCTATGTTTGGGCTTGGCTACTGTGGAGGTTAAGATTGAGATACCAGGCATGGAGACAAGAAAATCGATCGATTGGGAGTGGTTAGTGCAGATGAATCTCAACCATCTTCGCAGCGGAATCATGAGGTGCTTGACGGAAGCCGGAGTCAGGAAAGAAGACGTAGATGAGGTCGTGCTCGTCGGTCCTTCCAGTAACATACCGGAGGTCCGAGGAGTTCTTCTTGAGTTCTTTCAAGAGCAGAAGTTCAGATGTAGCATCGACCCTGCAAGTCTTATGTTCTTGAGCTCCCTGAGTTGGTCGAATTATATCTCCAGTAGATTAAATATCCCTGTGACAATTTTTGAGGGTTTAAATTTGGGGCTGCAAGCTCTTTGAGGTTTCTCCTTCATTATTCTTTCAAGTTCTTGTGAATAATGCAGCAGTCTACAATAATAACAAGAAATTGCTACGGAATTCTTTGATGACGGCCTATCTCGTTCTAGTTGTTGAATATTTTAGTTTCACTTACATGATTTTGGATTTGAAGCTTAACGAATATTAATGTGCATGAGTTTTCAATTAAATTTGCTCAAAAGTCCCTCAAGAAATTCTTTGATAGGCAGAATTTAAATTTCCAATTCATTTACATTAAGTTGTATTGGTGAAATTTGCGCCCATTTTCATGAAAGATGATGTATTTTTATCTTTTGTAGATTTGTATTTGTTGGTTGTTTTGTATTTATTTTAATTTTTAAATTTTGAGAGGTATAGAATGACTAATGAACTAATGATTAAAAGAGAAGATTTTTTTTTTTAAGATTATAAATTTAAGAATCAAGTCTCAGGATTTTTCACTGAAAGATTTATATTGCGGACTAGAATATTCACAACGGAGGAAAAATATAAAGTTTAACGTCTTAGCGTTGTAAATGGCATTCAAGTTGGGATAACCACACAAACAATCGCCAACAATTGCGAAAGAAGAGTGCATGTTTATCTTAAAAAGTAGAAGCTTGCTTATGAAAAAATAAAACTGGAACATGAAAAAAAATTAGAAAGGATTATGTGGAAAATGATGGAAGGAAACCTGAACTTGGCAAACCACCAACCACATTTGCAAAAGAAAGGAGGTGAGAGCAATATTCAAAGGAGCCTTTGAAATTTTTTGATCAATCATAATAGAGGCAATGATGTTGGCACAGTGGGACTAGTCGTAACACTATGACAACCAACGAGATAGACAATTGAGCAATTGGCAGCTAAGAGAGAGCCAAGAAGACCAACCCAAAATAGGTGAGGGCACGAGTGAAACAAATTTAGAAAGAGGAAAAATGAACATTGTTAGAAGAAAAGAGCATCGGAGCAGTAGCCCAAGAAGAGTTGGCAATAGCCATAGAGAGAGGCATTAGCTCTATAAAATCTAGCCCAGAGGCATGAGCCAAAAGCCCCATGCATGCGATCACATAATCAAGGCAGTGAGGTGAGTAGTAGAGTTGCTCGCATGAGTGAAGCCAGGCAAGCACACTAGCGGGATGACACAAGATCACAGGCTGACGTGCAAGTCCGTCTCTGAGAGCATAGGGTTATGGAAAAGATGCAGCAAGGGAGAGAAACATAGCCGCTTGCAGGACTGAAGCAAGGAAGTGTGTGTGCTCAAGTTCTACTACTATGGTGGAGGTCTAATAATGAATATGAAAGGATTTGAAAAGAATAAGGGCTGGGATATAAAGGGTTATAGGGATGGCTGAGAGGTAAGATTGAAGAGATAATTTTTGTATGGTGCTTGGGTTTTAGGGTGTGGCCAAGGGTGTGAACGGTGTTGCAGGGTTTAGGGCGTAGAGGGAAGATGGTAGATGGGTGGAGGTTATTGGCAAAACCTGATTGGCATGGGGAAGGAGGTTGAGAGCAAGTTGTGGAGGATGTTTTAAGGGTTAAGGGAGATGGAAGCTAGGATGGTTGGAGAGTGCTAAAACTAATATATCAGGGAGAAGAAGCATAAATGCAAAGAAAAGATAAATCTTTTACAAAACAGAGTATCAAAGATTTAGAATCACCAAAATTCACCAGGAAACCAGCTCACAAGGAATGCTTCAATATTTATATATACATTTACACGTATCACAATGAGAATGGCTTCCGCACATAGAATTACATCCGTAGTCTGCGCTTGATAATTTCTCCACGTCAAAGGCCAAATAACACAAAACCAATGTGATCTTGCATTAAACCATAAATTAAAGGAGTAACACTTATAAACAAGCTTTTCTTCCAAATTTGTGCTCAACTCAAACCTCCAAAACATAAAGACAATACCCTTCATCTAAAAGATAACATAAAAAATTAATGGTCCTATTATTCCACAAAATTACGCATACGCTGGCCCTCTTTTATGTAACCAAATTCTATTCCTTCATGAACCCCGCACGGTACAAATCCATAGGTTTTAAACTCGCACGCTCTCTCCACTCAAAATCAGAGCCCACAAAATTCCAATAGAAAGAATCATGACGTGAACATGCAAACTCAGTTTTGACAAAATGCAGTAGAAAGTTCAAAGGATGGAGCAGTAATATGGTTACCATAAGGAAAGCAATACCTACTGAGAAGTAGCAGAGAGCTGCTGCTCCAGCTCCAGCACTCTCTCCTTCCTCTCCAAAAATGTTTTGTCCTCTTCCACCACGGAGGGCTTCGCTCCTCCCTAGTCATTAGCCTCCGATTGCTTCAATTGCTTAAACATCCTTAACAAATCCCTTCCTCCCTTTGCCGGATGTACCACATCATGCGGGGCTGCTACGTATCCACTCCTCGCTTCTCCAGAACTAAAAAACTACTTCGGCAGTCTCACGGCCCCATCCAAAACCCTTGAAGCCATGTCCATCGTTGCTGGCCGCGGGAACCTCCCAGCCGCCTGGAGAAACACTCGCAACTCATCGCTCTTGAAAGTTCGTTAGGGATGTTAGGCCCTATAGAACTAGCCCAAAGCTAAGTAAAGAGAGAGAGGTGAATTGGAAAACTTTAAAACCAAAAACATGAACCAAATCACCACAATCAAAGTGCGGAAGAAAAATAAATGTGGAAGTGATAATAAGAAAAGAACACACCAGATTTATAGTGGTTCGGTCAAACCTTGACCTACGTCCACTCCTTGGAGGCACCCTCCAAGTATTGCACTAAACAAGTGTCTCTCATTTAGCCCCCACAGCTAGGCGGAGAAGCCCTTACAAAATCACTTCCACCTTCCCCGGTGCGGCGTAGTCGGCGGGTCCTTTGACACCAAGGAGAACTTCTTCTTTGGTGAACTTACCTCGAGACAAGCCTTGAATCCGATGGTACTAAGGTGCGAGTTTGCCGGAGTAACCGTGTGGATCCCCCACCACACTCCCTTGAGTTCCTCCCCCTCACAGGATCTTCTTCCTCTCAAACTCCACCCTTTCCTCTCTCCCTTTCAAGCTATCTCTTCAAGTTTCCCCCACAAGAACGAAGCTACAATGGCTGCCAAAGACACTTAAAAAAGTTGCCATGCCATAGCTTAAATAGAAGCTCTCAAAACGAGCTCATTAATGCAAGTTGCCGACATTATCGTCCAGGTCGATAGGCATATCGTCCTAGTCGATTAGTTCAAATATGAGGAAAATCGTCCTGAAATGAAGCTGGACGATGTCTAATCATCCCGAACGATTTTGCGATCGGCCTGGACGAAATCACCATTAATTGCTTTCTAAAACTGCATGAGAAATTTTGGAAAATTGTCCTGGATCGTTCTGGACGATATTTTATAGTCCAGGCCGATCCTCTGGACGATGTCCAAAAATAAGTTATTTCTTAATAAATCTGGTGGCAGATTCTTGCTGAATTGAGCCGATCATCCTGACCAATACAAAATCGTCCAAGACGATGTGTTTTGCATAAAGACGGCTGCTTTAATGAGGATGCCATAATTAGAGTTTCTACTTTTGTCAGATCGTCCAAGACGATATAAATATTGTCCCGGACGATGTTATCAAAAATAGAAATCTTTTAGGGCACAACAGAAAATCTTCCAAGTTACAAATCAACAGATCCCACACCAAATACAACAGACTCAAGAAAGAAAAAAGATTACAAACAGACACAGACCTAATCTACCCAAACTTGAGCTGATCCCAAAATGCAGTCTGATCGTGTGGACCTGAAACGTTAGCACATAAGGCAATCTTAGAGAAATAAGGAATGTTTACTATCATCAAAATCATAAATCATAGATCCGCAATAATCTCTTCCTTTTTGATGATGACAAACAATTTAATTTGAATTTTCAAAAAAGCAATTTCTCCTAATCTCCCCCTCACTAGAATAATAATTTTAAAAATAGAGGAGATAAAAATATTTTTGCTGTTTTTTTTTAAAGAAAGAAAAGGTACAAATTCAACATTACGTTCTTCCCCTTTGACATTATCAAAAAGAGAAGAGGAACTAAAAATAAAATACAAAAACATTTCCTGATCTAGTGAGAAAACAAAATTTTCTTAAAATGATAAAATTACCTGTTGGTTTTAATCAAAATTATTGACCTCATTTTTGTATGAGGTCTTCAATAAGATCCTGAACCCAATCCAGACTCAAGTCAATACAAACCCAATCAATTCTAGACCCAGATCTCAGGTCCTAAGGCTTGGTCCTAAAGGCCTTTTCCAACAAATCTTTGAATACTTCAAAACCCAATGAAATGGACTCTGATTCAGGTTCTGTCAGTTTCATACTGATGGGGCATGTCTCTAGTATCAACCCTCCAAATTTGAGCCCATTATGAGCTATCTGACCCCAGTTACTAAATCAAAACCCAAAGGTTGTAAAACCTTCAAATATTTACAGCCTATGCCACTAGACCTGCCCTTCACTAAACTCTAACCTTAGAGACCTCCCCAGAGTCTCTAATCACTTTCAGACCTTCAATCCTGACTCACTGAACATTAAATTGCCTCTTGGTGGGTTCACTTTGACCCCCAGTGGTCATGAGCCCAAAATGACCAAAATACCCATAGGGGGCTCAAATAGTGATTTCAAACCAGATGAACTCCAAATTGAATGCAACCACTTTCAGCAAGTTCCAAATGCCAAACCAAACCTCTTCAACCCATTCCCATCCCCTGGGTCAACCTGGTTGACTAAGTCAACAGAGTTGACCCAAGAAGGCCCTTAAAGGTTCAAATGGTGATTTTGACCAAATTGACCTCTCCAGACCCTGAGACCACATTCAATAGACTCAGAACCATCTTCTGAACCTGTTGAACCCATTTCCAGACCCTGAACTCAGCCGGTTGACCAAATCAACCAATTTTGACCTAAGGTCCATTAAGGGCCCATTAACCCTTATTGGCCTTAATAACCTTTTAAAATCCTAAAAAATCACCCTCATCAAACTCTAAATGTCTAATCAAATCTATCCAGCCTAGACCCACACCCTAGGTCAACCTGGTTGACCCAATCAACCTAGGTTGACCCAATTGCTCCTTAAGGCTCTTAATGGGTCATTTCAACCCATTTGATCTGCCTAACTCATTCAAACCCTCAAACCAGCATCAAAACTTTAGTCAGGTCCACTCAACTTATTTGGAGTTAAATTACACCATGTTTGATTTGGTCAAACCTCAATCCTTGGTCAAATCTCCTTATATACAAAGCTCATCACTCATATAATACATCTAGTCATCTAAAATTTTTTGCAAATCGCTCAACCAGTATGCCATGGACTTCTCCTAATCCACATCAGCACCCATTGACCCATTGACTGGTTAAATGGTCAATGGATGGTCAAATGAACTCTAAACATTGCCCAATTAACTCCTTAAGTTAATTCATTTGAGCTCTAATCATTCCAGCATGTTCCAACAGCACTCTAGAACCTTCCTAGGCTCTATCCCATCCATTTAATCAGGATCAAATGGCCCAAATTAACTCCCATGTGCTTACAAAAGGACAAAGACCCCTTTTCACCTAGGATGTCCTTTTGTCCTTTTGATTCTCTGCTCCTAGCAACCCATGGACATGTGTCTTGATCCTAGCAACCTACCAAATACATCCCAGCCATCCAATGGGTTATGGCTCGTTTGAATTACCCAAAAACAACCAAAATGAGAGGCATTCCAATTTCTACATTCTCTCTCCACACTCAAGCTCTCCAGGCGAGATCTCTTTTTTTTTTTTTGGCTCTATTAGGACTCTTCTACTTTCCCCCACCCAAAACCCGGCGGTGGGAGGCTGCCGGCGGCAAGAATCTGGCCAAACCGAGCCTAAAGATCGTCCCAGGCTTGTAGCTCAAAATTCAGACCTCTTTAGCCCTTGGAGTCTTCTGGAGAAACAATCTAGGACAGTCAACAAACTCAACAAATCCTTAATCGTTCAAAACGATCCATTATATCAAGGTAACGAGCTAACCCTAGTTAGATCTACTTAGATTTAAATAACTTTTCATAAATCGTTTTTCAAACCACAAAATAACTTCCCCATTGTTCTACTCCATCATATAAAGCTCTGTTTAAAATTTCATATGCTTTGGTTCGGTCGTTTGAGAGAACGAGCCGTTCTTCATCACCTAGGGGTTAAAACATGCATGCATGGCCTGTACAAGATCTAGACCGTTGATCTCATGATCAACGGTACCGATCATGTCATTTCGCGGCTTGAGCAGACCGCGCCATCCGCGTCTGTTACACAGATCACCATCCGGCCAGATCTTGGCCGTCTATCTCGCGCAGCGGACGATCTAACGGCGGGCGGCGTTCGCTGACGTGGTTAAGTCAAAATCGCGTCCGTGTCGCTATACTCTCCGCGCCAGCCAATGGAGTCTCGCCACCTGACCCGCCGGCGCCGCCATTTCTCTTATAATTAAAACAAATTGTTTTAAATGACTTTAATTAACAAAAACTTCATAAAATTATAAAAAATAAAATATAAGTCCGAAAATTGCATGCAATATATCAATTTGTTCATAATTCTATCTATTTTATTCTAAAAATAAAATAAGACCTTATATATTATTATATTCTTTTTTATAAATTCAAAAAATACATAAGTTCATATTTTATTTTTAATTAATTATATATAAATTGTTTTTATCCAAAATTTGGCAAGAATATTGTTGAACATGTGCCTAACCTCCAGCATTTTACTCATATTCATTTAAAGTATATTTTTTAGTAGTTATTAAATTTTAAGTATAAGACTACTCCTATATATATATATATATATATATATATATATATATATATATATATATATATATATATATATATATATATATATATATATATATATATATATATATATATATATATATATATATATATATATATATATATATATATATATATATATTAAAATTAAACTCTAAATAAATCTAAATCTATTTGCATGCATTCAAATACTTGTTGGAACTTTTAAACAAGAGCTTTGCTATAATCAAATGAATTTTATGGGGAATCTTATGTGTTTACCAAACAATAACATATCCATTGTCATTTGATTGAATTTCCAAATACTAGGGCTATTACCATTTAGTCCTAATATTTGAAAATACATCAATTTTATATTCATTTCATTTTCTTAGATCTAATGCACTATGCTCATTATTTGCTATGTTGTGGTGCGCTTGTAATTAGTGTTGAAGGGTTAGAAGAACGTGATTTACTATCCTATAACCTAGCGACATTAAGGATAATAATTAAGGACTTGGTCTTAGTCAACTTAGAAAGATCTAGGAAGAGCTACAAACATCCCTTTTGGGATTGAACTCAAACTTAGAAAACTAGTGTCATCAACCCTTGATTGAATATACTGTGATTTGACAGTAATTGATCTCATAACAACTAGTAGATTAAGGACTTTCACTCTTTTGTCTTAATAAATTCCCAAATAAATCAAATAAAAATCTATAAAAATCTAAATCAAACTCAAATCACTGTAATCAACCCAACATTATAAATTCAATGATTTTAAAACCAAAATTCCAATCTCAAATTTTACTAATCAAATCAAACCCTTAATTAATCCTTAATCACCTAAACTTCCAGAAAATGTAATAAATCCATTTTAACTCCAAAGAATATAAATAATACCTCTAATTGACCAGAATTAAATCCTTAACCAATGAAAATTAAAATCAAACCAATTTGATAGCAAATTAAAGCCTAATTTAATTTTAAGTGAAATTTAATATTTAATTGATTTAATTAATTAATAATAATTAAAAATCCTAATAAATTTCCAAACACTTGGAAATCCCTCTTTAGGTCATCCTTGACCTTTGGAGCTGATTTCAAGAAGTTTGGGATTCATTTGGAGCAAAACCATAAAAAGGGCCCTTTAATTAAACAATTTCCACAAATTCATTAAATAGCCTAAACTTTGAAAATCCATAACTAATTCAAAAAAAATTCAAATTGATCAAACTAAGTTGCATTCAACTCATAATAAGGCCTAATATTTATTAAAAATATAAAAAATCTAGAAAACCTTTAAATTGAAAAAGTCAACATATTGGTCAACCGTAGGTTAAAACTAGTTCAAAACTTCAAACCTTCATAACTAAATCCAGAAAAATCCAATTTCAGCAAACTTACCTTCTAATTGATCGTCTAAGGGTCTAATATTTTAATAAAATACTAACTTTCCAGATCTTAATCTTAAATAAAAAGTCAACTTTTGACCCCTTAATTAATTGATTAAAATATTCCAAAAATTCCTAAAAATTCAAAAATTGCTCTAAAACTCTAAAAATGATTAATCAACTTCTAAAATCAGTAATCCAACACATTTCTAATAAAATTCATTAACTCTTAATTCTTAACTAATTTAAGCTACTTAACTATACCGGGTACCACTGGGTAACTCAGGCCTACGAGGCTATTAGCTTAGCCCCAAGGAAGATGAAATAAACTTCACGGCCTTGGTGTGAAACAAAGGTGGTATCCAACCAATCATTAAAAATCAAGTCTCTAAATCAATTTCAAATCCTTAATAATTTAATAAACATTTAATTCTTAATAATTTCTGAATTCTATTAATTAAAATCTATTAATTATTCAATTAAATTATACATTCCTTTAACTTGAATTAATTAGATAATTTGATTGATTAAGATTTATCTTAATCAATCAAATTTGATAATTGATTCAGATTAAACGAATTCGGGTCTTCTACACCTAAAGTTTGATTCCTTCTGGAGGACTTTGGACGTTTTGACTTTTAAAGATCCTTAAAACATGTAAATAACAAAGAGATCTCCTATGGATTGTGCTCGACTCCTTTTAGGAAGGAACTAATCCATTTGGATTTGGAGATCTTCAAACAAAAATAATAAACTATCGACCTTATACGGCGTGCTAGATTCCTTCAGGAGGGCACGTCGTATTACATTCATAAGGTCCCTTTCTCTCTCCTTAATAAATTTTAGGGACTCTTGAAATGAATACATACCTTCTGTCTAAGGCGGGTATTTATTTTGGAAGTCCTAGGATTTATAAATTGATGATTTCCTGCACTTAGGGAATTATCAATCTATAAATTCTTTATAATCTAAATTAATAAACTTTAACATTTAAAATTAAAATAATTCTTAATAAATTCAAATATACTTTATTTAAACTTTAATCAAATTCCTTGGGCCTATAATAAATCAATTCTAAGAATACATACAATTTGAACAAATAAATCCATTAAGATTTACCCAAACCACACAGCTTTCTTCATACACTTAGATGCTTGCTAGGACAACCAACTTTAGCCTAAGTTAGGCCGGTGGCTTGTTGTGGTTTGCTTGCGGGTGTCTTGCCTAGAGGGCACCTATGTGTGATTGCTTACCTTTCTGTACTGCATAAGCATGCATATTTATCTTTCTGTCTGTACACCAGAGCGCGGAGTGAATAAAGTGAGGGCCGTGTACTTTACTTTTCTGTCTTTACTTTCATGCATTTATAACTGTACACAACGCACTCATAACATGCATCATTATATAACTGCTTTATTTCCTGTCTTTTATATTACTGCAACAGTATAATATTTTTAGGATCTGATATACTGCTTTTCATTTCCTAGAATTGTTGTATATAGATTGAGTCTGTACAGTGTCTAGAGTCTGTAAAAGAATTAAAGATAACTGCTTATAAATATACAAATGGGGCTCCAAAAAGTGATGTCCTCCTTCAGAAGGACGCTCCTTTTTGGAATTCCATAGAAGACTCGGAGCCTGAAGACCATAAGCAGTTATATTTAATTCTATTTTCTTGTAGGCTTAGAACCCAGGTTTGTTGTCGGTGGATCCTGGCCACCATTACTTTACTGCAAATTCTGGGGTGTAACCGATGAAAATTATATAAATAAAATCAGCTCTTTTATATATAATTATTTCATACATCATTCGTATACGAGTAGATTTTTGGTTTTTATAAGCATATCTCCTTGCATTTATTTTCAGATTCTTTAATAAACTCCTTGATTCTAGGATAGAACCATCTTAACTCTTGCATCATCGGCGAATTGTTGTGATTAGGATTGTTAGCTGGCAGCCCACTCTAGGCAGGTGGTAAGTCCAGATCGTATACACTTCTCTCTGCATATTCCTCATTCTAATTAATTCTAATTCTTCTAAATTCAACTCTATAATCTAAAGCTTGATCGTGGAAATTTAAATTAGCCCAAATATTTAATTAAATTTATATATAATTTTGGAATTAATTAGTCTTCATTTAAATCGAGAGTGTTCTCTTAGGAGATGTAATTAACTACAGGGGCTTGCCCCTGTAGGAAGTTTAGATCCCAGAATAATCTAAATCCTACCTAAGTTATTTTCTAAGGTAGGGGAAAGATCTGTGGAAGTAGATTAAGTTTTGTTCACATTTAGGAGTTATTTCTATAATTAATGAATAGATAGATAGTTGATTTATTTTTACTAACAAATCAAATATCTTCTATATTTAATTATAGAAATGAACTTACAATTCGTTAATCTAATCAGGTCGATTAGAGAATATACTCGTCATCCCTTCAGGATGATTTGAATATTCTCTATACTACACCTGATTAGGAGAATGAATTGTACTGCTTCTCTCTTTAAAATCAATAGGAGGATATTAGTCTGTCCTTCGGGGCAGTATAGTATCCGACTATGTAGGTTTAATCGGGAGAAATATATCCTAAAAATAAATAAAGCGAATCATGTGAGAAGATAAAATTCATATTTTTAAATAAAAAATCCTGCTTTATCTATACATTTATTTAAATCCATTTCTTACAATCAAGAAATAGATAGATATTTGATCTACTTTCACGAATAAATCAAATATCGTATGTATACTTGATTTTAGGGATGAATTGACAATTCACTAATCTAATTAGGTAAATAGGAAAAATACGAATCGTCCTTTCGGGTGATTTGTATATTCCCTATGTCATACATGATTAGGAAAGCAAATTGTCTGTTCTTTTTCTTTAGAATCAATAGAAGAATATCAGTCTGTCTTTCGAGGTGGTCTGATATCCGATTATACAGATTCAATTGAAAGAGAATGTTCAAAAAATATAAATAAAGTAAATTATTTTTCCATAAATAAAATAGGATAAATTTTATTTCAAAAGTTATTTTAAAAATCTATCTCTCTCTCCTTCTCTTTCTCTATTTAAATAACATAGATTTATTATACAATATAGATTCTTTTATATTTTATTAAATTAAATATTTACATGAAAGAATTATATTTAAATAATAATAATAAATCAAAGTTAGTTAAGAGATTTTATTTTCTCACAAAAATCATAGTAGAATCGGATTTGACAACGTATAACCCAGAAAAGGTTAGAAACTCTGCGATTGATAATCAAAACTCAAGTCCTTTAAAAAGGCAAAAAACTTTTTAATTCAAGATCTAAATCAAGAAATAAATTAGAGAAAGAAATAATAATTTTTCAAAAACTCCTTCCATAAAATATATCTAATAGAAGATCAATGCATAAATTTTTGAATCAAGAATCAAGATTTTCAAACTCAAGTATCGAAAGTATCAAAAGTTTTTTTTAAGCTTTTTAATAAGTACAAGAATGATAAGCATTAACTTTGTGGGCTCATTTTATACCTCTTGACAATTGGTTGGCGCACTGCGCATCTTTTGATACACTCTGTGTATTCTATATTTTCAATTTGGCGTCTTTGCTCATCTTTTATTTTTTGCATCATTGGCCAATTTTTTTAATATGCTTCCTTTCTTAATTCTTAAAAAACAAAGGAAAACTCATCTTAGTGACAAAGCGAATTGCTTGATTAAGAAAATTATGAGTTAGATTCAAAAACTTACAAAAGATTCCTATGCGATAAATAAAATGTAGGGAGATAAAAAAATTTATTTCAAAAACCAATTTAAAAGATGACAAAGATTTTAAATCAAAAGTAGGATAACCTCTTTTAGAAAACAGAGATTGAGAGTTAAAAATAAATGAGTTTCCTTCCTTTGACTGTTTTAGAGAAGTCAAACACAACTTACCAAAGATTTCAAGAAAAATCAGGAAGTATATTTTTCATTTTTAGAAAAGTGAATGTGTGTGTTGATGAAAGAAAAAAAATTAACAAAAACAAAAACACGAAAAAAAAATAAAAGATAAAAAAAAGAAAAACAAAAAGAAAAACACAAATAAGGCATTTAACCATTATCTCTTTCCTGGTCTGATGCTTCAGAGACCAGATCTGCCCATGAGATTTTTTGCCTTTCATTATTTCCCTAGTTTAAATTTTGCTTCACCTTGCCCTTTTCTTTCGTAGGAAGAATTCTTAAATTAGGGCACTGATTTTTCATATGTCCAGGCTTCCTACATCGAAAGCAAATAACGTCAGAAGAAATATGGATATCCTTACCATTTTCTTTTTTCCACTTTTGCTTATGCTTAGGTGAGCTTTGTGATTTGCTTGACACGTCATTGCATTCGTCACCAACTAAGCAATCTTTTTCCGTATCTTCAGCTTTTAGAATAATCGTTTCACCTGCATCCAAAAGTCTTTGACCCAAACTTTGCTCGTGGGCAATGAGTGAGCCAATCAAATTATTAATAGAATATATATTTAAATCTTTAGATTCACAAATAGAAATAACTTTAGAATCAAATTTATCCAATAGACATCGAAGAATTTTGTTAACTTTTTCAAAATTTGAAAAATCTTTTCCTAAAGCATGCAATGAGTTTACAATTTGAATGAATCTGGTATACATGTCTAAGATCGTTTCAAAAGGTTTCATGGAAAATAATTCAAAATCATGCATTAATAAATTCAACTTGGATTGCTTGATTTCACTAGTGCCTTCGTATATGGTGTGCAATTTATCCCAAACTTCCTTACCTGTAGTGCACATAGATACTAACATGAAATCATCAGAATTTAAAGCATAGAAAAAGCAATTTAAAGATTTTGCATTCAATTGAGCATTTACTTGTTCTTCTCTATTCCATTGATTAAAAGGAATGTTAGTTTTAACTCCATTAATAATTCATGATGGTGATGAATAACCAGTTAAAATCATATGTCACATGTAAAAATCAATTGATTGCAAGAAAATAGACATGCGAGTTTTTCAAAAATCAAATGACATATTTTCAAATTGGTTCGTCCCGGGAAGAAAAATTTCGTCCGGTACGAACAGTTATATCAAAAGTTGGTCCAGAAAACTGCAGAACATTGCCAGAAACTGCCATAGTCGGTTCCCATCGTCCTGGACGAACTGGACTTCGTCTGGACGAAATTTTTACAGTGAGAAACTCGTCCTAGGACGAAAAATGATTTAGTCTGGACGATCAGTCCTTAGAAAAATTTTCCAGTTCAGTTCCTGTCCGTTCTATTGCTCTTACAAGGAGATAACTGATCTGATCGTCCCGTACGAACAATGTTCGTCTCGTACGATCAGTACAAAAACTTTTTCAAGATCTCCTTTAAGTGTGTATATTTATTCACTCAATTACAATCACTCCCTCTCAAATTTAATTCAAATAAAAAGTACAAGCTTCAAATTTACAAAGTATCTCATGCTGAATCTGATTTGAAGTCTTCGTAGTCTGGGGTTCGATTTTCCTGAAATATTAGTACACACAAGAGCAAAAACAAATCTTCCAAACAATGTTAGGAGATAACAACACATAAAATAATAATATTTGGAATCATCAAAACTATACAAGTTGCAATAATGTAAAATATGCAAATAGCAACTTTCCTAACAATCTCCCCCTTTTTTATGATGACAAAATAATTATTGTTTGTATAATTTGAAATTCTAAGAATCTCCTAAACTCCCCATGAATTAATGAACATATGAAAATAAGGAGGCATTAAAATTATTTTTGTTTTCAAAATTTTTAGAAATACAAAATAAACAAAACAAACACACATACACTAAATAAAATAAACACACAACGATACGAATACACAAGACACAACAAACAATTTCTTCCCCTTTTTGACAACATCAAAAAGTGAAGAAGAAAAAGACTAGAAATGTAAGCAGACATATGAAAATAATTTAAAAAATTTAACCTTTAAAGTGATTGACATAAGGTATGCAAATAAAATTAAAACATTAGCTAAATCATAAAATTCATAGAATTTAAGAAGAGATATAACATAGAAACTAAAAAGAATTAATCAACACATGAGTATATTTAGACATTTAAGATAGAGAAAATCATTGTAAAAATGATGATATAAAAATTTTATATTTCATATTTCAATATGTAATATAAATGTACATAAGATCAATTTTGAATTAAGAGATTAAAAAATTAAGGAAAGAAATAACTACCACATGTGGCGCTTTGCGCATCTTTTTCAATTTTGTGGCACATTTTTGTGCATCTTTTCACTTGTTGGGCTTATTTTGTGCTTGTTTTTCACATTGTAAATCTTTGCACATTTCTTTTGATTTTTTGTATATTTGTACAATTTTCAAGAGTAATTGTATTCTTTCCAAAATCAATAATCTAAAATTTCAAATCTTTCTAAGTGTATAAATATTAATTGATAAGTGAAATACAAAATAAGAAAACGTCACAATTGTAATAATAATATTAAAATTAATATAGTCTAAATAAGAGACATGAAATTGACAATCTTAATAATATCAAGTTATAAACACAACTTAAATTTAGAAAATTAGATTTTCTAATGAATTCAATTTTATGTTGCAGTTCAAAGTATAGCACTTATAAGATCAAAAATTTAAGGGTTTTTCATATAGGCTAACGAACATTTCAAACATAAAACAAAAACACTTAAACATCAAAAAAAATCTAAAGCAATAAAAGAATAGAAAAACACTAAACAAAATACAAGTACACAAACTATAAAAATCTTCATATCATATTCCAAATGTCTCACAACAAGAAACATGGAATCCGATATGAAAATATCTCAAAATCATACAAAACACACAAAAATTAAAAATAGAAAAACACATAAAACAAACAAAAATAAAAATTCAACAAATAAAAAAACATACATACAAAAACACATAAACAAAGGGTTTAAACATCATTTTGCTCCTGGTCTGATGATTCAGAAGCTAGATCTGCCCAGGAGATTTTTTTCTTTTCATTATTTTCCCATTTTATAATTTGCTTAGCTTTGCCCTTTTCTTTAGTAGGAAGAGTTCTCAAATTAGAGCACTGACTTTTTAGATGTCCAGATTTCCTACATCCAAAGCAAATAATATTTGAAGAAATCTGAATATTCTTACCATTTTTACCTTTATTCCACTTTTGTTGATGCTTATGCTTGTGCTTTAGTGGACTTTTCAATTTGCTTGTTAAGTCATCGATTTCCTCACCAACTAAGCAACTTTTCTCCATGTCTTCCGCTTTTAGCATTATTGTTTCACCTGCATCCAAAAGTCTTTGACCCAAATATTGCTCGTAGGCAATGAGTGAGCCAATCAAATTATCAATAGAATATTCATTCAAATTTTTTGATTCGCAAATAGCAACAACTTTGGCATCAAACTTGTCAAGTAAACAACGTAGAATTTTATTAACTATTTCAAAGTTTGAAAATTTTTTACCTAAAGCATGCAATGATGTTACAATTTGAATAAACCTAGTATACATATCTAAAATCATCTCATAAGGTTTCATGCTAAAGATTTCATAGTCATGCATCAAAAAATTCAACTTAGATTGCTTGACTTCACTAGTACCTTCATATGTAATGCATAAACGGTCCCAAATTTCCTTGCCGGTAGTACATGTAGAGATTCTCATATAATCTTCTGAATTTAAAGCACAGAATAAACAATTCATACATTTAGCATTTAAATCAGCATAAATTTATTCTACTCTACTCCATTCAGAAAAGGGGTATCAGTTTTGATTCCATCTATAATACGTGACGGTACAGAATAACCATTTTGAATCATATTCCACATTCGATAATCTATTGATTGCAAGAAAGTAGACATTCAAATTTTCCAAAAATTAAAAGAAATATTTTCAAATAAAGGTGGTCTAACAATTGAATATCCTTCTAATGTTTTACGGTTTCTAAAATTAGCCATACTCATTTTTCAAAAAGTTGTCAAAACTTATGATTTTGAAATCTTGCTCTAATACCACTTGTTGGATATAGTAATTAGGATGTTAAGCCTAACTAAATGTCCCAAGGCTAACCAAGAGGGGGGTGAATTGGTAATTTAAAATTTATACTTCTACTCTTAGATTTTTAGAAAACCTTTTTAATTATTAATGCAAGTTAAATTTAAAGTTTAAAAAATAAACTTTTCAACCAGAGTAAATAACTTGCAATGAAATTAAATGCGGAAGAAAAATAAGAAAGAGCACACCAGATTTATAGTGGTTCAGCCAAAACTTGACCTACGTCTACTCCCCGGAGGCACCCTCCGAGTATTGCACTAATACCACAAAGTGACTCTCCTTTTACCCCCACAGCAAGGCGGAGAAGCCAGTACAAAATCACTTTCACCTTCCCCGGTGCGGCGGAGTAGCCGGGTTCTTTGACACCAAAGAGATCTTCTTCTCGCCAAAACTTCCCTCAAGACGACCCTTGAATCCGATGGTACTGAAGTGCAAGTTCACTGGAGCAACCGTCTGAATATCCCCTTCACACTCCCTTGAAATCCCCTCCAATGATCTTCTCCCTCTCAAACTCCACCCTTTCCTCTCTCCCTTTCAAGTTCTCTCTTCTAGTTTTCTCCCAAAGAACGAAGACACAATGACTGTCAAAGAAACACTTTGTCGTCCTTTTACACTCTCCAAGTGTCGGCAGAGAACCGGACCAATGTTGTTGAACTTCACTTGAGAGCCTTCAAAGGAGATGGGAAGAAACAAAGAGATTTTCTTCTTCAAGTAACCTTGTGAATCACTCACAAACCCCTCACTTGATCTCTCACTCTTCACTCTTACAATCTCTCCCAAACTCTCACTCTCAATGATCCCTCTCAAGAGAAAATAACTCCAAAGGCACCTGTAATAGTTTCTAGGACTCCTTATATAGAAAGGACATGAAAAACCGCTCAAAAAACTGCTAAAAACATGTTTTTCTGCGCACCGGATCGTCCCGTACGAACTATTTGTTCATCTGTACGAACCAATTTCGTCCTGGACAAAATTGGTTCATCCCGGGATGAAAAATTTTGTCCGGTACGAACAGTTATATCAAAAGTTGGTCCCGAAAACTGCAGAACATTGCCAGAAACTGCCATAGTCGGTTCCCATCGTCCTGGACGAACTGGACTTCGTCTGGACGAAATTTTTACAGTGAGAAACTCGTCCTGGGACGAAAAATGATTTCGTCTGGACGATCAGTCCTTAGAAAAATTTTCCAGTTCAGTTCCTGTCCGTTCTATTGCTCTTACAAGTAGATAACTGATCTGATCGTCCCGTACGAACAATGTTCGTCCCGTACGATCAGTACAAAAACTTTTTCAAGATCTCCTTTAAGTGTGTGTATATTTATTTACTCAATTACAATCACTCCCTCTCAAATTTAATTCAAATAAAATGTACAAGCTTCAAATTTACAAAGTATCTCATGCTGAATCTGATTTGAAGTCTTCGTAGTCTGGGGTTCGATTTTCCTGAAATATTAGTACACACAAGAGCAAAAACAAATCTTCCAAACAATGTTAGGAGATAACAACACATAAAATAATAATATTTGGAATCATCAAAACTATACAAGTTGCAATAATGTAAAATATGCAAATAGCAACTTTTTTAACACTCTTGTCGGGGCGTGGCGGAATGACGAAGCCACGGTAGGACTCGGCGATGCGGTCGGCAAGGGTGACAACATCTCGAAAGCGGCGATGGACAGAGAACTCCTGGGGGGAGCCAGAGAGATCCGAGGCGCGAGTGCGGGTAGTGATGAGATAGGACACGAAGGTGCCTACGCCAGTGACAAGGGAGACAGTTGACTCCGACTCCTTTTGGGGATCGAAAACGGTGATCTTGAGGTTATTGACCTCTCTTTTGACCAAACCCCACTCCCATTGGTCCAATGGACTAAGTTGACCAGGTCAATCTTTGACATGGTCAACCCAAGTCTTAATGGGTCAATTTTGACCCATTAGGCTCATTAAGAGCCCAAATCAAATTCAAATCAAATCCAATGCCTTTTGCACTCAATCCCACTCTCCCTTGACCTTATTTGACTAGGGTTAACCAGGTCAACCTTTGACTGGTCCACCCAAGTCATGAAGAGGTCAATTATGACCTATTGAGGCCCTTTAAGAGCCCATTAAGTGCATTTAAGGCCATATTAATGTCCCCTCATTCAATTTTTTGTGGTCTAGAGCCTATTTCCCTCCTAATTTACTTGAGATTCGATCCTAGCCCTTGATCAAGGGCTAGGGCATTTAAATAGGAAAAAATTTAGGTTTTAGAGGACTTTTTGCTCTTGCTTTCTCTCTAGAGCCTCTCAGCCCAAGATACTTGGTGTGAGAGTTCCTCTAGGTCCCCTCTCCCTTCCACGAGCCAAACCCCGTCGATCGAAGCCGCCGCCGGCGAGATCTCCGGCCAACCGAGGCTTAAGATCTTCCAAGTTGATTTCCCGATGATCCAGAGCTCGTTTGATCAAGGATCCAAGAGGGAAAACGTACGAGGACAATCTACAAGCACAACCGTGTCAAAGATTTGAAGATCGGACGATAAAATATCTCGAATTCCCTTAGAATAGTTCACATAGCTTCAGGTTAAATAGACTTTCGAACAGTGCATATTAGGACTCGAAACAACACCCCCATTATTTCTATTCATGTATAGATTATACATTTAAAATTTCATTCGATTTCGTTGTCTGGATCGTGAGAACGAGCAAAAAAATGTATTAGGGTTTTGGTGTGGACACCTGCATTCGTGAGGTGATATGTGACCATTCGATTCGCGAGCAACGGTCCAGATCTTCCTATTAGGAGCCCTGGTCCGCCCGTTCATCCGCCCGGTTGAGGGAATCGAGCCGTCCAGGTCGATCAGAGCAGTCCATCCGAAAAGGCGGAGGATCGGACGGCTCTCATGCTTGGCCTACGTGGCTAAGTGGATCGGCACACGTGCGCAATGATTACGCCAATCATTACGGCCGCGCAATCATCGCACCGATAGGAAATGATTGCCTGGAGCGGCGGGACGAATCCCGTTGTGCCAAATGGCGTCCAGAGGCTTTTTGGCGGCTTTTTGATTTATTTTAATTACTTTAAACCTATTTTTGCTTAGATAATTCATAATAAATCCAATTTCGCTCCGTTTTTGACGCACAATACCTCGAATCGATCGTCTTTTCGGCCTCTTTAATTTAAAATTATATTTTACTTAAAGATTTTTTATATTTTTTTTAAATATTAATTAAACAATAAACATGTTTATTTTATAATAATAATAATTATTGATATTATTTGAATTATGATTATGTTAATTATGTTAATCACAATTATTTTTAATCCTTAGTCTTATGATTGATTAGTTACTATTTTTTACTATTATTATTATTATTATTATTATTATTATTATTATTATTATTATTATTATTATTATTATTACTTATATTTATTATTATTACTATTTATTATCATTATTATCTCTATTATAACTATTATTTTTTTTTTGTTATTATTGTGGATTTGGTTTTAAAATTAGTCTTATTATTATTATTATTATTATTATTATTATTATTATTTTATTAAAAATCTAGCATTATGTTAAAATTATTATTAGGGTCAGTTTATTATTATTATTATTATTATTAATTTGTTATTATTTTGAATTAGTTTTATTATTATTATTTTAAATTAGTTTATTTTTATTACTTTTATTATTATTATTATTTTAATATTTTAATAAAAAGTGTTAAATTTCTAAAATTTAGTCATTTTAAACTAATTTCATATAATATATATTTTAAATGATATTATTTTTAAAAATTGTTTTAAGAATAACTTTTATAATATTAAAACTTATAAAAATCATATCTTTTTCATTTCAAATCAAATTTTTCAAAAAAATGTGAATTTTATTTTAAAATTATTTTTAAAAGTTGATTTTAACTGTACTAACAGATTTCTGTCTTTTACTCACATTAGGCTATTTTAATATTATTTAGATAATTAATTATAATAATTATTTTGAAATTAAAAATTATTTTCAAATTATCTTTGAAACCTTAATTGGGTGGTTAGTGAGTCTCCCATATATTTATCTATTACAATTGACTTATTTTTATTATTTATTTTCCAAAATCTATTTATTTATAAATACTTTGAATTACTTTAAAACTTAATATACTTTAAATCTTAATTTTGGGAGACTCACTATATGAAATTTTAAACATATATCCTACATGTGAAGAGCAATCATGGGGGAGGTGGATTAGTGGATGGTTGAGTCCCAATTATTCACTAATCTCTTTTTTAGGTGTACTTACTTTCTTATTATTCGTAGTTTGCATGTATAGGTTGCACCACAAGCACTTAGTTTAGGTTCTCCTAGATCTAAGAACATGGTGTGTTTACTTTATTTATGTACTCCATGCATTTATTACCTTGAGAGTTAGCTAAAACTTCACTTTAAACCTTGATAACGTAGTGACACCCTAGAGATAATAATTAAGGACCCGTCTAGCGAACTTAAAAAATTTCTAAGAGCTAGGGTAGATCACTGATTGACATGAAAACTTCCACATTTGAACTTAGAGAAATCTTGAACATCTCAGAATTTTTTAAGAATTTTTAGGGCTTGTTAGACTCCTTAATTAGCCAATCCTAATTAACTTGTTAAATAGGGCCCCAAGACCTTCTGAAAATTTCAATAAATACATTTTAGCTCAGAAAATTACCTATCATACCTCAAATTATTTAGAATCTGATCTTTAACTTTAGATAAATAGGGTTCCTTAGTTTGACTTCAAGTTGATCCTTAATTCGACCTTAGGTAGAAATTATCTTTTTGCCTCTAATAAATCATTAAAAATTATTAAAAATCCTAAATTTTACTTTAGGTTGACCCTTAATTTGATCTTAGGTGGAAATTATCTTTTTGTCCTTAATAAATTATTAAAAATTATTAAAAAATCCAAATTTTTTCCAAACACTAGGGAACACTTTCTCAAGTCATTCCTGACCTTTGGGAGTGATTCCAATCACTTTGAAGCTGATTTGGATGAAAACCATAAAATCAGGCCTTTATTAGATAATTTAGATAATTCCCATAATTATCCGATATTTAGAAATTCATAACTAATTATAAAAAAATTTAAATTAGGAAAACTCACTTGCATTAGACTCCTAATAAGTTCTAATATTTATTAAAAATATTAGGATTCTAGAAACTCACCTAAATTAGAAAGCTAACTTTGTGGTCAACCCCAACCTATAATCTAAGGCCCGAAACTTAGGAAATTCATAACTTTGGATAGGAAACTCCAAATTCAGCGTACTACCTGTTTAACTTCTCGTCTTAAGGTATATAGTATTTTCCTAAAACATTAGGAGACTAACCTAACATATTTTTCATAGTAACTTTTTGGACCCCCTTAGCCTAATACCTAGGAGGACCCGGAATTTTCTAAAATTGGCTAACATAATTTAAACTTCAAATATCACTACCCTAAGAATTTAAAAATGATCAACATACTAAATTAATTAAAATGGATCCTAATTCATTAATATTTGAACTTTAATTAAAGGTTTCTTTTCAGACCTTTGACAAACTTGAACCTTAATTAACTTTATATATATATTGTTCTTCTTGTAGGTGGCCATGCTCACGCTCTGCTAAAAGGGGGGCCCTGTCATGATTTCTAATGATGGTTTATACAGGTGCTTGCTGAGCTCCCCTAAATAAATGAGGGCTAAATAAAAATAATCATAACTACTACATGTACTACAGGTGGACTGCTTAGCCCTCAATGATTAAGAGCATGGCCAAGAATGTGGATGTGTACTTTTATTTCAAATATAACTGCTTGTGATTATAACTGCTTGGGATGATTATTATTAGGATAACCTTGTAGGGACCTTAGAATTTACTACTTTTCCATTGATGTAATATTTGTAATTATGTAAAGAGTTGTAAAAATGCACTATGAGTGGGATATTCTTATCCAACTCGACTTTCAAAAGAAGAAGGCATCCCTAAAGGGTAGTGTTTTCTATCATTTGGAAGATCGAGTAGGATGGCTTTAGATATTCAAAGAGAAAATGCAATACTCCCTAAAAGGAAGAATTGTCTATTCGTTTGGATATTCAAGCCATGACGGATCCAAGGAGTCTAAGGAGGAGAGATCCAAGGAGTCCAAGGTGGAGAGATCCAAGGAGTCCAAGAAGAATAGATCTAAAGAAGATTGAAGACCAAAGACTTGAAGACCAATATCCCACTCAAAGTCATTTGCGTCTATCAAAGGCTTAGAAATTCGAGTTATTGGCAGTGGTGCCCGTCCACTTTACTTTCTGCATATCTGGGTTGTAATAAGGGCAGTTTACCTATGAACATTTAGTTGATTTTTTTGGATTTATATTGATGTGCTTACCTGATTTGTGTAGTATAAATTATCTAATTTTTCTAGGTTTCTTTCTTGCATGTCGCTTTTGTTTTCACCTGGATTTTGTTAGTCTCTCTAAAGATAATAAAATATTTTATACTCATAATTAATTTATAAAAATTTAAGTTTAAATAATATAGAAACATAACAAATATCGGGAACTACCGGAGTCGTCTGGGGTCGCATGCATATTATTGCATTTTTCTCTCCTTCTAATAAGACATCTCCTTACCTGCAGGTAGAATCCGGATAATTTGGCCTTTGGGATGAAGTGTCAGACCTAAGGAGACCCAGTCTTTTCTAAAAAATTATTTTATATTAAGCCTATTTTTAAAGTCTAAAGCATATATGATTCAGATCTTCAACTAGCATGCATTGCATTATAAACAAATTAAATAAAATTTTAATTGCATTAGTTAGGGGCATTTACCCAACATAAGTTCAGGACCAATTAGGAAACTCTCTAGATGTCAATCCTATTTCTAATAACTGTACCACCCACCCATCTTTCATAAATGACTTGATATCATAGTTTTAAAGCGATTAGGTAGTTAGTTGGCTCCCCAATCCAGGTCGGGATAAGTCTAGATTTTTGCATTGCATTAGTTAAGACACGGGTCTTAGTGTTGTTCATAAAATACTAAGCACAATTTAGATCTATGGTTCGAGGCTACTACATTCGGTCTCGTTGTATGCCTAAATAGTAGGTAGGTCCCTTCTTTTAAGGGACTCTAAATCCTACTTATCTACGTTACATGATGACGTCACCTCCATCATTCTTTTACACATGTGATTGAGTGCTTGATATTTCTTTTCTCCAGTTTTCTCTTTATTGCACTAGAGCCTCCGAATGTTGGTGTGAATCATGCATGTTGATTCATCCCTTTGGGACCTTTCTTCCTTTTGAGTAGGACTTCTTAGTCTATACCCCTGTGACAATCCCATTTTGAGAAGGATAATGTATGATCCTTAATCAAGAGTCTTCTCAGATTTTGGCCGGGGATGTAATTAACCACGGGGGCTTGCGCCCATGGGAAACTTGTCCCCATATCTACTAAACCCCACTCGTGCCATTGTATCGGGTGGGTGAAACTCGTTCTGATCAGGTTGTGTATATTACTACCCATTGGGGTGTGTTCGCGACAGCCTCTATCCTCAATGGTTAGTCATATGCACAGTCTAATCTGCCCTCCCATCGACCAGTTAGTGTCGAGTGTAAAGACCTATGATCATTTTGTCCTACGGGATAGTGCGACCGTACCCTTTTACTTTCGAGCCCCACGAGCGGTGCTCCTTTGGAGGTCCACAAAGGTAATCTAAGTCCTCGATGGAATTTCACCGAGGAGACGGATATATTGAACATTTGGGAGACTCTGTGGCTTGCGACGAGACGCCCTTGGCATTAGTAGGGGATTCAACAAAAGAGGATGTGTTGACCTCGATTTTGCCCAGAATCGGGCTTAGAGAGTTGACTTGGTCAAATTGACCAAATCATACCCCAAGACCCCCTCCCACGGGTTCAGTGAGTCGAGTCGAGTCTGTTGGACCCTGACTTGGACCCTAGGTCAACCCAGTTGACCAAGTCAATTCGGGTTGACCACTTAGCCCCTTTTGAGCTTCAAATTGAAATCAAACTCATCCAAACTCAATCATGGCTCGAACCTCATACCCTATTGACCCAATTGGCTGATTTGACTAAGTCAAATGTTGACTCGGTCAAATTTGGCCATTAATGGGTCATAATCACCCATTAGAAGCCCAATTAATGCATTTAAAGGCTCTAATTTAACTCCTTCGAATTTCAAATGAATTCCACGGCCTCCAAAGCCTGGTTTCCCTCCTAATTGGCCATGGATTTGATCCCCACCGTCAATCATAGGGTGGAGGCTTTAAATAGTTGAAAAATTAGGTTTTGGAGGGATTTTTTTGGGCTCTTTCTCTCTCTCAAGACGATCTCAGGGCTTGAGATTTTCTGTGAGAGTTTCCACACCCTTCCTCCACCTTCCCCAATCGAATCCCGACGGTCAAAGCTCGCCGGCAGCGAAATCCCGGCGACCCGAAGGCTTGGACGGTCGAGGCTTCGATCCCATCAATCCAGAGCCTGTTTGATCGTGGTTTCAACTAGGAAAACTTACGAGGACAGTCTACAAGCTCAACCGTGTCGAGAGTTTGAAGATCGGACGGTAAAATCTCGCGCAATCCCTTAGAATAGCTTAAGCACTTAGATTAAAATAGATTTTTTTTAGGGTTAAATATTCTTCAAATTAATAGTCCCCCACGATTTCTGTTCATGAGTAGAACATATGTTTTAAATTTCATGCGATTTGGTTTTGTCGTTTGAGAGAAATCGACAAATAACCCTTTAGGGTTTCGGACCGACTGGGCGAGTAGCAGGGACCGTTGATCCAGCCGATCAACGGTCGGATTCGCGTCTCCCCACGGTTTGGCTCAGTCGCTGGCGGCTGTCCGCGGTCCCGCGTGCCACGCGGCATCATCTGCGCCGTCCGTCTCCACCGCGCAGATCGGACGGCTGTAGGAGCCCGCCGACGTGGATAAGTAAACGGCGGCGTGATTGCCGCATGATTGCGGCAATCATTGCCTGCCGCCAATGATTGGCCGAAACCGCGGTGCGAACCCGCGCATGACACGTGTCAAACCGGGACCCGCCGTCTGATTTTCTATTAAATAATTATTAAAAATTTATTTTAAACTGTTTTAACTTCAAAAAGTTGTAGAAAATCCGTTTTTCGTCCGTTTTCGACGCATAATACCTCGAATTGATCGTATTTTTATCCTCTACACTATAAAATTTTTTTTTTATAAAAATAATAGATATATTTTTAATTATTTATTAAACAGTAAAGAAACTCCTTTTTTTATTATTATTTATTTAGATAATTATTAGTATATTAGTATTTCAATTATGATTATATTAATTATTATTTTAATATGTTAGTTACTGTTTTGAGCCTATTACTATTATTATGATTATGTTTTACTATTTTAAGTTTCTTTTAATTATTTATTACTATTTTCTATAATTAGTTATTTTAATTATCTTTTAACAATAGTTAATTAGTAAATTAATTTAAATAGCTAATATTTTCATTAAAAAAAAAATCATTATTATATTTTCAGATTTGTTTCATAATTCCAAAACTATTAAGTATTATTTTATTCTTTTTCTTATAATTATTTCTAAATAGTATTTATTTTAAATTGTTCCCTTAAACCTTTTATTGTGTTTAAACTTCAAAAAACCATATCTTTCTCGTTTTTAATCCGCTATCGACGCACAACGTCTTATTTTGAGCGTATTTTGATTCTACACATTCTGGAACAAGTGTTACTTGAAGTTTTTGGGTCTGTGTGCAATTGTTTTCAAAACAGAAAGCTGTATTATTTTTAAATATTATTTTTATTATACTTAGACTTCGAAATTACATAACTTTGTCGTTTTAAGTCCGCTGTCGATGCACAGCACCTTGTTTTGGATGTACTCTGAATTCTGCATGTGTTAAAACTATTTCCAGATGAAAATTTTGTCTGTATCTCCTGTTATTTCAAAAACAGTGAAACTGCATTATTTTAAAATATTATTTTATTGTATTTGAACTTGTAAATTTTGTATCTTCACCGTTTTAAGTCGGATTTCGATGCGCAACCCCTCGTTCTTTTCAGCAAGACGAGCTTTATGTTTTGGAACCATTTCCAGCCCTTGATTTTGGCTGTGTTGACAGATCACGATTTGGATTCGACTATTCGAGTATTTTTGATATTAAATATTAGTTATTTTCAGGATACAAACTATTTTTAAATCGTTTTGAGACTGGTGAGAGTGTTTAGTGGGTCTCCCTATATCTATGTATTATGAATTGATTTACCTTTTAATTATTTTATTTTCTAAAATATATATTTATATCTATAAGTATTTTAAAACTATTTTAAAACTACTTATACATAAATCCTAATTTTTGGGAGACTCGCTACTTCGTGAAATTTTAGACATAGGTTCTATGAATGAAGAGCAATCCTGGGGGAGAGGATTAGTGGGTGATTGGGTCCCAATCATTCACTAATCCCTTCATTAATTAGGTATTTGTACTTTCTTGTCATTCGTAGATTGCATGTGTAGGTCGTCGCACTACCACCACTTAGTTTAGGTTCTCCTAGATCTAAGGACATGGTGTGTTTATTTATTTATTGTACTCCCATGCATTTATTATCCCGAGGGTTAGTGTAAACATCATTTTAAACTCCTACAACGTAGTGACACCTTAAGGACAATAATTAAGGACCCGTCTAGCGAACTTAGAAGTTTTCTAGGAGCTAGGATAGATCACTGATTGACACCAAAACCTCAACATTTAAACTTAGTGACATCGTAAACATCACATAATTTTCTGGAAATTTTTAGGAGTTTTTAGAGCCCTTAATTAACCAACCCTAATTAATCTGCTAAATAGGGCCCCGAGACCTTCCGAAAAATACAATAATTACATATTAGGTCAGAAAATTACCCATAATGGCTTGATTTGTTCAAAATCTGACCCTTGACTTTAGATAAATAGGGCTCCCTAGTTTGACTTCAGGTTGACCCTTAATTTGACCATAGGTGGAAATTACCATTTTGCCCCTAATAAATTATTAAGAATTATTAAAAATTCCAAATTTTCTCCAAACACTTGGGAACACTTTCTTAGGTCATTCCTGATCTTTGGGGGTGATTCCAATCAGTTTGGAGCTTGTTTGGAGCAAAACAGTAAAAAAGGCCCTTTGTTAGGAAATTTAGAAAATTCCCTTAAATACCCCGATCTTTAGAAATCCATAACTAATTGTAGAAAATTCCAAATTAGGCAAACTCACTTGCATTAGACTCCAATTAGGGCCTAGTATTTATTGAAAATCTTAGGTTTCCAGAAATTGGCTTAGATTAGAAAGTCAACTTTTTGGTTAATTGTAGTTCATTTAGGGCCCGAAACTTAGAAAATTCATAACTTTGCCTAGAGAACTCCGATTTCAGCCTACTACCTGTCTAACTACTCGTATTAAGGTCTAGTATTTTCCTAGGGTGTTAGGAATCCCAAACCTAGCCTATTTCCTATAGTGACCTTTCGGACCCTTAGCTTAGTTCCCAGGAGGACCCGAGACTTTCCATAATTGGCTAATGTAACTTTAACTTCAAATATTATTTCCTTAAGCTCTTGAAACAGACCAACAAACTAAATTAACTAAAATGGATCCTAATCCAATAATATTTGAATTCCAACTAAAAATCCCCTCCTAGCTCATAACAAACCTGAATTCTAGATAATTTCAACTAACTGCTCATATTATGATCTATCCAAACCACACTAGCCTTACACACACATAGAATGGTTTGCTAGGGCACCACTTCTAGATCTATGTTAGGCCGCTGGGTTTTATTTTTCTGCTGTGTGCCGGAGCTTTTCTGCGGTTTCCATTGCATGCTGTTTGAAAAATGATTGGTGTGTTTGCTTACTTTCTTTGTACTCTGGATGTGAGCGCTAGATTTACCCCTAGGTTAGGAGCGCCATATATATACTGTTCTTCCGTGCAGGTGGCCATGCTCAAGCTAAGAAAAGGGGGGCACCGTTATGATTTCTAATGTTGTCTTATGCAGGTGCTTGCTCAGCCCCTTTGATATAATGAGGGCTAAAGTTAATAATTATAATTGCTACAGATGGAGCTGCTTAGCCCTCAGAGCATGGCTTGGCACAGGGTCAATGGTGTTAGCATTTTTATTTTTTATATAAACTGCTTGGGATGATTTTCATTAGGATAACCTTGCAGGGATTCTTAGATTTACTATTTTTTCAATTAATGTAAAAATTTGTATGTAATAATTGTTAAGAGTTGTGAAAACAACTATGAGTTGAGATATTCTTATCCAGCTCGAATTCTAAAAGAAGAAGGCATCCCTAAGGGGAGAGTCTTCTTCAATTTGGAAGATCGAGCTGGATGGCTTTAGATATCCAAAGAGAAAAGGCAATATACCCCTATTAGGGGGAATTGTCTCTTCGTTTGGATATTCAAGCCACGACGGATCCAAGGAGTCCAAGGAGGAGTGATACAAGGAGTCCAAGGAGAGGAAACCCAGGAGACTGAAGATATTGAAGACTGAAGACCCAATATCCCGCTCAAAGTTGTTAGCGTCTGTCATAGGCTTAGAAATCCGGGTTGTTGGCAGTGGTGCCCGGCCACTTTACTTTTCTGCATACCCTGGGTTGTAATTAAAGGGCAGTTGGCCTATGGACATTTACTTGATTAGTTGGATTTATATTGATGTGTTTACCTGATTGCGCAGTAGAATTACCTACTTTTTCTAGGTTTCTTTCTTGCATGCCGCTCTTGTTTTCGCCTGGATCGTATTAGTCTCTTTAAGGACAGAAAAAAAATCTTTTATACTCATAACCAAAATTTAATATTTAAGTTTTAAATAACATAGAAACTTAACGAACCTAGGGAACTGCCGGAACCGTCCGGGGTCGCATGCATATTACTGCATCTTCTCTCTCCTTCTAATAAGACATCTCCCTGCCTGCGGGTAGAGTCCGGATAATCTGGCCTATGAGGATGAAGTGCCAGACCTAGGGAGACTCAGTCTTTTCTAAAAATTATTTTATATTAAGCCTGTTTTTAAAATCTAAAGCATTCATGAGCTGACATTTCAACTAGCATGCATTGCATTAGAAATCAATTTAATTAAAATTTAATTGCATTAGTTAGGGGCATTCACCCAACATATGTCCAGGACCACTTAGGAAATTCTCTAGATGTCGGTCCTATTTCCAATAAACTGTACCTCCCACCCATCTTTCATAATTGACCTGATTGCATGGTTTTAAAGCGACTAGGTGGTTAGCTGGCTCCCCCATCCAGGCCGGGATAAGTCCAGGTTTTGCATTGCATTAGCTAGGACACTGGTCTCAGTGTGTGTCGAACACTAAGTCCAACCTAGATTTAGGATTCGAGGCTACTACATTCGGTCTCGTAGTAGGCCTTAAATAGTAGGTAGGTCCTTTCTTTTCAGGGACCCTAAATCCTACTTATCTTCGTCACAGGATGACGCCACCTCCATCCTTCTCTCACGCATGTGATCGGATGTTTGACTTTGATTTTCTCCAGTTTCTCTCTAGTGCCCTAGAGCCTCCGAATGTTGGTATGAGCCACGCATGTTGATTCAGCCCTTCGGACCTTTCTTCCCTTTGAGTAGGATTTCCTAGTCTATACCCTCGTACTAATCCCACTTTATGAGAGGATAATGTATGATCCTTAATCGAGAGTTTTCTCAGGCTCCGGCATGGGATGTAATTAACCACGGGGGCTTGCGCCCGTGGGAAACTTGGCTCCCACAATCTACTAAACTCCATTCGAGCTCTTGCATCGGATGGGGGAAACCCGTGATTTGGTCATGCATATTACTACCCATCGAGGTGTGTTGGCGTCAGCCTCTATCCTCAATGGTCAGTCGTATGCGCGATCCAATCTGTCACTTCCAATCGACCCGTTCGCGCGGTGCTCTTTCGGAGGTCCACAGGTTTCTGGCGACCACGGTGGGACAGTTTTTCTCTCCATCTTTGGATCATATATTATCTTTTCTTGTGTGTACTCCGGGATTGGTACTCCTTAGATTAGGTCCGTCCCACTCTTAGTTAGGGTCTCTCCTTAGTTAGGGTTCCTTTCCCTTAGCTAGGGTTTTCTTCCCTACTATACTCCTTTCCAGCCTAGCAGGCTATTCCGTCCTTTATCCATTCTTATCTATCCTATCAAATCCTTACTCGTCCATTTATTCTTGATTTACATTCTTACTGACCTTTTCACTTTCTTTTCTTGGCAGCAGTGCCATGGCTTCTTTCGCTCCTTCAGTTACTTTTTCCTTTGGTTCGGACGCGCGGGTGACTCTTTCTGAGTCACTGCTCACTAGTTCGCCAGTGGGAGGGATCACTTTTGGTTCCTTCACTGACTCGGCTTTCGTCACCCTTGGCGGGCCGACCCCGGCGGAGGCTGCGGCATTCTCTCCTCCCCATAGGAGAGGACGCGCAGTCATGCGCCCGTTCGGACGTCCTGCTGCTCGGCGCCCAGTCCGAGCACCACGTCCTGTTCTTGTTCCTGCGCAGTTAGTGCGCCCGGTGGCTAGGCGACCAGTGCCTAGGCCACTTCCTGTTCCAGCGGTCAGGCGTTCAGTGCCTGTCGCTCCTGCTGCACAGGTTGCTCCGGCCCCTCAGCGCCGACAGCCTGCTGTAGTTCCCCCCGTTCGTCCAGTGGTCCGGCGTCCAGTGCCTGCCACTCTTGCAGCACCGGTTACTCCAGCCCCTCAGCGCCGGCGGCCTGCTGCTACAGTTACTCCTGTTGTTCCAGCGGAAGCACCCCGTGTTCGGGTTCCCCCTCCCACTTCCACCAGGAAGAGGGGTGCCCAGACCGAGGTGCCTTCGCCTTCCACTGGTCGGGTTTCTGTTTTCGCCCGACTTTCTCACCCTGAGGATGTTGGGCAGACCCCGACAGTTCCCGTTATTTCTGTTCCCGGTTCTGATGTTCCTTCATCTTCCACCTCCGGCCTTGGGAGAAGGGCCATGAGGAATAGGAACAGGAGACTTCGTTTAGCTGCGTCAGAGGCAGAGAGGCAGCGGATGGCCGATGCCATCGTTCACGATGAGATCATTCAGAGTCAGAGGAGAGTGGCTCCCAGGCAGCGGAGGCCACGGCCAGTTGTTGATGCACCTACTCCAGAGGTGGTGGTAGCCCCCGAGTTGGAGGCAGTTCAGGGAGGACGCTTCTCCCCGCTGACGCATAGTGGTGATGAGGAGGACGTTGCCCGCATAGCGGCGGCTCCTCCTATCGTCACTACTCTACCCCGAGCTAGGGTACCCAGGGACGCTGGTGTCCGAGCCCTCACTCAGAGGATTCGGAACATCGTCCGCCTAGCTCGTGGCAGAGGGCCCGTCAGTCGGGAGGGCTTACTCCGTCAGATTTCTCGGGCTACCTTCCAGTTACGACGACAGACTGTGAGGAGACTCTACAGTTGGCAGAGGGGGCAGACACCCCAGCAGCCTGCGGACACAGTTCCAGTAGTCAGACCCCCGGCAGTTACTCCTGCTGCAGGACGATGCCCACGTCGTCGAGGACGGAGACAGCAGCGGAGGCCTGCCCAGCCTCAGGTCAGTTCAGAGGTTGCAGTCCCAGAGCAGCCAGTTGCCCGTGCAGCACCCCACCGTAGGAGGTGGGTTTGGAGGCGTCGGCAGACGGACACCCCTGTCGACCCAGTTGAGCCAGTAGAGGCAGCACCACCGTCAGATGCAGAGCAGTTTGACGATATAGATGATTTGATGGATGTAGCAGTTACTTCCGAGGCAGAGGCAGTCCCGATGATGTGCGATGAAGAGATTGCACCTGCTCCAGAGGGATCCCTAAAGAGGGATGAGATAGAGTCAGTCCGTAGCCCTAATAGGATTGGTTCCCCTATGAGTCCGTACATAGAAGCCCTCCAACAACATTTCTTGGAAAATGATGACACACTAGCAGATGAGTTGGAGGAGGAGGTACCAGTTCACCGGGTATGTGTGATTACCCGACGAGGTCACTCGGATGAGAGAGAGCCCGAGGACCAGGACGAACATGGAGACCCCGAGGTGGGTGGATCTCCCAGGTCAGTTGACACGGATGCTACCGTTCTATACTTGCAGACACAGATGGCGGAGATGGCCAGAGCCATGGCAGCCATGACAGCACAGTTGACAGCTCTGGGGGCGATGCCTCAGGTGACAGGTGTAGCAGCTACCAGTACCTCCAGAGAGCAGCCAGTAGTACCACCTGCTACAGTAGACCCCGTAGGAGTGGACAGGGTCCAGAGAGTAGTCCCAGCACCACCCATGGTACTTCCTTACACTACTTCAGTTCAGAGTCAGCCAGCTCAGATGTTAGCAGGTCAGATCCAGGATTTGATAGCCCAGAAGGTAGAGCAGGCGATTTCCTCTAGGAAGACTGGAGAGTCAGTTAGCAGGGGGCGTCCTTACCCTGTAGAGTACGAGCAGGAGCCTTACCCCCCTGGTTTTATCCCTCCTAGGTTCAGAGTTTTTGACGGGTTTGGGAACCCGAGGCAGCATGTGGCTCAGTTCCGAGCCATATGTTGCAATATAGGAGGGAGTGATCCACTGATGTTGAGGTTGTTCGTCAGCAGCTTGGCGGGGGTGGCGTTTGCTTGGTACGCCGACCTCCCCAACGACTCAGTCAGGACCTTTGCAGAGTTGGAGCAGCTGTTTGTGCAGAGGTTTGTTAGCACAGAGCACAGAGTTACAGTGAGAGAGCTAGTGGTGACCAGGCAGCGTCCCAGAGAGAGTCTCACAGATTACATAGTCAGGTGGAGGAATCTCAGTTTGCAGTGTGAGCCACAGCTCCAGGAGCAGCATGCAGTTGAGATCCTTTTAAAGAACATAGATGGTCCGATTGCGCCATACCTGAAAGGTTTCACCATTAGAACCTTTCAGAAGCTCCTCACCAAGGTCACTAGCCTACAGGACAGCATACCCGCTGCAGTCCCTCCTAAGGTTGAGAGTCAGCCTTCGCGCAGACCTCAGCGGCAGGAGTTTTCAGGGGCACCTCCACCTAGGAGAGGAGAGGTTCACAGTACTCAGGGACCATCAGATAAGGGAAAGAAGCCCTTAGTCACTTCAGTACCCCAGCAGCCACGACCAGCTAGTCAGCCACACTCAGCCAGCAGGTCTTACTCAGTTGACCAGCCAGGGGGACAGCCCAGGACCTCCCGCAGGACTCTAGAGAGTCAGCAGTACCTGCAGGAGAAGCTTAGGAAGGAATATCCCTTTAAGAGGGAGAGTGTGAAGAAAATTTTTAGATTCCTTACTAAGAACAACCTGTTGGTATTCCCCGAGAGCAGTAGAGCAGAGGAGGAGGGTCAGGCTGAGCACCCCATTTACTGTCCTTACCACAGACATGTCGGACATGTGTTGGAAGACTGCTATGTCTTCAAGGATAGAGTAGAGAGACTGATGATCACAGGACAGATACGCCTTCAGGACAGTGATCTAGTGCAGCCCAAGGGCAAGGCCCCTTAGACAGTTCAGCTAGTCTCCAGCCCCAGTGATTGTCAGAGTGATGCTCAGGGCACTACTAGCAGTTTACCCACGAGTTTTGATGATGATTGGCAGATCTCACTTTCCAGGAAGACCAGGAGGATGATAGACAGAGCAGTTCAGAGCTCAGAGGCAGTTGAGAGTAGGCCACCTCAGGCCAAGTCGACAGTTGCCGCTGCAGTTACCACTCCAGCACTTTCTTCCTCTTCTTCTCCTTCTGTTGTAGTGCTAGATAAGCACATTTCCTCTTCTACTTTTTCTTCTTCTGGATGTAATAAAAAAATGTATGAAAAGAAAAGTATGTTGTAACTGCAGAGGGGAAGACAGGGTTCCTTCCAGCACTTACGCTGAAGGACTTTGTTCTCCCTTCATTTGATGAGGAAATAAAAATAGAAGACGATTCTGAGTACTTTTGGTCTTCTGTACCTTTTACTTACGCTTCTACTATTACTCCTAATTCTTCTTCTTCCAGCACTCGCTCTTCCTCAGTACTACATGTTTCTTATAATATGGATGATTCTAATGATGAGTTTGAGTCTGATGAAGAACCTGTTTTTACAATACCAGAGGGTGGATGTTACATGGATTCAGAGGATGAATCCGAGAACCCACTCTCACTAATTTCCTTAGAACCAACACCTGCCACCACCACTGAACCAGAGAAATCTCTTATTGAGGATGACTCAATACAAGAAGTTCATCTGCGTTCAGGGAAGGTCCTTCCACCCCGGTTGGCTAAAAATACAAAAAGATAAGAATATCATTACCCAGCAGGATGATCCTATCCCTTCCTCCCAGGAGCAGCCTAAGGAGAAAGGGAAAGGCCCTCAGCTGGAAGTTGATTACAATGTGTTGGCTCACCTAAGGAAAATTCCTTCCCTTCTTAGTGTCTATGATGCTTTGATGTTGTCACCCGACTTGAGAGAGACACTGGTAAAAGCCCTGCTTGAACCAGAGACCTATCAGGCATTCTTTACTTCTGACCCTGATGATGGGGCATGGCATTTGTACAACATGCCATGCATCACTTTCTCTAGTCGTGACCTTCTGTTAGGGACCACTGAGCACAATCGTCCCTTGTATGTCACTGCTGAAGTCAATGATTATGAGTTGAATAGGGTCCTCATAGATCAAGGGGCTTCAGTAAACATACTAACCCATGAAACTTTGAAGAGCCTCTCCCTAGGTCATTTGAAGCTCACTTCCGACAAGATCATGTTGAAAGGCTTCAATGACCAAGGCCAGCGAGCTCTAGGGTCTATTACCCTGCCTCTAAAATTTGGAAATTTTCTAACTGAGGCAAAGTTTCATGTGATTGAGGCTGATACTTCATACAAGGCTCTCTTAGGAAGGCCTTGGATCCATGAGTATGGAATGGTGCCCTCTACCTTGCACCAATGTATGAAGTTTCTGAGGAATGATGTTGAGTATATCATCCCTGGAGATACCCAGCCCTTTTTCGTGCATGAGATCTCTATGTACGACGATGCCGAGTACTACGTACCTCGGAAGACTCGTAGAGCTCCACCTGCTCAGTCCACAGTGATACCTGATACTGTTGTACAGGGTCCTACATAGCCACCTGCACAGGGTCCTATACAATCGTCAGTACAGGGTCCATCACAGGTTGGTATCGAGCTAGGTGTTCCCACTGCCCATTCTGATGGAGAGCCCTCTCAGTTGGCAGTGAGGCACGACGTTCCCCCTAGTAGAGGCAGGGGAGGTAGAGGTAGAGGTAGAGGGAGAGGCAGAGTTGCGATCCGCGAGCCGCGAAATCACGACACTCGTACACCTCCTCCCCCTAACCTTTACACTTCTTCTTTGACTGTAGAGTCCGACTCTTCCGACGATGAAATAATCGATGTTCTTCGGCGTCCAGTCACTTCACCACCTCCCTATTCCGTAGGCTATGATTCACTACCTACTTTTTGTAGCCATTTGATACCTGAAGGTGGATTGTTTATTGATATTAGCTCAGACGAGGAAGAAGACTTCCGACGTCAGACTACTACCAGACAACCTTCCCCCCATCAGATACGCGGGATAGGAGTTGGGGATTCCAGTCAGAGATCTTCTGGCACTCCTGTAGTTGATGATACTGACACAATTTGGGGTAGCCACAACCCCATACCTCGCTTGTACGATTCATTTGGGCCAGCCCGACCTAGGGAATGTCCCTCTGTACCCCGTAGTATAGGTGCACCACTGGGTCCTGTGAGACAGGATTTAGAGGAGACCGCTATGGATATAGAGGTCAGGAGTGCCCCTCGTTACTTTTCACCTGCTGTAGAGAGCTTTGTTGAGCGTGGTCTCGTTCGTTCCACTTGGCCCGACGAAGAAGCTCTACAGCAGGCACGAGTTTGGCGGACTGATTTTCCCCAAGGTCTAGGAGGCGTAGGTTATATGGGGTTAAATCAGTCCAGTGATGCCAATATTCATGTCGTTTCCCACGTCTATCCGGTTGTTTCTCTTGCCGACGAAGAAGACCCGGATAGTGACAATGATAGAATACTCGAGGCTCCACAAGAGTTTGAAGATGGTGTCACTTCTGCCATGGACGAACTGTGTGAGGTAAACTTAGGCACTGAGTCAGATCCTAGGCCTATTTTTCATAGTGCTCTACTGTCTGAGTCAGAGGCTCAAGAATACATCGAGTTGCTATCAGAGTTTAGAGACTGTTTTGCCTGGAACTACACCGAGATGCCTGGTCTAAATCCAGAGGTAGCAGTCCATAAGTTAGCCATTAAGTCTGACGCAGTCCCTGTTAAACAAGCACCTCATAGGATGAGGTTGGAAATTGAACAACAGGTGATCGCTGAAACCAAGAAGCTTATAGAAGCTGGTTTCATTAGGGAAGAGAAGTACCCAACATGGCTTGCCAACATTGTTCCAGTCCGGAAGAAGAGCGGACAGATACGAGTCTGTATCGACTTCCGTGATTTGAACAAGGCATGTCCTAAGGATGATTTTCCTCTCCCCATTCCAGAGCTTATGGTGGATATAGCATCATCCCATAGCATCTTCTCATTCATGGATGGTTCATCTGGTTACAATCAGATAAAGATGGACCCTGAGGATGAGAAGTTTACCGCTTTTCGGACACCTATAGGTGTCTTTTGTTTCAAGGTGATGCCCTTCGGTCTCAAGAATGCCGGGGCCACCTATCAACGTGCCATGACTGTCATCTTTGATGAGATGATACATGAGCAAGTTGAGTGCTATGTGGATGATCTAGTCGTCAAAAGCAAGGTCCGCGAAGATCACCTCAAAGATCTGCGAATCGTTTTTGAACGTCTGCGCAAATTTGATTTAAAGATGAATCCTTTAAAATGCGCATTTGGAGTCAATGCAGGAAAGTTCTTAGGGTTCATAGTTCGCTACCGTGGCATTGAGATAGATCCCTCTATGATCAAGGCCATAGTAGATTTAAAACCTCCTAAGAGTCTTACCCAGTTGAGATCCTTTCAGGGTAAACTAGCTTTCCTGCGGAGATTTATCTCCAATCTTTCTGGTAGGTGTCATCCTTTCTCTGCACTAGTGAAGAAGGATGCCCGATTCCATTGGGATGAGAGTTGTCAGGAGGCCTTTGAGAGCATAAAGCGCTACCTGATGAACCCCCCTGTTTTAGCTGCACCTATCCCAGGTAGGCCGTTGATTCTCTACACTACGGCCCTGGATGAGTCTTTAGGTGCATTGTTGGCTCAAGAGAATGAGGAAGGCAAGGAGAATGCCTTGTACTACCTCAGCAGGCGACTAATACCTGCAGAGCTTAAGTACCCAGCGATAGAAAAGCAATGTTTAGCCTTAATCTTCGCGGTACAGAAGCTTAGGCATTATATGCTATCACATAAGATCAATCTGATCTCTCGAGTCAACCCATTGCAGTACTTGATGACCCGTCCGACCCTTTCAGGTCGTCTAGCACGATGGTCTATGATACTACTGCAATTTGATATTACTTTTGTTCCTCAGCGGGCCGTCAAAGGACAGGCTCTAGCTGACTTTTTGGCCGATCACCCGATCCCTGCTGATTCCCCACTCAACGATGAGCTACCTGATGAATTCATTATGAGTGTGGATGAACAGGAGTCCCCTACTTGGGAGTTTTACTTTGACGGTGCGTCATCCGTTAAAGCTTCAAGTCCATATGAAACTCCTACAATTAGGGTAGGATTAGGCCTGATTTTTGTGTCTCCTGATGGTCATACTCTACGGTACTCCTATAGTTTATCAGAACCTCGTACTAATAATGAAGCTGAGTACGAAGCTCTGATTTTGGGGTTAGAGTTGGCCATTCAGATGAGTCTTACGCGGGTGAAGATCTTTGGAGACTCCCAACTGATAATCAATCAAGTAGCTGGAGTCTACAAAGTACTTAAGCCTGAGCTCATTCCATATCATAATAAAGCAATGGAGCTCCTGAGCTTAATACCAGAAGTAACCTTGGCCAAGGTCCCTAGATCTGAAAATGGAAAAGCAGATGCATTGGCCAAGTTAGCAAAAGAATTAGCTGACCCTACTGGAAACCCAGTTTCTATTTCTGTCCAGTATCGTCAAGCTCTATGCCCCGCAGACCTGTCCTCCTCCGATCAGACCCTCACAGTCCTTGCTGTTGATGAGGAGTCAGATTGGAGAGAACCCTTCATAGAGTATTTGAAACATGGTAGGCTTCCAGATGATAAGTCTCTCGCTGCTCAAATTAGAAAGAGAGCCTTATCATTCGCCTATGTAAATGAAACTCTGTATCGACGCTCTTTTGACCAAATGTGGTTGAGATGTCTCAGTAAAGAAGAGGCTAAAAGAGTCATGAGCGAGATACATGAAGGGCTTTGTGGTGCCCATCAGTCTGGACCTAAAATGAAAGGCAGAATTAAACGCCTTGGCTACTACTGGCCGACTATGATCCACGATTGTATGGAGCACGCTAAGAGATGCCACCAGTGCCAGATTCATGGCACGGTGATTCACCAACCCCCTAATCCGTTGCACCCTACTGTTTCTTCTTGGCCATTTGAGGGCTGGGGCACGGATGTGGTGGGTCCTATAGACCCTCCTTCCTCTAAGGGTCATAGGTTCATTTTAGCCGCCACTGATTACTTCTCTAAGTGGGCAGAAGCTGTCCCACTTAAGGAAGTTAAATCAGAAGATGTGATGCGCTTCTTTCGCGATAACGTTGTTTATCGCTTTGGTGTTCCGCGCCGTATAATCTCAGATAACGGCCCGTCCTTTAGAAGCACCAAAATTGCCAGATTTGCCCGCCGCCATAATATTAATTGGCGATACTCGTCGATTTACTACCCTAAAGCCAATGGCTTGGCAGAGGCATTTAATAAGACTCTTGTGCAACTGATAAGGAAAATCCTTGTTGCAAATAAAAGAGAATGGCACGATAAGTTACCTGAAGCATTATGGGCATATAGGACTACCTACCGTACTCCTACCCAGTCCACCCCATATGCTTTAGCTTTTGGGGCTGAAGCTGTCCTCCCACTTGAGGTCGAGCTCCCCTCACTGCGTGTCGCAGTTAGTTACAATCTATCTGAGGAAGATAATGCCCGACTAAGGTTGGAAGAGCTAGATGGTTTAGATGAGCTTCGCTTACGAGCTTATCAATACCTTAAGCTAAGTCAGGCTCGAATGATACGACACTACGAGCGCCTTGTTAGACCCCGTGCTTTCCGGGTAGGCGAGTTAGTTCTTGTTTTGCGTAGGCCTATCATCTCGCACCGTCAGCGAGGTGGTAAGTTTGAGCCTGTTTGGGAAGGCCCCTTCGCTGTAGAGCAAGTTTATGAAGGTGGTGCCTACCTACTTGTTGATGCAAATGGCGTTCACCCGATGCCTGTCATCAACGGACAGTACTTGAAAAAGTACTATGCCTGAGTCTAGTACTTCACAGGGGAGCCTCCCTACCGCCTGTAGATATCCCTCTGTATATGTAACTCCTAAAAGGATCTCTTTTACTTTTCAGCAGTCTGCGTGGCCACGACGATTTGTCCTCTACCACGCGACGTCGCTTAGAAGAGTATGAAGCTGTCCTTAGAGGTGATACACCAATACGCCGTAGGGATGTTTTGTACTTTGGTCTGTGCGCACCAATCACGTTGGTGCTATCGCATAGAATTTTCAGTTTGTTCTCCCCTTTGTAGGGCTTAGTCCCCCAGTTTCACCTGTCGCCCGAGGTGTGGTCTGGGATATCAAAACTAGTAGTTTGAGTCTAGTTTTTGAGATGTGATACTGGGTCCACACCACACCCTGACAGTCATGTATGGTGATGGAAATCCACTATCCCAAATTAAGTTTCTTTGTCCTATCAGTCCTGATCTGATAGGTGTAGCCCCTAGTCCATTCATATGAGTTGAATGTGATCAGGGATGCCAGAGTCATGGGTTCAGACTCTTTTTGAGATAGGATACTAGGTCCACACCATCCCACGCTAGATAAATATGGTAGTGTTGATCCTTTATCCTGATGATGATTTTTGTTGTACATTAATTTCAATATGATTGTGTTCCCCAGTTCATTCACAGGAGATGAATGTGGTCTGGGTTATCAAAACCATCGAATATTCCCCAATTTAAAAATTCATGTGTGATAAAGGAGGGGAGCTCTTAGTAGAGCAAAACCGGTTGCCCTTGTTGCAGGAGGAACCCGGTAAAACTCTCCAAAAGTACAAATTTCCCAGTTCTGTTCATGTGGCGAATATGATCAGGGTAAAAAAAAAAAAAAAAAAAAAAAAAAAAAGGAAGCTCCTAGGAGTACAAAAACCCGGTTGCCCTTGTCACAGGAGGAACCCGGTAAAACTCTCTAAGAGCTCAAATTCCCCAAAAATTTCTCTTTCTCCTCCCTTGAGAGTGTTTTGACGATCTCCTCAAGGCCGAGTTCCCACTTAGTTGGTCGATCAACTTATATGATTTTAAATACATTTCTTCTTTAGTGATGTGGTACATTATGTTTTGAGATGTAACCATCACTACCTTTTGGGCTTAGGTCTTTCTGAGAAAAGATCGCCCCATACTGCCCTCTTTTGGCAGTCTACCTCCTATTCATGAATTACTCTGAGCTGCCAGAGTAGTCATATGAATGTGGCAGTGTTACCCTCACTCCGCACAGGGTCCTACCTGATTAGGGTAGGTGTTACCACTGTGGTCTTATGATAATCATAAATCTCACTCATGATTATCAGATTAGGTGTCAGGTGTGCTCCCTTGTCACCTCAGAGTTGTTTCCTTAGCTGTGATGTAGTACACCCTCTCTCAGGTGTTAGCATCACATCCTCAGGAGCTCAGGTTTTCCAGTAGAAGATCAGCTCCCTAGTTCCTTTACTCACTTACTTTCAGCATTCGTTCCCTACTCTTAGCTGCTAGAGTAGCCATACGGATGTTGTTTGGTTGTTTTTCCACTTCTCACAGGGTCCTACCCAGTTAGGGTAGGTGTTACCACTATGACCCAACGATGATCATAGATCTCACTCATGATTATCGTGCTAGGTGTCAGGAGTGCTCCCTTGTCACCTTAGAGTTATGCTGTGATGTAGTACATCTGTTCTCAGGTGTTAGCACCACGACTTTAGGAGCTTTGATTTTCCAGTAGAAGACCAGTTCCTGAGTTTCTTTGCACCCCTGCTCTCCACATTCATACTCTACTCCTAGCTGCTAGAGTAGCCCTATGGATGTTGTGTTGTTGCTTTTTCTCCCCACAGGGTCCTGCCCGATCAGGGTAGGTGCTACCACTGTGAGCCTTCTGATAATACTTCACTTCTATACATGATTACCGTACTCAGGTGGTAGGTGTGTCCCCTTCACTACCTAGAGCTACTTTTCTCTTCGTGGTGTAGTATACCTTGCCCAGGATACTAACATCACCACTTTGAGAACTTTGATCTTTTAGCAGAAGATCAGTTCTTTTACTACTTTTTCGTGACCCATGTTACCATTCATACTCTAGACTCAGTTGACAGAGCAGTCCTATGGATGTGTCGAGGTCACTTTTACTTTTCACAGGGTCCCACTAGTTTGTGTGGGTGTCACTACTGTGAGATTTTACTTACTCAGAGTTGTTGTCCTTGGTAGAGAGGATGATCCCTCGCTACTTTGGCTCTTTTTCTTACCTGGTGATATAGGACATCACACCTTAGATGCTATCACCACCTTTTCCTTGAGTTTCGATCCTCTAGTAGAGAGTCGCTCTTTCAGATGCTTTTACCACTTGTTTTCCCATCGAGATCCGACCCTAGCTGCCGGAGAGGTCCTTTGGATGTTTTGATCTTGTTTCTACCTCTTACAGGGTTCCCATCAGTTAGTATGGGTTCACTACTGTAGCCTCTTTGAGGATTAGTTTTACCAGGCGTAGTCCTGCCTTCTGTAGTTGAGGTGCCCCCTCGCTACTCGAGTCTTTTACTCCTTTAGAATGAGATCGCCCCTTTACACACTTTACAGCGGGTATATCTCTTCCAGCCTTCTGGAGGGATATCGTTCTGATGTCTTCTCCCCCCTTTGTTTAGGGTTAGGGTTCTCTAGGAGATCCTGACAGCATTTGGATACTCATGGCCACGACGATTTGTCCTCTACCATGTGGTTACCAGGTTGCTAGAAAGGGTTCCCTAGGTGGTTCCGCCCTTAAAATTGTCCCATTTACTTACCTCTTCTTCCCTCACATCCCTACACAGATGCGTGTTGGGCTGATGTCGAGGTGACTTTTGACCTTCTATTCTGCTGTTTGAAATGAACAGACAGATAGTTGAGTTTACCTGGTAGAGAGGACCTGACAGAGCACCTGGCAGGTACTCCTCGCCACGCTCTCGTTTGCACTGTCCTGATCAGGCAGGCATCAGAGCCCGACTCTTTATTCACTCAGTTGAAATGACTGGGTGGGTATTGAGCCCTTCTTCATCTGCAAGACCGCACTGGCTACAGCAGATGTCGAAGCTTACCCGTTGAGTGAGCCCGACAGAGTCCCTGGGAGGCGCAATTCCTCAACGTTTCTTTCTTTTACCTCGGATGTCCTGTAAAAGACTAAGCAGGCTTCCATTTCGTGGTTCATGAGCTTCTTGCTGAGGTCAGGCAGAAGTAGTGGCCACCCCAATCCACTGTTCCGAAAGGAGCAGGAGGGGCGGGATCCTTTCACCCTCTACCCGCTGTCCAGATGCGGTCAGCCTGGTAGTTGGTTTTACTTTACCGTTGAGTGAGCCCGACAGAGTCCCTGGGAGGCGCAATTCCTCAACAACCCTTTACTTCGGATGTCCTGTAAAAGACTAAGCAGGCTTCCATTTCGTGGTTCATGAGCTTCTTGCTGAGGTCAGGCAGAAGTAGTGGCCACCCCAATCCACTGTTCCGAAAGGAGCAGGAGGGGCGGGATCCTTTCACCCTCTACCCGCTGTCCAGATGCGGTCAGCCTGGTAGTTGGTTTTACTTTACCGTTGAGTGAGCCCGACAGAGTCCCTGGGAGGCGCAATTCCTCAACAACCCTTTACTTCGGATGTCCTGTAAAAGACTAAGCAGGCTTCCATTTCGTGGTTCACGAGCTTCTTGCTGAGGTCAGGCAGAAGTAGTGGCCACCCCAATCCACTGTTCCGAAAGGAGCAGGAGGGGCGGGATCCTTTCACCCTCTACCCGCTGTCCAGATGCGGTCAGCCTGGTAGTTGGTTTTACTTTACCGTTGAGTGAGCCCGACAGAGTCCCTGGGAGGCGCAATTCCTCAACACCCTTTTACTCGGATGTCCTGTAAAAGACTACGCAGGCTTCCATTTCGTGTCTTCTTTACTTTTGCTGAGGTCAGGCAGAAGTATCGAGTCACCCCAATCCACTGTTCCGAAAGGATCAGGAGGGGCGGGATCCTTTTCACTTTCCACCCCGCTGTCTAGATACAGTCAGGCGGGTAGCTGGTTTTACTTGGTAGAGAGGGCCTGACAGAGCACCTGGCAGGAACTCCTCGCCTCTTTCCCTGAGTGTCCTATTCTGATCAAATAGGCACCAGATTTTGTGACTCTTTTGTTTGCTGTCTTGAGTTGATCAGACAGATACTGAGTCACCCCAATCCACTGTCCTGAAATAGGCAGGAGGAGATGGGATCTTTTCACCTTCTATCCTGCTGTTTGAAATGAACAGACAGGAAGCTGGTTTGACTTACTTGGTAGAGAGGGCCTGACAGAGCACCTGGCAGGAACCCCTCGCCATCCTTTTCCCTGAGTGTCTTGTTCCGATTAGGCAGACACCAGGCTTTGTGATTTCTTTGTTTGCTGACCCGATTTGGTTATGCAGATACTGAGTCACCCCAATCCATTGTCCTGAAATAGGCAAGAGGAGATGGGACCCCCTTCACCTTCTACTCTGCTGATTCGATATAGTCAGACAGATAGTTTGAGTGCTTTTACTACTCTACTTTTGGTTCTCTCTTTAGCTCTGCCTACCCCATAGGACATGGCAATGAGAGATACCACCTTACTTTTTCACCCTAGTGGTGACCTTTCCTTTTGATCCTCCTTTCTGCTCTGCCATCGCTACGGGGCAAGGCTATAGGAGAATCCCCTTTCTTTGTTTTCACCTTTTTAGGTGATCTTTACCCTTGGCTCTACCCTTGTCAAAGGATAAGGCCAGGAGAAGACCATACTACCAGTTCACCATTTTGGTGATTCTTGGCTTGTGCACTGCTGCTTCTTTTTCTTCTTTCCTAGGCTCTGCCCCCACTATGGGGCAAGGCCAGGAGAAGAATCTCCTTCTTTTTCCACTATATTTTTGATATTCTTTCACTCATGATTTTCACTCTACTTTTTGTGGCTTAGTCGGTCAACGCCAACACGAGCGGTTCACTAGTTGTTCGCCACTCCTGTTGGGGGTCCGTTTGTTGACCTCGATTTTGCCCAGAATCGGGCTTAGAGAGTTGACTTGGTCAAATTGACCAAATCATACCCCAAGACCCCCTCCCACGGGTTCAGTGAGTCGAGTCGAGTCTGTTGACCCTGACTTGGACCCTGGTCAACCCAGTTGACCAAGTCAACCAGGTTGACCACTTAGCCCCTTTTGAGCTTCAAATTGAAATCAAACTCATCCAAACTCAATCATGGCTCGAACCTCATACCTTATTGACCAATTGACTGATTTGACCAAGTCAAATGTTGACTCGGTCAAATTTGGCCATTAATGGGTCATAATCACCCATTAGAAGCCCAATTAATGCATTTAAAGGCTCTAATTTAACTCCTTCGAATTTCAAACGAACTCCACGGCCTCCAAAACCTGGTTTCCCTCCTAATTGGCCATGAATTTGATCCCCACCGTCAATCATAGGGTGGAGGCTTTAAATAGTTGAAAAATTAGGTTTTGGAGGGATTTTTTTGGGCTCTTTCTCTCTCTCAAGACGATTTCAGGGCTTGAGATTTTCTGTGAGAGTTTCCACACCCTTCCTCCACCTTCCCCCATCGAATCCCGACGGTCAAAGCTCGCCGGCAGCGAAATCCCGGCGACCCGAAGGCTTGGACGGTCGAGGCTTCGATCCCATCAATCCAGAGCCTGTTTGATCGTGGTTTCAACTAGGAAAACTTACGAGGACAGTCTACAAGCTCAACCGTGTCGAGAGTTCGAAGATCGGACGGTAAAATCTCGCGCAATCCCTTAGAATAGCTTAAGCACTTAGATTAAAATAGATCTTTTTAGGGTTAAATATTCTTCAAATTAATAGTCCCCCACGATTTCTGTTCATGAGTAGAACATATGTTTTAAATTTCATGCGATTTGGTTTTGTCGTTTGAGAGAAATCGACAAATAACCCTTTAGGGTTTCGGACCGACTGGGCGAGTAGCAGGGACCGTTGATCCAGCCGATCAACGGTCGGATTCGCGTCTCCCCGCGGTTTGGCTCAGCCGCTGGCGGCTGTCCGCGGTCCCGCGTGCCACGCGGCATCATCTGCGCCGTCCGTCTCCACCGCGCAGATCGGACGACTGTAGGAGCCCGCCGACGTGGATAAGTAAACGGCGGCGTGATTGCCGCATGATTGCGGCAATCATTGCCTGCCGCCAATGATTGGCTGAAACCGCGGTGCGAACCCGCGCATGACACGTGTCAAACCGGGACCCGCCGTCCGATTTTCTATTAAATAATTATTAAAAATTTATTTTAAACTGTTTTAACTTCAAAAAATTGTAGAAAATCCGTTTTTCGTCCGTTTTCGACGCATAATACCTCGAATTGATCGTATTTTCATCCTCTACACTATAAAATTTTTTTTTTTATAAAAATAATAGATATATTTTTAATTATTTATTAAACAGTAAAGAAACTCCTTTTTTTATTATTATTTATTTAGATAATTATTAGTATATTAGTATTTCAATTATGATTATATTAATTATTATTTTAATATGTTAGTTACTGTTTTGAGCCTATTACTATTATTATGATTATGTTTTACTATTTTAAGTTTCTTTTAATTATTTATTACTATTTTCTATAATTAGTTAATTTAATTATCTTTTAACAATAGTTAATTAGTAAATTAATTTAAATAGCTAATATTTTCATTAAAAAAAAAATCATTATTATATTTTCAGATTTGTTTCATAATTCCAAAACTATTAAGTATTATTTTATTCTTTTTCTTATAATTATTTCTAAATAGTATTTATTTTAAATTGTTCCCTTAAACCTTTTATTGTGTTTAAACTTCAAAAAATCATATCTTTCTCGTTTTTAATCCGCTATCGACGCACAACGTCTTGTTTTGAGCGTATTTTGATTCTACACATTCTGGAACAAGTGTTACTTGAAGTTTTTGGGTCTGTGTGCAATTGTTTTCAAAACAGAAAGCTGTATTATTTTCAAATATTATTTTTATTATACTTAGACTTCGAAATTACATAACTTTGTCGTTTTAAGTCCGCTGTCGACGCACAGCACCTTTTTTGGATGTACTCTGAATTCTGCATGTGTTAAAACTATTTCCAGATGAAAATTTTGTCTGTATCTCCTGTTATTTCAAAAACAGTGAAACTGCATTATTTTAAAATATTATTTTATTGTATTTGAACTTGTAAATTTCGTATCTTCGCCGTTTTAAGTCGGATTTTGATGCGCAACCCCTCGTTCTTTTCAGCAAGACGAGCTTTATGTTTTGGAACCATTTCCAGCCCTTGATTTTGGCTGTGTTGACAGATCACGATTTGGATTCGACTATTCGAGTATTTTTGATATTAAATATTAGTTATTTTCAGGATACAAACTATTTTTAAATCGTTTTGAGACTGGTGAGAGTGTTTAGTGGGTCTCCCTATATCTATGTATTATGAATTTATTTAACTTTTAATTATTTTATTTTCTAAAATATATATTTATATCTATAAGTATTTTGAAACTATTTTAAAACTACTTATACATAAATCCTAATTTTTGGGAGACTCGCTACTTCGTGAAATTTTAGACATAGGTTCTATGAATGAAGAGCAATCATGGGGGAGTGGATTAGTGGGTGATTGAGTCCCAATCATTCACTAATCCCTTCATTAATTAGGTATTTGTACTTTCTTGTCATTCGTAGATTGCATGTGTAGGTCGTCGCACTACCACCACTTAGTTTAGGTTCTCCTAGATCTAAGGACATGGTGTGTTTATTTATTTACTGTACTCCCATGCATTTATTATCCCGAGGGTTAGTGTAAACATCATTTTAAACTCCTACAACGTAGTGACACCTTAAGGACAATAATTAAGGACCCGTCTAGCGAACTTAGAAGTTTTATAGAAGCTAGGATAGATCACTGATTGACACCAAAACCTCAACATTTAAACTTAGTGACATCATAAACCTCACATAATTTTCTGGAAATTTTAGGAGCTTTTAGAGCCCTTAATTAACCAACCCTAATTAATCTGCTAAATAGGGCCCCGAGACCTTCCAAAAAATACAATAATTACATATTAGGTCAGAAAATTACCCATAATGGCTTGATTTGTTCAAAATCTGACCCTTGACTTTAGATAAATAGGGCTTCCTAGTTTGACTTCAGGTTGACCCTTAATTTGACCATAGGTGGAAATTACCATTTTGCCCCTAATAAATTATTAAGAATTATTAAAAATTCCAAATTTTCTCCAAACACTTGGGAACACTTTCTTAGGTCATTCCTGATCTTTGGGGTGATTCCAATCAGTTTGGAGCTTGTTTGGAGCAAAACAGTAAAAAAGGCCCTTTGTTAGGAAATTTAGAAAATTCCCTTAAATACCCCGATCTTTAGAAATCCATAACTAATTGTAGAAAATTCCAAATTAGGCAAACTCACTTGCATTAGACTCCAATTAGGGCCTAGTATTTATTGAAAATCTTAGGTTTCCAGAAATTGGCTTAGATTAGAAAGTCAACTTTTTGGTCAATTGTAGTTCATTTAGGGCCCGAAACTTAGAAAATTCATAACTTTGCCTAGAGAACTCCGATTTCAGCCTACTACCTGTCTAACTACTCGTATTAAGGTCTAGTATTTTCCTAGGGTGTTAGGAATCCCAAACCTAGCCTTTTTCCTATAGTGACTTTGGACCCTTAGCTTAGTTCCTAGGAGGACCCGAGACTTTCCAAAATTGGCTAATGTAACTTTAACTTCAAATATTATTTCCTTAAGCTCTTGAAACAGACCAACAAACTAAATTAACTAAAATGGATCCTAATCCATTAATATTTGAATTCCAACTAAAAATCCCCTCCTGGCTCATAACAAACCTGAATTCTAGATAATTTCAACTAACTACCCATATTATGATCTATCCAAACCACACTAGCCTTACACACACATAGAATGGTTTGCTAGGGCACCACTTCTAGATCTATGTTAGGCCGCTGGGTTTTATTTTTCTGCTGTGTGCCGGAGCTTTTCTGCGGTTTCCATTGCATGCTGTTTGAAAAATGATTGGTGTGTTTGCTTACTTTCTTTGTACTCTGGATGTGAGCGCTAGATTTACCCCTAGGTTAGGAGCGCCATATATATATTGTTCTTCCGTGCAGGTGGCCATGCTCAAGCTAAGAAAAGGGGGGCACCGTTATGATTTCTAATGTTGTCTTATGCAGGTGCTTGCTCAGCCCCCTTGATATAATGAGGGCTAAAGTTAATAATTATAATTGCTACAGATGGAGTTGCTTAGCCCTCAGAGCATGGCTTGGCACAGGGTCAATGGTGTTAGCATTTTTATTTTTTATATAAACTGCTTGGGATGATTTTCATTAGGATAACCTTGCAGGGATTCTTAGATTTACTATTTTTTCAATTAATGTAAAAATTTGTATGTAATAATTGTTAAGAGTTGTGAAAACAACTATGAGTTGGGATATTCTTATCCAGCTCGAATTCTAAAAGAAGAAGGCATCCCTAAGGGGAGAGTCTTCTTCAATTTGGAAGATCGAGCTGGATGGCTTTAGATATCCAAAGAGAAAAGGCAATATACCCCTATTAGGGGGAATTGTCTCTTCGTTTGGATATTCAAGCCACGAGGGATCCAAGGAGTCCAAGGAGGAGTGATCCAAGGAGTCCAAGGAGAGGAAACCCAGGAGACTGAAGATATTGAAGACTGAAGACCCAATATCCCGCTCAAAGTTGTTAGTGTCTGTCATAGGCTTAGAAATCCGGGTTGTTGGCAGTGGTGCCCGGCCACTTTACTTTTCTGCATACCCTGGGTTGTAATTAAAGGGCAGTTGGCCTATGGACATTTACTTGATTAGTTGGATTTATATTGATGTGTTTACCTGATTGCGCAGTAGAATTACCTGCTTTTTCTAGGTTTCTTTCTTGCATGCCGCTCTTATTTTCGCCTGGATCGTATTAGTCTCTTTAAGGACTGAAAAAAAAATCTTTTATACTCATAACCAAAATTTAATATTTAAGTTTTAAATAACATAGAAACTTAACGAACCTAGGGAACTGCCGAAACCGTCCGGGGTCGCATGCATATTACTGCATCTTCTCTCTCCTTCTAATAAGACATCTCCCTGCCTGCGGGTAGAGTCCGGATAATCTGGCCTATGAGGATGAAGTGCCGGACCTAGGGAGACTCAGTCTTTTCTAAAAATTATTTTATATTAAGCCTGTTTTTAAAATCTAAAGCATTCATGAGCTGACATTTCAACTAGCATGCATTGCATTAGAAATCAATTTAATTAAAATTTAATTGCATTAGTTAGGGGCATTCACCCAACATATGTCCAGGACCACTTAGGAAATTCTCTAGATGTCGGTCCTATTTCCAATAAACTGTACCTCCCACCCATCTTTCATAATTGACCTGATTGCATGGTTTTAAAGCGACTAGGTGGTTAGCTGGCTCCCCCATCCAGGCCGTGATAAGTCCAGGTTTTGCATTGCATTAGCTAGGACACTGGTCTCAGTGTGTGTCGAACACTAAGTCCAACCTAGATTTAGGATTCGAGGCTACTACATTCGGTCTCGTAGTAGGCCTTAAATAGTAGGTAGGTCCTTTCTTTTCAGGGACCCTAAATCCTACTTATCTTCGTCACAGGATGACGCCACCTCCATCCTTCTCTCACGCATGTGATCGGATGTTTGACTTTGATTTTCTCCAGTTTCTCTCTAGTGCCCTAGAGCCTCCGATTGTTGGTATGAGCCACGCATGTTGATTCAGCCCTTCGGACCTTTCTTCCCTTTGAGTAGGATTTCCTAGTGTATACCCTCGTACTAATCCCACTTTAGGAGAGGATAATGTATGATCCTTAATCGAGAGTTTTCTCAGGCTCCGGCCTGGGATGTAATTAACCACGGGGGCTTGCGCCCGTGGGAAACTTGGCTCCCACAATCTACTAAACTCCATTCGAGCTCTTGCATCGGATGGGGGAAACCCGTGATTTGGTCATGCATATTACTACCCATCGAGGTGTGTTGGCGTCAGCCTCTATCCTCAATGGTCAGTCATATACGCGATCCAATCTGTCACTTCCAATCGACCCGTTCGCGCGGTGCTCTTTCGGAGGTCCACAGGATGTACCGGTAGGGGAGGAGGAGGAGAAGGGTGAGTCGAATTGGAGGGGATGTAGGAGGGGATCACCTCCGCCGCTTCCTTCTACAGGGACGACAACGAGAGGTCCGTCAACTAGTAGGAGGGTCTCCATCTCCTCCCTCGGTGCCAGAGGCTCGAAGCTGTAGTGGCTCTCTTTATGATCCATAACCGTATTCTCTCTCTCTCTGGAATTACAACATTGGGAACTGTAGTATACGTTGCACCGCGGTGAAGGTAAAGACAATTAGCAACAAAAATTTATATTATAATAAGCTAAATATGGAAAAATGAAAACAAATAATAAAGGCAATGAAAATTGGATTTGTCGAAGTAGTAGAGGTTAAACGCTCAATGATTTCATCGGAGCTCAACTACATGATATAATAAATATAAAATTTATTTAAATAAAATTTCAACAATAGAATAATAATATAATATTATAAATTTTTTATTAAAAAATAAATTAAATTCACATATTAATAATATCTTATATAAATTTAAACTTAAACATATTTAATCTTTAAACTTAATTCAAAATTAATAAAAATTTTAGTTTTTTTATAAATTTATACATTTAATATAAATTATTCTTAATTTATTATTATTATATATATATATATATATATATATACTAGTTTTATTGCACGTGCATTAAATGCACATGAAAAATAAATTAAAAATAAAAATTTATATTTAAATTATTTTAATTATATTATCAATGGAAAGCCAGTTTATCCAAAATTTCTCATAAGGAACGTCATTTATGCAAGTCTAAGAGAAGATTTTCATATTCCCTTGCTTAAGAATATTTTAGCAATGAGGTCCCATACATAGAGTTCAATAAGCTTTCAATCTTGCAAGTAAGGTTAAGTTGAGTAGGAGAAAAATAATCCAACCTCTTGTACTAAATGCTTTAATTACATTACTTTAAATGCTTTCCAAAATACAAAAACAATGCAAATTGTGTTGTAAGAAGAAATTGCATGTTATTCTATAGCTTGATGAATTCATTAAATGAACAAAAGAGATGTCAATTGAAGAATAAGATAACATAATAAAAATTTCATAAAGATTTGTATACCTTCGTTGTATTGAGTAGAAGCATAATTCTTTGGCTATCGCCAGGTATTTAATTGAAGAATGCAAGCCAAATAGTTTTGATCAGGCAAGAACTATTTTCTTTACTGACTTACAATATAAAAGATGTGAAGAAGCTTTGAATATTTAAATCACATTTAGACATTGTATTGTTGTAAGCGAATTTTTTAAAAAATAAATTTCTTATAGCTTTTTTATCCAATATGAACATTCGCCAAAAATTGACTCAAAATATTCTAAGTTTTCTTTTTGTAAGGGATTAAATGAGGATGGGTTTACATAATTATTTAAAATAAAAAATGACAAGAAATAAAAAATAAAAACCCTTGTATTAATCTCATTATATTAATGATTTATTTAAAGCCTTATAAGCACTAATAGTGTTAGGCACATAAATAACTTTGTTAAATAAATAAGACAAATGATTAAGATTAACACTTTTAAATAAGCGATAAAAACAGCACCATTGAGCATTTATTTCTTCTCATGAAATATGTATATCATATAGTTTTAAACATTCATCTTTTTATAAAAAAAATTTATTTATAAAAATCCACCAATGGACTTATGCGTTAATTCATAAAAAATTAGTCTTTAAAGAGATCAAATGTTCGCTAATGCAGTAATGCTCAAAGAACTACAATTAAAAAAAAAAACCTAAAGAGCTAATGATCCCAACTATAATACATGAAAAAGAGGAAAGAGATTATCATAATGGAGATTATAAAAATAAAGATTATATAATATTTTATGATAATTTTTTTCAACCATGATAAACTTTTATAACCTCCAACTAATCTATACTACTATATAAAAGTGGCTTGGGATTCCACTCTTAGCAAATCCTGGTCGTTCATTTATAAATTTTAAAATAATCTGGAATGTTGATTTATGACTTTTCAAATTCTTTATTTAAGACACACTTGCATAACTTCTACATACAAAATATTTATTCACTCATTAAAAAAAATTAATTTCACATATCAAAGAATTTATTTCTATAATAATTTCGTATGATATATTTAATATCCCTTACATCTCATACTAAATTCATTTTTTTTATTTGAACGCTCCATCTATTTCATATAACGTAGATTTGAGTTATTGTTTTGTTTAATTAATGTTTCTTTTACCCAATTCTATAATAATATTAAATACCCGATTCTGATTCTTCCCTTGAAATCCAAACGCCACCCATTATACCTAATTATGAAGTTAATACCTCGGTTAAATTTTTAGTCACTAAAGATTTCAGTCTTCCTCGGTTTTATATTGTAAATAATTAAATGGGTTGTATGAACTTATTCAATATTGGATTCTTCTTTTGAAATACAGATAGATGGCGGCGTAAATCCAAGCGCAACCCTTCGTATTCCCACTTTCTAACCCTTCTTATTCCCACTTTCAAATATATATTTGGCAACCATTTGTATGCACTTCCCCGGTTCCCACTTCCCCGGTTCCCCTTGCTCGCCCGCCCGCCTGCTAGCATAACCCTTTGGCTTCTTACTTCGTCGCGTGGGAACCCGCCTGTTTCCCAACCCGATTTCGGTTGAGAGAGATGTATGAATCTTCTTCTTCTTCTTAGATCCTGAATATTCTTCTTCTTAAATTTTTTTTCCTGTTTAAGGTCTCAATCTTATTCTTCTTACATCAAAATTGTTTGGAAAATGAACCACTTTGTGATTCATTATCTATGAATCTTAATCTTTTTAAATCAAAATTGTTTTTTTTTTTTTGGAATGATTCAGAAAGAGTAAAATCTCACAGATAATAAATTTTTTTTTTGTTGAAACAAATTGATCTAAATTTTTCTTCCTATCTTTTTCACTTATATTGTCTATAATAAATGAAAAAAAAAGAAAATTTTAAATATTTTGTATATTTTATCAATTAAAAATATTTCAATTAATTATTATTTTTTAAAGTTTAGTTATCTTAAAAAAATAAATTTAAAATATTTAATCATATGAAAATTTTAATAGTCAAATTTACGCGAGCTCAATAGTGAATACTTTACATGTTATAGATAATAAAATTTTCATTCAACTTCACAAACGAGCATATAAGACGGCTATATACGCTCACTAACTTTGTTTAATTAATTTGTTTTTTCATTACCACATGTGTAGCTTTGTAGAGAGCGGATTGCAGAAAAGATGAAAGCTTTGTAGGAACTCATGCCCAACACAAACAAGGTAAAAATGGAAGTGAATTTTCTATATAGATTATTGTAGTTCATCACTTCAGCTCATTGTAAAATTTATTTACAATATTTAAAATTATTTTTATAAATTTATTTCTTATGAACTAATTCATTTAAGTTTATTGAATTTTGAATTTTCATCAAGGTTATATTAAACAATCATAAATTGACCATTGTTTTTCCAAATACTGAGAATTGTACTAAATTTGGAAGTTAATAGTGTTACATTAGCCTGATAAGTATATTATAATTGCTTCCTTTTCAAATTCCATGCATTTCAAGTTGTTCTTCTTGACCTGTTGGGAAGGAAGGCTATTGAAGAGCCCAATTTGTTCATTTTAAAGTACTTCCTACATAGCAAAAATTTCATTAATTGTATTCTTTATGATAATAAGATAACAAAATAACTGCTCACCACTTCCTTCTAAGCTTGGAAGATGAAAAGCCCAATTCAAAATTCAAATATAGCCAAATTTATCAAAATTTAATTGAAAACCTAGAAAAGGCAACCTTAGATTTATAAGACCAAATTCCTTATGTTAAAAACTTCTTTTAAAAAAGGTAAAAAACTTAATTTTATTTTATCATGTCAGTGATTAATTTGTTTCCATAATCCCATGTTGGGATAAACTTTACTTCTTGAATAACTTATTTCAACTTAACTTGTTGATGATTTAATTAGTTGTTTGAATCAAAGTTATATTGGTGCTTTTAGTTTTCTAGAATGATATTTATAATATAAATTCGAAATAAATTGGATAAATGCATTTATTTGACTGCCATTTTAATGTTAGAAATACACTGGCATGCATTTGAACTAAGCTTATTAATTTATTCCATTTATTTAGAAAACATTAACTTAGTTTTACATTGGGTATTTATTAATATTTACTTATGTGAATAAATTAAAATATAAAGATTATTTTAATTCAATTAGGCTTGTTACAACCTTTGGATCAACACATTATGATTAGATCAACTTCACTCTCTTCTTTCTCAACATACCATTCTCAAAAAATAGATGGTCATTCAAAAAAAAAAAAAAACTATACTATAGTTGGAGGAACATGAACAATTAGTATAAACACAATCATGATTATTAAGACTTCTATTAAAACATTGAATTAAATAGTTTAATTAATACAATATTGAATAAGTTCAAATTTCATCTATTGTTTTAGATAACATACTATTTTAAAATACAGGGCTATGAGAATATAATATCACAATATAATATATTTTTGATATAATAATAATATTTTTAGTATATTTATTTTTTGATACAGTTATCCTAAGGTCCTATTTTCCTTAGATTTTGCATGATTTATCATGAGCTGGTTACTTTTTTCATGGGATATGATGCTGATGATTTGAAAGCCAGAATGATAAGATTGGATATAATTTACTTAATACACTACAGGAAAAATGTCATTTTCCGGCGGCCATTTTCGTCGGAAAATGGCCAAAATCCGTCAGAAAATTGCATTTCCGGCGGAAATATTTTCTCCAGTTTCACGCGCGTCGTAAAAGGACTTCCTGCGCAAAATAATTCGCCGGAAACATTTCCGGCACATTTCCGACAGAATTTCCGCTGGAAAAAAATTCCGTCGAAATTTTTATGCGCCGAAATGCCAAGAAAAAAAAATTCATTTACATAACAAACCAGCCAGCTGCTCCCGCTGCTCCCCCATCCGCGCTCCACCACAGACCCCAGGCCGCCAACGTGGTCCCGTGGACACAGCCAGAATCCACGACCCGACCGACCGCGTCCGACCGACTGCAAGCCGGCCCAACTCGCCCAGACCCGCCTTCCCACGTGGACCAGCCCCCGCCTTCATCGGGGTTCGAACCCCGCCCAACTCTCCCCCGCCTTTAGCTTCTGCCAACTAGTCATGAAACCAAAAACTATTAAATTTGTTACTTTTTTTTATTTAACCTATTGCGTAATAATTATTAAATTAGTTAATTTAATTTAACAAAAAAATTTAAAATTAATTAACTTAATTTAATAAAATAAATAATTTTAAATTTTTATTATAATTTAAGTTTAAATTTAAATCATTTAATTTTTTTATTATTAAATAATTAAATTATAATTTTTTATTATAATTCAAGTTATTAAATTCAATAATTTAAGTTATATTGTAAAATTAAAAATATTTAATTTTTAATTTCCGTCGAAAATCCGCCGGAAATTCCTTCAGAAAAAATTCGTTGGAAAATCAGTCAAAAATTATGCCGGAAATTCGTTGAAAAAAATATGTCGGAAATCCGCCGAAATTTGCGACGAATTTACTTCCGTCGAAAATTCTGTCGGAAATGAGCTGCTTTCATGTAGTGATAGTATATTTGAAATGCTATAAATAGATCTTCCAATCAACTTATGAATTTTGAAAGTAGATTAAATTCCTGCTGTGGACCTCCGAAAGAGCACCGCGCGAACGGGTCAATTGGAAGGGACAGATTGGATCGCGCATACGACTGACCATTGAGGATAGAGGCTTTCACCAACACACCTCGATGGGTAGCAATATACACGACCTAATCACGGGTTTCCCCCACCCGATGAAAGAGCTCGAATGGGGTTTAGTAGATGTGGGACCGAGTTTCCCACGGGCGCAAGCCCCCGTGGTTAATTACATCCCAGGCCGGAGCCTGAGAAAACTCTCGATTAAGGATTATACATTATCCTTTCCTAAAATGGGATCGGCACAAGGGTATAGACTAGGAAATCCTATCCAAAAGGAAGACAGGTCCGAAGGGCTGAATCAACATGCGTGGCTCATACCAGCACTCGGAGGCTCTAGGGCATTAGAGAAAAACTGGAGAAAGAAAGACAAGCAATCAACCACATGCGTGAGAGAAGGATGGAGGTGGCGTCACCCTGTAACGCTGATAAGTAGGATTTAGGGTCCCTGAAAAGAAGGGACCTACCTACTATTTAAGACATACTACGAGACCGAATATAGTAGCCTCGAATCTTAAATCTAGTTTGGACTTAGTGTTCGACACACACTAAGACCAGTGTCCTAGCTAATGCAATGCAAAGATCTAGACTTATCCCGGCCTGGATTGGGGGAGCCAGCTAACCACATAATCGCTTCAAAACCATGCTATCAGGTCAATTATGAAAGATGGGTGGGAGGTACAGTTTATTGGAAAGAGGACCGACATCTAGAGAATTTCCTAAGTGATCCTGGACTTATGTTGGGTGAATGCCCCTAACTAATGCAATTAAATGTTAATTAAATTGATTTCTAATGCAATGCATGCTAGTTGAAATGTCAGCTCATGAATGCTTTGGACTTTAAAAACAGGCTTAGTATAAAATAATTTTTAGAAAAGACTGGGTCTCCCTAGGTCCGGCACTTCATCCTCATAGGCCAGATTATCCGGACTCTACCCGCAGGCAGGGAGATGTCTTATAACAAGGAAAGAAGAAATGCAATAATATGCATGCGACCCCGGACGGTTCCGGCAGTTCCCTAGGTTCATTAAGTTTCTATATTATTTAAAGCTTAAAATTTTAGGAGTTAGTTATGAATAGAAAAATTTTATAGTCCTTAAAGAGCCTAACGAAAATCCAGGTGAAAACAAAAGCGACATGCAAGAAAGAAACCTAGAAAAAGCAGGTAATTCTACTGCGCAATCAGGTAAACACATCAATATAAATCCAACAAATCAAATAAATGTCCATAGGCCAACTGCCCTTTAATTACAACCCAGGGTATGCAGAAAAGTAAAGTGGCTGGGCACCACTGCCAACAACCCGGATTTCTAAGCCTATGACAGACGCTAACAACTTTGAGTGGGATATTGGGTCTTCAAATCTTCAATATCTTCAGTCTCCTGGGTATCCTCTCCTTGGACTCCTTGGATCACTCCTCCTTGGACTCCTTGGATCCGTCGTGACTTGAATATTCAAACAAAGAGACAATTCTCCCCAACATTAGTGTATTGCCTTTTCTCTTTGGATATCTGAAGTCATCCAGCTCGATCTTCCAAATGGAAGAAGACTCTCCCCTTAGGGATGCCTTCTTCTTTTGGAATCCGAACTGGATAAGAATATCCCAACTCGAAGTTGTTTTCACAACTCTTAATAATATTACAAATTTTTACATTAAATAGAAAGCAGAAAATTCTAAAGCCCTACAAGGTTATCCTAATAAAAATCATCCCAAGCAGTTTATATAAAAAATAAAAATGCTAACACCATTGACCCTGTGCCAAGCCATGCTCTTAATTATGAGGGCTAAGCGCTCCACCTGTGCAGTTATAATTAATTTAGCCCTCATTCTTATTTAGGGGGAGCTGAGCAAGCACCTGCATAAAACACATTATTAGAAATCATGACATTGCTCCCCCTTTTTATCAGCATGAGCATGACCACCTGCACGGAAGAACAATATATATATAGCGCTCCTAACCCATGGGTAAGTCTAACGCTCACATCCAGAGTGCAGAAAAAGTAAGCAAACATACCAATCATTTTTCAAACAGCATGCAGTGAAAACTACGAAAAGCTCCGGCACACAGCAGAAAATAAAACCCAGCGGCCTAACCTAGATCTAGAAGTGGTGCCCTAGCAAACCATTTTATGTGTGTGTAAGGCTAGTGTGATTTGGATAAAGCTTAAGTGGGGTAATTAGTTAAACTTGTCTAAAGTTCAGGTCTGTTGTAGGCCAGAAAAGAAAATTTTTGTTGAAATTCAAATATTAGTGAATTGGGGTGCATTTTAGTTAATATAGTTTGTTGATCAATTTTGGGAACTTAGGGTGATGATATTTGAAGTTAAAGTTATATTAGCCAATTTTGGAAAGTTCTGGGTCCTCCTAGGAACTAAGTTAGAGGTCCAAAAGGTCACTATAGGAAATGGGATAGGTTTGGGATTCCTAACACCCTAGGAGAATACTAGACCTTAATACGAGTAGTTAGACAGGTAGTAGACTGAAATCGGAGCTCTCTAGGCAAAGTTATGAATTTTCTAAGTTTCGGGCCCTAAATGAACTACAATTGACCAAAAGATTGACTTTCTAATCTAAGCCAATTTCTGGAAACCTAAGATTTTTAACAAATACTAAATACTAATTGGAGTCTAATGCAAGTTAGTTTGCCTAATTTGGAATTTTCTACAATTAGGTATGAGTTTTTTAAGATTGGGTAATTAAGGGAATTTTCTAAATTAACTAAGGAAGGGCTTTTTTTTACTGTTTTGCTCCAAACAAGCTCCAAACTGATTGGAATCACTCCCAAAGATCAGGGATGACCTAAGAGAGTGTTCCCAAGTGTTTGGAGAAAATTTAGACTTTTTAATAATTTTTAATAATTTATTAGGGGCAAAATAGTAATTTCCACCTATGGTCAAATTAGGAGTCAACCTGAAGTCAAACTAGGGAGCCCTATTTATCTAAAGTCAAGGATCAGATTCTGGTCAGTTTGAGGTATTATGGGTAATTTTTTGACCTAATATGTATTTATTGCATTTTTCGGAAGGTCTCGGGGCCTTAATTAACAGGTTAATTAGGGTTAGTTAACTAAGGGGTCTAACAAGCCCTAAAAAATCCTAGAAAATTCAGTGATGTTTTAGATGTCACTAAGTTTAAACATTGAAGTTTTTGTGTCGTTCCGGGATCTATCCTAGCTCCTAAAAAACTTCTAAGTTCGCTAGACGAGTCCTTAATTATTGTCCTTAGGGTGTCACTATGTTATATGGGTTTGAATCGAAGTTTTAGCTAACCCTCAAGGTAATAAATGCATGGGAGTACAAAAATGAAATAAACACACCATGTCCTTAAATCTAGGAGAGCCTAGGCTAAGTGCTCGTGGTGCGACCTACACATGCAATCTACCAAAAAATTAAAGGACAGACACCTAATGAAGGGATTAGTGAATGATTGGAACTCAATCACCCACTAATCCACTCCCCCATAATTGCTCTTCATTCATAGAACCCATGTTTAAAATTTCATACGATAGCGGGTCTCCCAAAGTTAGAATTTAGGTATAAGTAGTTTTAAAATAATTTAAAAGTACTTATAGATATAAATATATTTTTGGAAAATAAAATAATTGAAAATAATTCAATTCATAATACATAAGTATAGGGAAACCCGCTGACCACCCAATCGAGGTTTCAAAATAGTTTAAAAATAATTTTTAGTTTAAAAATAATTAGTATGATAGTTAATTTAAATAATATTAAAATAACCGAATCATAGGATAAAACAGAAAAAAGTCAAGACAGCCAAAATCAAGGGCTGGAAATGGTTCTAAATTAAAATACGCACTTTTCTGAAAAGATCAAGGGGTTACACGTCAAAATCCGACTTAAAACGGCGAATATATGAATTTCCGAAGTTAAAACATAATAAAATAATGTTTTAAAATAGTGTAGTTTTGCTGTTTTTGAAATAACAGAAGATACAGTCAAAATTTTCATCTGGAAATAGTTTTAAAATATGCAGAATTCAGAGTACATCCAAAACAAGGTTTTATGCGTTGACAGCGGACTTAAAACGACAAAGTTATGTAATTTCGAAGTTCAAAGACAATAATTAAATAATTTTAAAATAGTACAGCTGGCTGTTTTGAAAATCAATTGCACACAGACCCAAAAATTTCAAGTAACACTAGTTCCAGAATGTGCAGAATCTAAATAAGTTCAAAACAAGACGTTGTGCGTAAAAATCGGGCTTACAACGAAGAAGTTATGATTTTCTGAAGTTTAAAGCAATAAAAGGGATTTTTTTAAATAATTAAAAATAAATAATATTTAAATATATATATTAAAATATATAATAATAATAATAATAATAATAAAAGACAAACAGCAATCTAAAAAAAAAGAAACGATAATTAGTATAATAAATAATTATTTAAATAATAATATAATAATAATTAAACTAAAGATAATTATTTAAATAATATAAAAGAATTGAATTTTGCTGTTTTTAAAATAAATTAAAATCTATATTTCATTTTAATAAAAAAAATTTTTTATCATGTAGAGGACGACGATATGAGTCCAACGAGGTATTGCACGCAAAAATCGGACAAAAAATGAATTTCTGGTGATTTTTTAAAGATTTCAAGTTTAAAATATATTAAAAATCAATTTTTAAATAAAAAAAGGTCGGCGGCGGGACCCGCGGGACACGTGGCATGCACGGATTCGACCCGCGGTTTGCGGCCAATGATTGGCGCCGTCGCCAATCATTGGGCAATGATTGCGGCGGCGGCGGGGTCCACGCGGTCTCACTTAAGTGAGTCAGCAAACGACGTGAGCCGTCGGATCACTCGCTACACAGATCGGACGGTCACGATCAAGGCGGACGGGACTCGGACCGGCCACAGAGACCGCGCGGTCTGCGGAGACCGCGGACAGACGCGATCAAGACCGTTGATCGCGCGATCAACGGTCCGAAGAGCGCCTGGATCGAACGCCGGTTGAACCGAAACCCTAACCCTATTTTCGCTTTGTTCTCCCAAACGGCTGGACGAAACGCAACGAAACTTTAGATCTAGCTTCTACTAGTGAAAAGCATTCGTGGGGGATATTTTATTCGAATTAATATGCACTAATCATGGCGCTAATTAACCCTAAGTATTTCTAACTAGGGTTTGCGATATACCTCAATCCACACGGTGGATTCGGGAGTTCTTGGGCTCGTTGGACTCGTGGAATCCTCAGGAACAAATCTCTAGTTAATGTCGAGCTCCAAATCTCCTTTGATCGAACGGGATTCGCGTGGGAAGGGTTTCACGGTCGAGTTCGCCGGACTTCTCGTCGCCGGCGGCTCGAGCAGGTCGGGATCTGGTCGGGAAAGGTAGAGGGGGGTTCTCTCAAGCTCTCCACGAAAAATCTCGGGCTTAGGGGGAATCAATTGCAAGATCCTCTAATTGGAACCCTAAAATCAATATTTAAAGGCTTGAATTGAATCTCAACGGCCACGATTCGATCCACCGTCCATCACCAGGCTAGATCAAGTGATTTGGGCGGGATTTGGAGTTTCAAAACGTTTGGAGGAGTTAAGGGCATTAATTGGGTCTTAATTGGGCTCTAAATAGGTTATTTAAACCTATTTAAGACTTGGTTTGACCAAGTCAACGATTGACTTGGTCAAACCAGTCAAGAGAGTCAAGGGGGTGGGGCTCGAGCTCAAGAAACCATGAAAAATAAATTAAAAAAAAATTTATGCTTAAAGGGTCCCATTTGGTCAATTCTGGTTGACCTGGTCAACCGGGTTGACTCAGGGTCCAAGCTCGGGCTCGACAGACTCGACTCGACCCACTTAACCTAGTGGGGAGGGCCATAGGGTCTGGCTTGGTTAATTTGACCAAGTCAACTCTTTAGGCCCGGGTCTGGGCAAAATCGAGGTCAACACCTGCTTCTTTAGCATGTATGACCATTTCAACAAAGCAAGCCTCCAAATACTGCATATATGGATGATGGGAGTATTCTTTTAAGCCTTAACTACTCAAGTGCATGCTCTTCAACAGACGGAGCTTCCATGCTGGCCATCACCTCTCATTTTTATTCCAGGTTTTTAAATTTTTTAGTCATTGACATTATAATTTATATATTTACTGTATTATGTTACTCAAGATTTCCTGATCTGTAATTCCAAGGAAAATTTTTTGGGTGAAAATTTTCAAATTAACTTGAGAAAAAGTTTATCTTAAAATATGTTGTTTTATAATCATCATATTTCATTAATGTTCATTTAGTCAGACTTTTGAAGAGGAAGTATGTGGCTCTCCAAAATAATTGTGTTGTTTCACCAAATAATTTGAATTATTTTAAGAAATTTGTAATGAAGATGAATACATATTTTATAATTAAAAAATTTTGAGTAATAAGAAATGTTTTTAAGTAATTAAAAATGTTGATGAAAATATCTTATTTTTTATTATATAGATTTTCAATGTATTATTTCAACTTCAATTCTTTCTTAAAATATTTTTTTAATTGATTTAGAGAAGATGAAGAACTTGGACATAATATAACATCATGTATATAATTTTGCATTCAAATAAGATTTGTTTTCTTTTTTCCATGATTTATGAAGAATGATGAATATTATAGAGAATATGAATATAAAAAAAGAAAGATAAAAAAAAAACATCAAATAAAATTAAGAAATTCAATTTCAAGAAAAAAAGAAGAAAAAGAATGAAGAATTAGAATAATAATTATTAACGACCTTTAAGACTATCACTAGTTCTGGGTCATTTCTAATAATTTTACTAATGTTTTTGGTTTCATCGCTTGCTGTTTCGTCTGGTTCAATAATACCGCTTATCCTAGTGAGTTTTACGAACCCACTGGGCCGGAAGCTTCTCAAGCTCAAGCATTTACTTTTCTAGTGAGAGACCAACGTCTTGGGGCTAACATGGGATCCGCCCAAGGACCCACTGGTTTAGGTAAATATCTAATGCGTTCTCCGACCGGAGAGGTTATTTTTGGGGGAGAAACTCTGCGTTTTTGGGATCTTCGTGCTCCCTAGTTAGAACCTCTAAGGGGTCCCAATTGTTTGGACTTGAGTAGGCTTAAAAAAGACATACAGCCTTGGCAAGAACGACGTTCGACATAATATATGACTCATGCTCCTTTAGGTTCTTTAAATTCCGTGGGTGGTGTAGCTACCGAGATCAATGCAGTCAATTATGTATCTCTTAGGAGTTGGTTAGCTACCTCTCATTTTGTTCTAGGATTTTTCCTATTTGTAGGACATTTGTGGCATGCGGGAAAGCACGTGCAGCTGCAGCGGGGTTTGAAAAAGGAATCGATCGTGATTTGGAACCTGTTCTTTCCATGACCCCTCTTAGCTGAGATTTTCTTATTTATATCTATATATCTATTTTTCTTTATTCTGTTATGGCTCAGCTATCTGTTGACCTCATTTTTGTATGAGGTCACTTGGGCCAATCCTAACCCCAGATCAAACCTGACCATAAATCAGTTCAATCTCCAGACCAATCTAGACTCTAGGATCCTCCTAGAATACAAACCCTATGATCTACTCTAGACCCTAGGATTCCTCCAGAAAAATCCAGACCTTAGGATCCATTCTATATCCTAGGACCCTTCTAGACTTTAGATCCTAGGATCTACTCTAGACCCTAGGACTCTTCTAGATTCCAGACCTTAGGATCAATTTAGATCTCAAGTCAATCCAGACCTTAATTCAATTCAAATTCCAATCAAATCCAGATCAAATTCAAAAAATCCAGACCCAAATTCAATGCTAAAAGGCCAAGTCCTAAAAGCCTTTTTCAGCAAATTTTCAAACACTTCAAAATCAATCAATTGACCTCCGATTCAGAGTCCGTCAGTTGCATACTGATGGGACATGTCTCTGGAGGCAACCGTCCAAATTTGAGCTCATTTTGAAGTCTATAACCTCAGAGTCTAAATCAAAATCCAAAGGCTGTAAAACCTTCAAATATTTACGGCCTATGCCACTAGACCTGCCATCCAGTGGATTTTAACCTTGAAGCTTTCTACAAAGCATCCAATCACTTCTAAACCCTTGATTATGACATATTGAATATTAAACTGCATTTTTCTAGACCCACTTTGACCCCCAGTTGACCAGGGGTCAAAATGACCAAAATACCCCTTGAGGATTCAAACATCGATTTCAAACCAAACGACCTCCAAATTGAATACAATCGCTTCCAGCAAGTTTCAAATATTAAACCAAACCTGTTGAAATTATTCCCAAATCCTGGGTCAACCTGGTTGACCAAGTCAACATAGTTGACCAAAATGGCCCTTTAAGGGTTCAAATAGGTGTTCTGACCCAAATGACCTCTTTAGACCATGGGACCACTTCCATTGGTCTTAGAATGTCATTTCAAACCTGTTGAACCTGACCCCAGACCCTGGAACCACCTGGTTGACCAAATCAACCAATTTTGGCCCAGATGACCCTTAATGGGCCCAATAAGGCCCATTTAGCCAAATCAAATCCCATAAATCCTGGAACCACTTCCAATAGACTCAAAATATTATTTCAAATTGATTGAACCCATTTCCAGACCCTGGAACCACCTGGTTGACCAAATCAACCAATTTTGGCTTAAGGGCCCATTAAGGGCCCAATAAGCTCATTTGACCCAATGTGACCCATTTAAAATCTTTCAACCCATCCAATTAACACCCAAGGCATCATCACATGCCACCTTAGCCTTTAGTTGACTATTTGACTGGTCAAACAGTCAATACAAGTCATTTAGTGGGTTAAGGATGGTCAAAATAGCTCCTAAATGGTCTCAACCTTTGATCAAACCCCTTGGACCCAAATTTCACTTAAGCTCAACTCATTCCAGCAGTTTGAGCATGCCCTAGAAGCTTCCTAGGCCTCATTCCAGCCCTTTGATCTTGATCAAACATCTCCCCTCATTCCATGTGCCCAAGTGGGGACCAAAGACACTTTTCACCTAATTGTCCTTGGGATTGTCCTATCTCCTGCCATTGCAATAGCTTTTGGACACTTGGAAACATCTTAGGACCTCCCAAGCTTGATCTCAGCCATTCGTTTTGGCTTGGGGACTTTTGAATAGGGAAAACCCTAAAGAGAGTCGGGATTCTCATCAAAAGCTCTCACTGACTCAAACCCTCTCCTCCAGAATTTCTCCAGCCACCAAAACCCTCAGGAAACCCTCTCCAAATACCCCTCTAGCTCTTCCAGGCCTTCCCCCCTTGGATCCTAGCCCCAAAACCCAATTGGAGAAGAGAGAGGTTCTTAGAGAGAGAATCAAGTGTTTCAACCACAACTTCCAATCTAGGAAGATTCAGCTCATGGGGTCTTCAGCAAAGTTGAAGAGGATATCTCCAGCTTTCCAACGAGCCCAAAAAATCAAAATTTCAACGGCTAGATTATAAGTTATTCCAGTTTTAATTTTAAACTTCTTTTTGAAACTGTAGCCAAAATACAATGTATGGAGCCTCCAAACTCCATACATTGTAAGTTTAGGCTACCATCAATCTATGTTTCAAATTTCATCAAATTTGGATAAGTATTATAAAAGTTATGAGCATTTGAAAATCTCCAAATTCGGCCAATCGGGACAGTCCGATCGATCATCGGACGGCCCAGATTGAATCTGGGACCCGCGCGTCTCCCCTGGGATTCGAACCCAGGTTCTTTGGCCAGACCACGCGGGTGACGTGGCGCCATCTGGGCGCTCGGATCAGATCCGATCCGATCGGATCCGACGGCAACGGCGATCGATTTGACTTAAAAATGATTTTAAAAATCATTTTAAATGCCCAGAACTTCTAAAATTCACAGTAAATCCATTTTTTCACCAAAATTAGTGTTCTAGGGCTTGTCGGAAAGATCTTGAACTCTAGTATTTATTACAATTAAATTCAAGACATTTTGATCACTGTAATAGGAGATATATGGGTTTGTTTAAAATCCATTTTTCTCAATTTTATCCCAATCCAGTGGTCAAATCAAGTCCAAATTTTGGTGGAACAATCTTGGGCATCTTAGAAATCACCTGTAATTTATTTAGGCCAAGATGTCCAGTGGGTTGCCGTAGGGTGAATTTACAAGGTGTTGGGTCCATTTTGGACCCAAAACTTTGAAAATTCATAACTTTCTAAATTGGTAGAATTAGGTTCCCTGATTTCTGTGGTATGTTTGTATATGTCCAAGGGTTAGATGAACAAAGATTTAGACCCAATTGAACTCTAGTGCCACCTAGGGACAATAATCAAGGACAAGGTCTAGATAACTTAGAAAAATCCTAGGAAATTCTATACACACCCAATAGGGGTGAAACTTAAGAACATTAAACTTAGTGACATTTTACACCTTAGGTTCAAATTTCACTCAATTTGGAGTTCAGTAAGTTAAAAAGTTAAACATGTCAAGATTAACCCTTAATTAAGGCCTCAAAACTTCTAAAAAATGTAATAAATACAATTTGAATCCAAAAAATATGTGTAACCCCTCTATCTGACCAGAATTCAATCCTTAACTCATGAAAATTAAGATCCCTTTGAATTGACAGCAATTTGAACCTTAATCTAATTTTAAGTGAAAATCAATATTTAATTCATTTAATTAATTAAAAAATATTAAAAATTCCAAAAATTTCCCAAACACTTGGAAATCTCTTCTTAGGTCATTTCTGACCTTTGGAGTTGATTTCAAGGAGTTTGGGACTCATTTGGAGAAAAATCACAAAATGGCCCTCTAATTAAGCAATTTCAAAAATTCATTAAATACCTTAAACTTCAAATATTCATAACTAATTCCAGAAAAATCAAAATTGAACAAACTCACTTGCATTCAACTCCTAATAAGGTCTAATATTTATTAAAAATGTTAAACTCCAGAAATCTGCAATATTTCAAAAAGTCAACAAATCGGTCAACTCTAAGTCAAAACTAGTTTAAAACTTCAAACCCTCGTAATAAAATGCAGAAAAATCTGATTTCAACGTACTGACCTTCTAACTGATTGTAGTGAGGTCTAGTATTTTAATAAAATGTTAAATTTCCAGAAAACACTCTTAATCAAAAAGTCAATTTTCAATCCTTTAATTAAATGATTAAAATATTCAAAATTCATAAAATTCAAAATTATTCTAAAATTCCAGAAAATGTTAACTTAATGTTTAAAACATTCAACAAACCTCTTAAAACATAATAACCATCCTAAAGATGAAGTTTATTGGCTGGACTACTCCGGGCTGCGGGGCTAAGTGTCCTAAGGAGGCTGGTTCCTCGAGCCTGGTGGCACAACGCCACGAATGGATTCCAAGGGGTGTTAAACCTTAAAAATAGATTAATTATTAATTATCTAACCTTTTAAAACCTCTAATTCAACTACATTAATTTGGTTTATCAGCTGGACTACTCCGGGCTGCGGGGCTAAGTGTCCTAAGGAGGCTGGTTCCTCGAGCCTGGTGGTACAACGCCACGAATCGATTAATGGCAAACTCAAATGAATCAAACTTTAAAAATCAGCAACCAAACACTTTTAATTAAAATTCATTAACTTTCAAACCTTAATCAACTAAAGCCACTTAATTATACCGGGTACCACTGGATAACCCAGGCCTATGAGGCTATTAACTTAGCCCCAAGGAAGGTGAAATAAACTTCACGGCCTCGGTGTGAAACAAAGGTGGTATTCAACAAATAATTAATAATCAATTTTAAAATTAACTTCAAGCCATTAATACTTAAACTCAAATTTAAACCCCTTAAGCCTTTCAACCAACCAGAACCTTAATCAACTTCAATCTAATGATCCTATTTAGGATATATCCAAACCACACGACCTACCTCACACACTATAGATGGTTTTCTAGGAGCACCAACTCTAGTTTTAGGCTAGGCCGGTGTTTACTTTTTGCAGCTGTGTGCCGGGTTTTCGAGTTTTCACTGCATGCTGTTTGCTAGTTTAGAATTGATTGATTGTTTATTTATTTACTGCAATTTGTTGAGCATTTTAAATTTCAAATATATTAATTGCTTGAGATTCATATATCAACTGCTTGAGATCAAATATTAACTGCTTGGGACTGTATATATAAATGTTGATTATTAGGATAACCCTGCAGGATCGAGTCTAGATTTTTCAATTTTGATTAATGTAAATTTGATTTGATTTGTGTTGTAATTTCAAGTGATTTGAGATGGGGTAACATCCAATTTGGAATCCAAAGAGGAAGGGACATCCCTCAGGGGAGAGTCCCTCTCCATTTGGAGCTCCAAATTAGGATGGTTTTGAAATATCCAAAGAGAAAAGATAACACCCCGATTAAGGGGAAGTTTCTTTTCATTTGGATATCCGGACCCGACGATCCAAGAAGCAGCAGAAGGATGAAGAAGTGGATAACGAGAAGACCCATTCTCAAAGTCACTTGAGTCTTAGGACTAGAAATCCGGGTTGTAGTCAGTGGTGCCCGGCCACTTTAATTTTCTGCAAAATTCTGTGATGTAATAATAAAGGGCACTTGCCTACGGACATTCAATTTGATATATTTAATTTGATTGATTTATTTAAATTGATTGCGCATTAGAGATACCTGCTTTTCTAGTCTTTTTACCTGCGTGCCGATTTTGATTTGACCTGGAATTCGATCGTAGGCTCTTAAGGACTTAATAAAAAATTTTCTACTTAAATCAAATTAAAAATATTTAGGCTCACATAGAAACTCTAACGAATTTAAGAAGTAAGCCCGGGATCGCCGGAAGTTTTCATTTCATAGCATTCATTCAAATTCAAACTTTTAATTGAGTCGATTAGCATGCATCATATTAGCAACTAATTATAAAAAAAAATCTTTAAATCTTTAATTACATTAGCTTAAGCATCAAACCCAACATAAGTTTAAGGGGCCAATCAGGATCCGCTCTAGATGTCGGCCCCGCTCTCAAAAACTTTTCTTAAACAACGTCCCTACCACTCTACATAAACTGACCGGGCTCATATTTTAAATCGTTTAGGTGGTTTAGCTGGCTCCCCAATCCAGGCCGGGGTAAGACCAGATTCGCATTGCACTAGCTAGGTTCGGGGTGCTAACTTTTCGTGCCCAATTTAGATTTAGGTTCTGAGGCTGGCTCGGGCCATAAGACCTCAATCTTCGGGAATTGAATCCCAAATTTCTAATAAAATCAACCATTCAAACTTAAATCATTTTCAATCAAATTTAAGCCCAACACTTAGGATAGATTGGGGTGTTTCTGAAGTAATTCAGAATCTCAAAACACTCCCTACTTCTCTTCCTTTGACTCTGAAAATAACTGCTCAAATTTGAACCAATACCACTTGAATTTCCTACCCTTTTCTTCCTTTGATGTCAAACTTTGAAAATCCAAAATGAATTTATACCGCTATTTTAATCGAGAGTTTTCGTAGGGAAATTCCAATTTCTCCTATGATGTAATTAACTACGAGGGCTTGCGCTCGTAGGAGATTTAGTGACCCAGATCTAATTTTTAAAATAAAAAATCTTTCAAAATCTCTAATTAATTATTTTCGAGAGATTTAAAATACAACGATCATTATCGTCATTTTCAAACGATCGATAATGATTGATATTTCCTTTCTTTGGAAAGGTATATTAATTATTATCGTAGATTTGATTATGAAATTAAAGATTTTTGGATTTGATTTCAAATTTTGATTTTGAAATTTGAACCAATTAGTGAATGATACTTTCTCTATTTGAGATAATATATATCGTTCCTAATTTTGTGTTAAATTTCAAAACTAAAATTCAAAATTTAATCTTCCCAAAGATAATTAAATATTTTCAAAGCTATATATATATATACTTAAATTTTTTTTAATCAAAACACTATCTCGCCTAGCCGAGCCAGAACAGAAAAAAGGGGCCAGGCCAAACGAGTAAAGAAGGAATCTCTAAGCAAGCAAAAGGAGAGAGGGGGATTCGAACCCTCGATAGTTCCTTGTTTAGAATTATACCGGTTTTCAAGACCGGGGCTATCAACCACTCATCCATCTCTCCCAAATAGAATCTCTCTCTATTTTTTTGCTACGAATAGAACATATGACCATATGAGATGATATATTAACTATTAACTATCTGTTCGACTCCATGTCTGAATAAATTAAAAAAAAAATGGTAATAAGTTCTAATGAATCAATTCATTCATGTCAAATCCCTTCATGATGCATTTTTACAATTTTTACTAAGCGAGGGATCCAATGGTATAGTTCATTTGTTGGTAGTTTGGAGGCGATTCAGGTGAGATCCAATGGAGATCGAACTTTCTATTCACTCATGGGATCCGGGCGGTCCGGGGGGGGGGGGGGGGGACCCCCACGGCTCCTCTCTTCTTGAGAATCCATACACCCCTTATCAGTGTATGGACAGATATCTCTCGAGCACAGGTTGAGGTTCGGCCTCAATGAGAAAATGGAGCACCTAACAACGCATCTTCATAGACCAAGAACTATGCTTTCATTCTGGGGTGACGGAGGGATCGTACCATTCGAGCCTTTTTTTCATGCCGGAGGTCTGAAGAAAGCAACAATCAATAGGATTTCCCGAATCCTCCCTTCCCGAAAGGAAGAACGTGAAATTCTTTTTCCTTTCCGCAGGGACCAGGAGATTGGATCTAGCCATAACATAAGAAGAATGCTTAGTATAAATAACTCACTTCTTGGTTTTCGGCCCCCTCATTCACTACGAGTGCTCCCCGATCAGTGCAATGGGATGTGTCTATTTATCTATCTCTTTACTCAAAATTGGAGGAGCAGGTTTGAAAAAAGATCTTAGAGTGTCTAGGGTTGGGCCAGGAGGGTCTCTTAACGCTTTCTTTTTTCTTCCCATCGGAGTGATTTCACAAAGACTTGCCATGGTAAGGGAGAAGGGGGAACAAGCACAGATAAAGAGCGCAGTACAATGGAGAGTTGTATGCTGATTGCTCTTTGTTTTTCAAAAAAAAAAAAAAAAAAGAGTTTCATTTTTTGTAATTTTCTAATCGTTCCAAACTATTGCAAGTAGCATTAATCAAATTTACTTTTTCTCGTTCTATCTCAGAGTATCCATTTGTTTGATACTCATCTGCTTCGATTTCCACTTTCCGTAATCTAACCCGAGCTCTTTCGAGCTGTTCAATGGCTCCTCTACGTAATTCTTTTGAATTTCGAATAGTACTCAAGATCCTCTGTTTTCGCTTATCTAATAAATCATTTAATGAAAGTAGATTATCTTTCCATTCATTTCACAACTAGAATATCTCTTCCCGAACCAAACATGAATCTTTCGATTCATTTGGCTCTCACGCTCAATTGTTTCTTTTATCTTTTCTTTTATTGATGGACATTCCCATTACTATTGTTTGTTTATATATAATGAACATAAGTTGTATTACTTCATAACATATGAGTTAAACTCATATGCAGACCTGAAAAATGGAAGATCAATGGAAGTTGTTAACTACTTAACTCATCTCTAATGTCAAAGATAAATTCTGATCACCACGCTAGGGAAGCTTTTTCTTTCTCCACCGCTATAGACAAGTTCCGATGATCCCTTCTCCGGTTTCAACTTTATGAGTTCCGCAACGTATTTCAGATTTTTAATGTGAGAAGTTTCACAATTTAAATCATAATAATGATTGAGAATACAAAGGGTTTCCTCGAGATTTTAATTTCTAAAATGGAATACGAAGCATTCATATAATAATGCTAGATGGATGATCATATTTGATATGAGTTTTAATTACTCATAATCAATTAATGTGAGTTTTATCAATTTTAATTTTAGATAGTTGATATGAGGAGTTTCACAATTTCATGTATAATAATAACTAAGAATATAAAGGGTTATACTTATTTATTAATTATTTATAATACAATGAAGAGACAAGATAATTTTAAAAGAAATAAAATAGACGATCAAGATTTCATTTGAAAGGAAATTCAAATGGCTTTTATAATAGAAGTATTATGTATTATGATAATTTCAAATTTTATTGATCATCTGTTTTATACTATAATACTAATAAAATACGCGTGTAGCTTAGGAGGTCTATTTTATAAAATAAATGTAGATTTATACTTAATTTTGATGAGGTGTATTTAAGGGACATTAAATTACATAAGTATTATTTTTTAAATTTATTAATTATTTATAATACAATGAAGGGACAAGATAATTTAAAAAAAAAATGAAATGAATGACTAAGATTTGCTATGGGTGGAAACTCAAGCCTCTTTTATAATAGTAGTATAAATATATATATAAATTATATATTAAAGTCTGATAAATTTATATAAAAATTATTCAATAATTAAAATTCTTAAACAGATTATATTCAGCTTTCTAAGATTCAGTTAAGTGTGGGATCATGGGTTTTTTTTTTTTTAATTTAAATAAGCCAGCAAATCCGCTTCTCCTGCAGCCAAGAAGCTCAGAAGCCAAGAAGACAAGAAGAAATCAGCCATGGAACCTCCTGCTCCAATCTCTTGTCCCGGCAACTGCCTCGTCCATCTCCACTCAGCTGCCGGCGAAGCCTGGTTGCATGGCCACTCCTACCCTTTCAAGAAACATGTCGGCCCCGACGGCATTACCCGATTCCGGGTCCCCACAGGCAATAACGATGCAACATTCCTTTCCGCCCAAGAAATATTCACATCTCGTTTACAGAGCCAGATAGCCGACTTCGAAAGCCAACACGGACAACGAGTCCAAAACATTCTCGCCATAATCCCCGCCTGCACCAACCCCCGCCAGTATCAATCAAATCTCTCCACCATCGCCCGCGCCGCAGGAGTTCGCATTGTCTATTCCATCCATAGGTCGTTTCTCGCCGCCTCTGCTTACAGACCTCCCAGTACCCCCGAACGCAGAAACGTCCTCGTATTCGAACTCGGAGGTCGATTCCTTGAAATCTCTCTGCTCACTGAAGATCGGCGTCGGGATCTAAAGATAAAGGCCGCTGTTTCTGATTTGGGCTGCCCATTCTTGAGCCACATGATTTCAGGTGTTCCTTGGCTTTACTTCGACTCCGAACGCGACGCCGTCTTTCTCAGTTACATGCGAACGGAATGCGAGCGCGCCAAGGACGCCCTATGTTTGGGCTCGGCTAACGTGGAGGTTAATATTGATATACTAAGCGTGGAGATGAGAAGATTGATCGATCGGGAATGGTTAGTGCAGATGAATCTCGACCATCTTCGCAGCGGAATCACGAGGTGCTTGACGGAAGCCAGAGTCAGGAAAGAAGACGTAGATGAGGTCGTGTTCGCCGGTGCTTCCAGTAACATACCGGAGGTCCGAGGAGTTCTTCTTGAATTCTTTCAAGAGCAGAAGTTCAGATGTAGCATCGACCCTGCAAATCTTATATTCTTGACTTCCCAGAGTTGCACGAATTATATCTCCAGTAGATTAAATACCCCAGTGACAATTTTTGAGGGTTTAAATTTGGGGCTGCACGCTTTTTGAGGTTTCTCCTTCATTGTTCTTTCAAGTTCTTGCAAATAATGCAGCAGTTTACAGTAATAACAAGAAATTGCTACGGAATTCTTTGATGACGGCTTATCTCGTTCTAGTGGTTGAACATTTTAGTTTCACTTACATGATTTTGGATTTGAAGCTTAACGAATATTAATGTGCTCAGTTTTCAATTAAATTTGCTCAAAAGTCCCTCAATAAATTCTTTGATAGGCAGAATTTAAATTTCCAATTCATTTACATTAAGTTGCATTGGTGAAATTTGCGCCCATTTTCATGAAAGATGATGTATTTTTATCTTTTGTAGATTTGTATTTGTTGGTTGTTTTGTATTTATTTTAATTTTTAAATTTTGAGAGGTATAGAATGACTAATGAACTAATGATTAAAAGAGAAGATTTTTTTTTTAAGATTATAAATTTAAGAATCAAGTCTCAAGATTTTTCACTAGAACATTTCTATTGCGGACTAGAATATTCACAGCGGAGAAAAAATATAAAGTTTAACGTCTTAGTTTTGTACGAAGATACAACACACAATCAGATAAAAGAGAGAGTGTAGTGTTCATTAGAGACACTAGAGTTCTTTTTTTAAATGTGGAAAACCCCTAAATAGGAGGAAAAACACGAGGTTTGGCCTAATTTGAATGAATCCACTAATTTTTGCAGTCAATTACAAATGAGACCCTTCATTGGGAGGAAGGCTTTGGTTTGATGTAGCAATAGGGGTGGAAACGAGTCGAGCAAGCACGAGCCATGCAGTGTTCGATTCGAGCTCGACTTTCAAATACCGAGCTCGAGCTCGAGCTCAAGTCGAGCTCAAAATCCGAGCTCGAGCTCGACTCATCTCATATTTTGAGCGGCTCGTCGAGCTTCGCTGCGAACTCCGTCCCGAGTAGGCTTTTCGAGCTCGGTCGAGCTCCATTGTGAACTCCTTCGTCGTCACGAGCTCGCCATTGGCTCCGCTTATCCGTCGTCGAGTTTGCAGTCGCGTTCGAAGTCAAGATCCACTGGATATGATCCTTCCGCGACGTCAAGCTCACGTTCGTTGTCGAGATCCAGAGCTCGTCATCACGGTTGAGTCCCAACTCCCACTGGATATGATCCTTCCGCCGTCGAGATCCAGAGCTCGTCGTCGCGATCGATTCGTGACCTCGTCATTGCGTCCGCCGTTGAGATCCAGAGCTCGTCATCGCGGTCGAGTCCCAATTCCAACTGGATCTGATCCTTCCGCCGTCGAGTCCATTGCGGCCTCCGTCAAGTCCCAACTCCCAAGCTCGTCGTCGTGTCCTCTGTCGAGATCCAAACTCGAGACTTGACGCCATTCATCCATCATTCGTCCGTCGAATTGTCGAGCTACTCGTCGAGCCAGTGAGCCGAGTCGAAGGTCTGGTCGAGCTCGAGCTTGATAAGCCATTGAGCTCGAAATGGTGTTCGAGCTCGACTAGCGAGCTCGATAAGCTCGACTCGTTGAGCCAGTTGCCAAGTCGAGTTCGAGCCGGCTCGCGAGTCGGCTTGACTCGTTTGTACCCCTATGTAGCAAATATACATCATATAGAGTGCATTACATGGTGGAATTTGAAAGAACAAATATTGATATGTTCGTTTGGTCGGAGGGATTATAGTTGGCGGGCGACAAAGGTCGGAAGAACCGTAGTTGGCGGCATGCCTAGATGCAGTTTAGCATCTGGCCAACGTAGTTTATAAATCACAAGGAAAATATGAAAATAATTAGATGAACAGCCACATCTTATATAGCATTTAATTTCAACAAACATAGTAAATATCAACAGCTTGGGTCATTGATTTAAGAACAAATGCTTTCTCACACTAATTTTCTTACAAGATCAAAGTAAATGTTGATCTTCAGGCCTGGCTAATTCATGATTGTGGGTTTCTATACATTTTTGGACCTTCCAAACTCCCTCATGATCTCAAGAAAATCTAATCATTGCGGGACAACCGGTTGAAAATTTCCTTGGAATGTAGCTATCACATTCTTTTTAGTGCATTTTCTATAATAGAGTTCTTATTTTTATTTATATTTTCTATAAAGTTTATTTAAATTACTAATTTTATTGTGTCCTCTATTCTTCATTCTAAAGGGGATCAAATCACTTCTATCCCATAAATCTTCTTATAATATTTCATAGTATTTTCTCTCATGCATGGGACTTCTTATCAATATTTAAAATTCTTCTGAGAATGTCATTAATATAAGACCAGATTTTGATTTATGCAATTACACTCTTTTCAACATTTCTTTAGGACCTGCTAATTTACATTAGCAGGAGCTCCATGCACTATGTACATCCTCATTTGCGATAATTATCATGTTATTTTTCATGAGTTTGACTGTTTGAGTTGATCTTTTGTAAATTATTCAATGAAATTATCTTTATGTTAGAAAATGGAAGATTATGGTTTGTTGTTTTTCATTGTTTGATGTTAATTTTTATTTATTTATTGTAGAGTGGGTTAGTGATGAAATCTTTTCTCTGTGAAGTTGAGGTGTTGTAAAGCCATGCGCAGGTAAAGCAACGCATCTTTGTGATTCAGTTTAAAGAGTTTTTCATGCAACATAAATTAACGACAATCTTAGAATAGAATGTTGTTGTAATTTAGTTTAATATCAGATCGAATTAAATTGATCATATAATATTTAATAGATAAAATGTAGCATAAATGTAATTTGCTTTATTATAGTACTATTTGGCATATATAGCTGCTTATGTTTTTCTTAATTAGTTCCTTGATTAATCTGTCTAAATTAAAGTATAACAGTTAGTTTTCTAATCAAATAATAGCTAACTCTATTAGCCTTCTTGAATAGTTTAATTAATTGAATGTGTAGTTTGAGCATTCTTAGCAAGCAAATTTGGGTATGTTGTAATTGAGAACTTAACCTTTTTTTCCAATTTATCCTTATTTGTTCCATCATTTTTCTAAAAAACTATGACGCAAGTGATTCAGACTTGATTAAATTTCTTTGATGGTAATAAGGATATTTCTCCATTTTCTTTTTTTATTGGTATGTTTCAAAGCTTTATAAATTTTACTTCATGATTGATTTTTTTTTCAAGAACATAATTTGATCTAATGGATGCTACAACTGTTAGTTTGTCATGGAGTATTTTCGCAGCAATGAAAATAAGTTTAGTTGGACATCAAAAGGATATGAAACTTTTAGTAATAAAAGAATAGAAATTTATATGAGAGATTTTGCATGATTAAAGAATTATTATTTTATTTAAATAAACCATAATTACGAATTTTTATTGCGTCCTCCCACCTGACGTAGAGATACGTCCTCTCACTGCTAAAAAACTCGGTTTTTGCTCGGTATTGCTAGCTATTATTTGGTATTAAAGAAGAATATCATCATGTGAAGACCAATACCAAGTTATACCGAGCTATACCGAGCAATACCGAGCTATACCGAGTTTTTTCAAGGAAAAACTAGATATTTTTTTGTATTGCTCGGTATAGCTCGGTATTGCTCGGTATAGCTCGGTATAACTTGGTATAGTCTTCACATGATGATATTCTTCTTTAATACCAAATAATAGCTAGCAATACCGAACAAAAACCGAATTTTTTAGGGGTGGGAGGACGTATCTCTACGTCAGGTGGGAGGACGCAATAAAAATTCCATAATTACAGTCTACGGCTCTATATAATTTACAAAATTGTCAACTTGTACTAGAAAAGGAATCCTATTTATGGTCAACATCATTGATTATCCGAATATCATGAATAAGAAAATCATTTATTTATATTAGTTGAATTCATATCCTATGAATTTGGAAATGTATTAATAATGCCTCTTACACTATTTTGGGAAGAAAATTTTAATGATTATATTGTTGTTGAGAATAATCAAACCATTGCAAAACAACTTTGATTTTCATATTGCATCTTAAAATATTTTATCATATTATTATTAGATAGTCTGTTGATATATTTTGTTCGTAAAATTTTAATAATGATTAACTTTTATGCTATTGTAAATGGAGATGAATAATCTTCCGATATGATTTATCAACTTCATGTATTTTGTGATGCTTTTCATGCAACTTATGTAAATGAGTTATTTTAATGGATGCTGGTCTAATTTACAGCATCCGCTTATAATATTTTGGCATTGTAAGGCTTTGCCTAATTGGTGTGGATCACTATTGGTTTTCTACAACTTATGTCAATTCCAATTCTATTCAAGTAAACTATTTGTTGATCTCATTTTTGTATGAGGTCTTCAGGTACTACCCTAAACTCCTGATTCTATGTTTAATGGTTGATAGCTTGCCATATGTCAATCACTTTGGCAAATCCAAATCAATCATCCAATCCACAAATCAAACCCATAAATCAATCAAATGGAAGTCAAATCTCAATCAATCAACCAACTAATGCTTCAATCATCTAATATTCAATCTTATAGCCTGTATTCAATCAACATTCAATCAAAGTTCAATCAACCTGCATACATCAAATCTTCAATCAGTCATTCAGTCTTCAATCATTCAACATTCAGTCAAATCTCAATCACCTATAGTTGCAGCCTCACACTGCAATCACCTAGCCTAGTGTACTATCCAGAATAGTGCACTGACTACCTTTGACCTCATGTCAAGGTCCAAACTATTTCACTAGGAGTCTCATATATCAAACCCAACATCTTTGAACTCCCGAATCAATATAGATCAAGAAGTTCAATCGAGCTAGCTCAAATTAGTTCAGTTAGACATTTGATTTTTGCTTTCCTTCAATTCATCACTAAATGACCTCTGGACTTCACCAAACATCTTCAAACACTTCTCCTAGTGATTTGGACTTGGCTAATCATCTTAACCTAGTCATCCGTTGACTTAGTCAACTAATCCCAATTTTAGTCGAACCATATCAATTTAAGGTAACTCAATCCATACAACCTATCTAATTCCTTTCAAGCTTCAAATCAAATCCAAACCATTGCCTAATCATGTCCTAGTCACTATCTAGTCAAGTTATGGTGGATTTGACCAAGTCAACTCACCAATACTTGGTCAAATCACTTGAATTTCCCTTTTAAGCATTCAAGTTTTAATTTTCAACCATTAAGCCCTCTCTAATACATTACCCTAGCAGCTCTTTAAGACCCATTCACTGCCACCTCAGCATGCATTGACCTGTTGACTGGTCAAACAATCAATGGGTGGTCAAACAACCTTCTAAAGAGGCCAAATCATTTCTTAAAGCTAATCCATTCTAAATCAAATCATCCCAACAATCTTAGTCAGCTCCCAAGCCCCCTCCCATGCCACCTCATATGCCATGTGGCATGGGGACCAGTCAAACTGTCAAACTAAGCTTAGGGAGTGGTCAAACATGATCAAAACACTTCTTAAATATAATCACTCCTATCTTAAACCCTTCAGCTATTTCAAACTAGTCTAGAACCTCCCTAAACCTATTCTAAGCCATTGGATCAAGATCAAATGGCTTGGATCAATCTCACATGCTCATAAAGGACAAAATAAACTTTCCAAGTCATTGTCCTTTTGTCCTTTTGATTCTCTGCCATCTCAACCACCCTAGGGACATGTGGCAACATCTTGGAAAGTCTCCAAAGCAATCAAGACCATCCAATGGATCCTTGGTCGTCTGAATTGGCCAAAAGAGGCCAAATGATCGACATTCGATTCTCTCCACTCTCTCTCCATTCTCAACCTCCCAGACCTAGCCTTTAATTCCCTCCCAAACATCCAATAAACTAGTTTTGATCTTGGGCTAAGTTGACATGTTTTATTTCATTTGTTATAACTTAGCCTTATTGAACTTATTTGACCTATCAATATCTTTTAATTGAATTTCCAAATGTTTAAGCTTTGATTTGACTTAAACAATTGGAAATTCATTCACTTTCATCATATCTAGTTTTAGTACATTTATTCATGATTGTTATGCTTTGGTGTGGTTATAACTAGTGTTCAAAGGGTTAAAAGAACTTGATTTCTATCATATAACCTAGTGACACTTAGGGACAACAATTAAGATTTGGTATTAGTCAACTTAGTCAAATCTAGGATAAACTACACACATCCATTCTGGATGATTCATCAAACTTATAAAGCTTATGTCATAAACCCCTTGATCTAATATACCTCATTTGGACATTAATTGATCTCAAACAACTAATAGATTTAGGTGACCCTTAATTAAGGGTCATAAGTTTCAATAAATCCAAATAAATCAAATAAAATATATAAAAATCTAAATCAATCTCAATTAATTCCAATCAATCCTAAAACAAATATACAATCATTCAAAATCAAAATTAAGACCTAAATTTCATTAAACCTTAATTAACCCTTAATCATCTTTAATTAAGCTTTAGCTAAAGAAATCAAAATAATTTAAATAAAATTCTTTAAAAATTCAAATTAACTCCAATGAATCCTAATTTAAGTAAATAATCAATTAAAAATCAAATCTAAATTTAAACCCCATTTAAACTCTAATTAAATTCTTAAATATCCTTAATTAAACATTAGTTAAATAAATATCTTAAAATTCATAGAAAATTTAACTAATATTAAAAATCTATGATAAATTCATTATAATAACAAAATAAAAAATCAGAAACATCAAATTTAAATTTAAAATTATTTTCTAATTAAAATTCAATTAATAATTCATTAATTAAATAATTTCATTAATAATTCATTAATTAAATAATTTCATTAATAATTGATTAAGTATAATAAATAATTCCAAAATTCATTAAAAATTCAAAAAAAAAAAAAATCAGAGAATAACATCTTGAATTAAAATTAATGTTTAAAAAAATTTTAAATATTAATTCATTAATAATTCATTAAATAATCTATTTTATTTTAATAATTAATTAAATAATGATAACAAATCTAAAAATTCATTAAAAATTCAATATAATTCAAATAAAATTCAAACTTTAATCTTTCATTAAAATCAAAATTTGAAATAATTATCTAATTTAATTTCATTAATAAATCATTTATTCATGATTAAATTCATTAAAAATTCAATAAATGATTAAAAATTCTAAATATTACAGTAAAGTTTATAAAAATTAAATTAAATTCTAATTCATTTAAATTAATTAATTTGATAATTTGATTGATTAAAATTTATTTTTGGTGAATTAAATTTGAGAATTAATTTAATTTAAATGAATTAAAATCTTTATGCCTAAAGCTTGATTTCTTTTGGAGGACTTTAGGCATTTTGATTTTAAAAGATCTTTAATACAATTAAATAACAAAAAAATCTCTCATGTGTTGTGCACAATTCCTTTCAGAAGGGCACTAATACATTGGATTTGGACATCTTCAAGCTCTTAATAATACACCGATCTTATGTGGCATGCTCGACTCCTTTTGAAAATTATGTTACATTGCATTCTAAAGTCCCTTTTCTCTCTCTCTAATAAAATTTTGGAGACTCTCAAATGTACACCTATCTTCCATATAAGATTGGTGTTAATTTTGAAAGTCATAGTACTTATAAATTGATAACTTCCAACACTCAGGAGGTTATCAATCTATAAGTTCTTTAAAATTAAATCAACAAGTCTAACATCTAAAATTGAAATAATTTAAAAATCAAATACATTTCATTTGAACTATAATTAAATCTCTATTTGACCTTTAAAAAATAAACCTTAATAATACATGCAATTCAAACTTAAATTTCTATAGGACCTAACCAAGCCACACGATCTTTTCCACAGACTTAGATACTTGCTAGGACAACCAACTTTAGCCTAGGCTAGGCCGATGATTTATTATGATTAGGATTGTTAGCTGACAGCCCACTCTAGGCAGGTAGTAAGTCCAGATTGTATACACTCTTCTCTTTGCACATTCCCTCTTCTAACTAAATCTAAACTCTCTAATTAAATGTTAAAATATATAATCTAAAGCCTAATAATAAAAATTTAAATTAGTATAAATATTTAGTTAAATTAGTATATAAATTTTAAAATCAATTAGTCTTCATTTAAATCATGAGTATTCTCAGAGGAGATGTAATTAACTATAAGAGCTTGCCCTTATAGGGAGTCTAGATCTTAGAATAATCTAAACCATATCTTAGTTTCTTTTCTATGGTAGGGGAAAGATTTATGAAAGTAGACTTTGCTTTATCTATGTGTGGATAGTTGATTTGCTCTTATGGGTGGATCAAATATCCTCTATACTTGATTATGAAAATAAATCTATGATTTATTCTTTTAATTGGAACGATAGGAGAATGTGTTTATCATCCTTCAGAATGATTTATATGTTCCATATACTGCATCTGATTAGAAAATTAAATTATAACTTTCTCTCTTTTAAATCGATAGAAGGACATTAATCTACTCTTCGGGGTGGTATAATGTCTATCTATGCAGATTTAATCAAAAGAAAATATTTAAATATAAATAAAACAAATCATGTGGTAATTAAAAGCATTTTTAAATTTAAAATAAAAAAATTTCTCACACTATTGTGTTCATTTTACATTTGCATGATATTTCTTCATTACTTTTGTTGATGCTTTAGCCGATGTCTCTCCGGTGTCTTTCTCGCCTCTTAAAACTTCAACCTATCGGGGTATGCCATCATTGTGGATTTCAGAGGAGGGGATTTTCACTCTCACAACTCCCTTTGAGTTTTCATTGGTCGAAAAATTTCCAGTTAAGTGACCTTTTTTGGATTTAATCAGAAAGTTCTTCTTTAATCTTAAGCTTACTAGTGAAATTTCTGTGACTATTTTGGATGTGAAACATGTGCTAATAAAACATGCAAATGATTTGAATTATTGTAGAGTTTTTATGCATCGTTCTTATTTTATCGATAATTGCTTTATGAAGTTGGTCAAGTGGTCTCCTTACTTGGATTTATCAGTTGAATATCCTATTATACCTATTTGAGTCTCCTTTCCCAATTTGTGATCCCACCTATTCTCCTCTCAGATTTTAAATGGTTTGGGTCCGATTTTTGGTCGGCCTCTGCGCATTGATAATGTAACTGCTATGGGCTCTTGCCCCTTAGTTGTGCGGGTTTTAGTTGACCTGGATGTCTCAAAATGCTATCCCAATTGTGTTTGGATCGGCCCAGATAACTTGGTGTATGTTCAATCTGTCATTATGGAAGATTTTCCTTTTATGTGATTATTATAAAGCTTTGGGTCATGATAAAAAGAAATGTTATTTTTTTAATCCTCAAGTTGGTATGCCAAAACTCGTATCTATTAAACCTCATCAAGTTAGCTCTGATGGGAACATTGCTTGTGGTTTGGAAATCGTGGATAATTTAGCTATCCCTAATGTGATTTTTGCTACTTTATTAGATAATGGTCCTGGTATTGTTGAAAATGAGGATGTTATTGATCACAATGAGAAGGAAGATGATTAGTCTAATAGTGCTTTTCTTGGTATTGTTTTGCCTCTGCTTTAGTTGGTTGCTCCCTTGGGGAGGGCGATTAAGAATGATTCGGTGATCCCTGTTACTAATGCTCCTCCATCAAAGCATTATGGGGTTGTTCTGTGTTGTGATGATGGTGATGTGGGTGACCATGATTTGGTGGCTTCCCCTCGGGGCAGATTGAGATTGTTAGTCCTGACATTATTAGTCTTGTTGCTTATAATGAGCTGCTGGATGTGGATGATAAAGAACTTTGTGATGTTAATATGAGGGTGGTGAATATTGATTATAATGAGTTGGATCATTCTATTGTTTCTCCTGTGATGCATGCTGATCTAGTTATGTCGGTCTCTTTTGTGGGACTGGGCGTGAATGAACAGCTTGTTGATGTTCCCATTGCTTTACTCTTTGCTAACTCCTTGAATGCTAATGTCGGCGTGAAATCGAGGGAAAATATTTTGGAGCAAATTGTCTGGCTTGAAGGCTCTCTATCTTCTCCTTCTGAGGATGGTGAAAAGGAATTATTTGAACATGATGACTTAGTTGATCTGAATGAAAGTCGTGCTTATACTTTCGTTCAGATGGGTGAACAAAGAAGAAGGAAATCCAAAAAATAGCTATTTTTTGGGATTGGCTTGGTGTTGTTGCTTTGGAGATGTGGGGTGTTGGTCGTTGTTGTGATGCCAGTTTTTAGATCTTTGGACTATGGCTTTAGATGACCTTATAGCTTTGGATGTAGACATTTGACTGTTGGGCAATTGGTGACTTCCTCTGACTCCTTTTTTGTTTGCTTGTGCTTAGGCTAGTCATCTTTTTGTATTGTCTTGATTTTTGCTTTTAGGTGGATTCCGAGGCTTTTAGGTTTTTATTTTTCAAATGTTGTATTTTAGCGAGCTTTGGAGTTATTCTAGACATGTTATTTAATTTTTCTCAGGCCTCTTCCATGGAGTTTAAAATATATATATATATATATATATATATATATATATATATATATATATATATATATATATATATATATATATATATATATATATATATATATATATATATATATATATATATATATATATATATATATATATATATATATTAGTTACCATCAAATATATAATGAATTCAATTATAGAAATTTTCATAAAATTTTTAAAAATTATATCAATTATATGATTTCCATAAAGATATAAAATTATGAAAATTTAAAAAATTTCACATAAACAACAACCATTAAAGAGATTTTAAAATTAAGCTAATGAAGATGCTAATAATAAAATTAACTTAAATTATAGCCTAATAATAAGTAAAATATCATTGATCATAGTTTTGGCATTTCTCGAAGCTGGGGCATTGATTGGAGCAAAAATTATCAGAAAAATGAGCTCCAAAGCTCTTAAAATTACTCTAATTTAACTGTAGAGGCTATGTTCATTGATGAAAATATCAAAATTGAGTCCATAATATAAAACAATGGCCCCGAACACCAAAAGAACGTCTGAATTATACTGCCCGGGCCAAAAATCAGGCCTGGACGCAATCTGGAGGGCCAACCGGCCGACCGACTAGCCACCGACAACGCTCCAGTGGGCCACCCTCATGCGGGTCCATGTGCGCCACTTGCAAGCTCAAGGGACGTGTATTGACGCCCCTGCATACAAAAAAAAAGTTTTTTAGTGCAATTAAATTATTTCAAATTTAAAATTCTTAAAAAATAGTACAAAATTTAAAATTCATTAAAAAAATTCAGAGCATTCTTTTGAAAGGAAATGATTAAATTGATGTATATTTATTTATTTTAAATTATATATTTTCCTTTTTATTTATTTTAAAAAGGAAAATATGATTTATGCTTTTAAAAATTCCCAAAAAAATCCAGAAAAAAAAATCCAAACTTGGCCCCCTCATGGATCTATAAATACACTAATTAGGGGAGGGGGAAATAGCACATTTCTCTTTAGCCTGTCTAATGTTTCTCCGATAAATTAAGGGAAAAGCGGACTTGCAAAATTTTTGAGGTCGTCAACACCAAAAAAGGCCCAGTCCGTTGGAGCAAGCTTCGATCCTCATCAGTAAAAGGATGGCTCCAAATTTATTCTTATGGAAGTTTCTAATTCACATAGCTTCGAGATTCGTGTCTAATCAAGTGATTTTTGGTGACGTATCAAGTCTATCAAAGGACAAATTTATACATCATATGTGGAAGCTTCAAATCCAAAATCTCTTGATTAGAAGTGAACCACATGGTTAATTTTAATAGTTATGCTAATATAATTTGATTATTATAATAATTTATATATTGGTAGATTTTGTAAATATATTTATTAATTTGATCAGAAGGATTTATACATAAAATATTTTATTTACATAATTAATTTCTAAATTTTATATTTGCTCTCCTAATTTTTTAAAATTATTATTGCATACAAATGCTTTCATTTTATTTCAAACTATCTTTCTTCTTTATCAATGCTCTTCTCTACGAAGATCTTATCATAACATTTTGAGTTTTCTTGGCCAACAAGGCCTTTCATATTCTCTCTCTACAAGATCCTATGACAGTTTTTCTCATCTATTTTTTATAGTCAATGATTTTATAATTTTGAGTGTGTCCTCAAAAATATTATTGATAAATAAATGTTAAAAGTGTTGCAGTTCAGTAAGTAAAAATGCGGATATCAAATATAGGCTAATTTTTATGGAGGAGTATGTCAATAATGACAATTAGCAAAATGAGCAGATTTAATTGAAATTTTAAAAAAGAGCAAATACATCATATAAATAGGCGTATTCGATAGAGAGAGAAAATGAGATGAAAGAGGGAGAGAGAGAGTGGGGGGAAGATAAAGTGTGGTCGGGAAGAGAGAGAGAGTGGAATGCCAGTGGGTTTTATTAAATATTTATTTATTATTTTAATTATTATATAAATAATAATTAAATATTTAAAAATATTTAAAATAATAGTTAAATATTTAATAATTGCTTATAATATATTTTAACTAATATTTAATATTTAATAAATATTATAAATCTATATTTAATATAAATAAAAAAATTATATTATATTTTTTGTTTAAATATAATATAATTATCTATACTTCAAATTTATTTTTTTTAAGAAAATATTTATACGAATTTAAAATTATTTTCATTTTTAAAAATCTAATTTATTAAAAGATAAATAATTAAATTTTTTAAAAGACAAATTATTAATTAAATAATTTTAAATTCTTATAAATATTACATTTAAACATAAAAAAACATTTAAATAATAAATTTTATTATTAAATATTTAAATTATTTATGTAATATTATAAATTTCTACAAATTATATTAAATAGTAATTTTAAAAATGTATTCTATAGAAAAAGTAAAAAATATAAAATATATTTAAAAATGATGATATTAAAATTAATATTTAAAATAATTTTTTGATATTTAAAATAATATATAACTAATATGTAACTACTATTTTAACTATTTTTAAATATTTAACTTATATTTTAATAATATTATATAAATTTTATTTTTGAAATATATTATTTTAATATGATATAAAACTTATACTTTATATTTAAAATAATATTTAAATACAATATTTTTAAAATTTTATATGTTTAATCTTTTTTGTAAACCATTTGCCAAGAGTTGCTTAATAATTAAATATTATAGAGGAGAGAGGCAGTCAAATTTATCTTGTTAAAATAATAAATAATATTATTTTACATATATCTTGTTAATTACAATACCAATTATTTAATTACTTCTACATAATTATTTAATTATTATTTTATATAACTATTTTTTTTTATTAATTGCCCCCCACAAAAAAAATGGTACAACCCTTTGTCATATTTCATTTTATTTATTACAGGCTTCTTCCATTTCAAGTCTTCCACCTTCTGCCAGTACCACGCAAATGCTTCAGGCATAAAGAGAAAGACTAATGGAGTACAATATCGAAAGAGAGGGAGGAATGACTTTCCATTGTGGATAAAATGATGAAAAGAGATTTTGATAAAGAGTTGTTGGGGAGGACTTAGTACAAGAGATCTCCTCCAAAGAATTTGGCTAAAGCTAAAACTGAAAGCCTAAAGGGGCTTAAAGTTGATTGTTTTAGTGGCTTAACAGAGCAACAAGTTCGCCAACGAGGAAACCTGCTTTAATTTTTGTATTTCTTCCTTTTAAATTTATTTACTAATCCAGAGAAGCCACCAACATTTTTTTTTTGGATACATAAAAAGCATCAATGGTTCGTTTCCTCTTTACTCCTCTCGCGACTCACGAGTCACAACTTCGAGTATGGCTTTCATTTTCCCTTTCGCTCCTCTCTCGCCCCAAAACAAAGACCATCCGTGACAAATGTTTATGTCTTCTAAGCTCTAAGGGCCATATTTTTTGCTTTCTTAATTTTAATATTGCAGCTACTCTTAACTCCAATAATGAGACGACAAACGAGACTATTTTAATATGTTATTGTACTTGTAATTTTGCGTCTTCTTTCTCTGACAAAAAGGGCATCTATAGATGTTGTCTGAGACTTTCACTTTAAGCTCTTCTGAATTCAGCTGCAGGTAAAAGTTGGTCGCATAAACATCTATCTCTGAGTCACAAAATTCTATAGTTTCACTAAAGCTGTAATCCATCAACAGAAGGTCACTGTAGAAAGAAATGAAGAAGTTAACATTGTGTAAACTGCTAGTAGAATTTGAGGAAATAGAATGAAATAGAGCATTCTGTAACGAGAAATGCCATTCAAAGAAAATTATAATTGATCATGCAATTCTACCAAGTTCTTTCAAAAAATCCATAAATACGGGATTTGCAATCGATTCGAACTTATTGAGCGTTGTCAAACTGTTTAGCAAGATTTAAAATAAAATCCGGCATAAATCCTGGTTAAGGCTTCGTTTGGGATGTCTTTTTTCCTGCTTCTTAAAGCGGCTTTCAAGTACATAGATTTTAATTTTTATCCTAAAAATCAAGAAAAAAGCCGTCCCAAACGAAGCCTAAATCTCGCTACTAAACAACCCCTCACGCTCAAGTAAAATGCTCTCTTAAAACCCCAATTTTGTGCTTGTTTTATATTTCAACTATGGAATGAAATAGTATTTTTGCTTAATTAAAATTTCAACAGCGAAATAGATTGAAGTTTTTCTAGGCTGTTTAGAACACGTAGGATTTAATTTTATCGGGATTTAGTAGATCCTCTAAATATGAATTTAGTAATTTCCGACGGTGTTAAATCTCGAAAACTGTTTGGCATGACCTAAGTTAAATACTGATAAATCCTTAAAAACTGTTTGGCAACGTAATCTAGGATTTAATACAGTTGATTCATTTGGAAATTAAATTTTAATTGTGTATGCATTGTAGGACTATTTGATAATTAGATAATTAATCATATAATCAGTAATTTGATAATTAGTAATAATTGAGCTAACTTCTAATTATATTATTCAACATTATAACTTATTAAAGATAATTAAAAATAAAGTTAATAAGTTATAATGGTAAATTACTTATTATATTAATAATTATCTAATTATATTATTAAATCCTAATTAATTTGTTGATTATATTTTAAAATTATAAATTATTTAATTAATACTAATATTAATGATTTAATTTAATATTTAAATATTAAATTAATTTAATGATAATTATACAACTAATAACTATAAAATCAACAAATTGAAAATATTAATTAAACTAATTTCATGATAATTATACTATTAATTATTAAATGGAATAAAATGAGATAACTTAATTATACAACGAATTAATTATTTAATATCCATTTTTAATCTATTCGTTATTGCATCAATCTTGCTATTGGGGCGGTGAAAAAGCTTCGATCTCCAACTGATTCCTTCGCGATTTCACAAATTCCCTCCATCCTTACGGCTTGGAGTTTCTTCCAGTTTCTTCTCTTCTCCGTTGCACCTCTCCCAGCCGTCGATTGCTTCAACTCTCAACAGCACAAAGGTACATCTCGCATGCCCTAGATAGGACCCGCGGCCGTTGTGAGCAGGATTTAGCTGTTTCATTCTGCAGTGACCTTCCGTTGATGGATTACAGCTTCAGTGAAACTATAGAATTTTGTGACTCGGAGATAGATGTTTACGCGACCAACTTTTACCAGCAACTGAAGTCAGAAGAGCTCAAAGTGAAAGTCTCAGACAACATCTATAGATGTCCTTTTTGTCATAAAAAGAAGACGCAAAATTACAAGTACAAGGATCTGCTTCAGCATGCTACAGATATTGCTGCTACTAACAAGAACGTAAAGGTGAAGGCAAACCACCAGGCCATTGTAGAATTTCTGAAGAATGATATTTGTGATGATTCAAGTCCGTCACAACTTTTGATTACTAAAAGAGAGCATCTGAAAGTTGAACAGGATGAACAATTTGTCTGGCCCTGGATGGGAATCCTTGTTAATGTTCCAACAGAATTCAAGAATGGAAAGTATGTTGGTGAAAGTGGCAATAGGCTTAAGGAGCTGCTCTCTAAATTCAATCCCATAAAATTCCACTCTTTGTGGAATTTCAGGGGCCATACAGGAAATGTGGTTGTGAACTTCAGCAAAGATTGGATTGGATTTAGGGATGCAATGGCTTTTGAGAACTATTTTTATGCTGATCACTTTGGTAAGATGAATTGGGTTGAAAAAAGGAATTCTATTCCAGGAATATATGGATGGGTGGCTCGTGCTGATGACTATTATTCAGGAGGTCCTATTGGGGAACATCTGCAAAAACATGGAGATTTAAAAACTGTTGATGATATAACTAATGAGGAGTCTAATAAAATGAGCAAACTTATTCAAGATTTGGCAACTCTGATTGAAGTCAAGAAGAAGCACATTGAGGAGCTTGAGGACAAATACAATACATCAACATTGTCTCTCAATAAGATGATGGAAGAAAGGGATAAACTACATGAATCTTATAATAATGGTGATTCTCATAGATGACTACTAATTGTTTCATACTCTTAATAGCACTGATGAGTGATAGTACATAGAATTTTCCACCCTACAAATTGATATGAATATTTTGGATTGAGGATACTTCAGCCTTAAAATTGAAATTGAAATTTGGCTGCACTTTCTCTAAGATATTTAGTACCATGGTAAACTACTATTTGATAGATTTAATAAGTATTGGAGGAAACAAAAACCTGGCTTTGCAGTTGTTTTATTTTATTCCGTTCTTTGGCGTGAGATGGTGGTGTATCTCAAATTTATGTATTAGATATGTTTGATATATCTCTTTTAGATTTGTTGTAGCCTTCAATTTTTTTTTTTCTTTTTGCTAAGAACTTGCTCTCAATTTTAAATGGGATCATTAGTATTTGTCCTTCTGATTGAATTTATTTCTTTTTGACATAAGTTGAAAGGGTTGGTGCAGGCTTGAATTATAATTATGCATATTACACTCCATCGTTAACACTGGAATTTTGTGTTCTTCCTTAGAAATTCAAAGAATGCAGCAACTCGTCCAAGATCATTCTCGTAGAATATTTGATGAGAATGAGAACTTAAGGACTGAGCTGGAGTCTAAGAGAAGAGAACATGCATTCAGATCCAAGCAACTGAATACATTGGCAGCTCAAAGTGAGTCTGAGATAAGGAAACTTGAAGATGAAAAGAAGAAGGTACAATATATTTTTGTTTAATTTGCAAGATAGCTTTTAACCTGTTAACTCCTTGGTGAAGGTACTGCTAGATTAAACTGTACATTTCTTGTGGATTCTTATAGCATGCTTAATTGCAAGTCATTTAGAAATTTAATTCTGAAAAATCATTTCTCACTAAGGCTCTGTTCAACATTGCTTTCTGACATCTGCATTTGCCTGTTTGAACAACACAAGTAGATTTAAGGTGTTTAGTGTAATGCAAGAAAAATCCTAGTTGTATGAAATTGAAATATAGGTTTTTAGGGAATATTGTGTATGATAGCTTCTGAAGAAATTCACTTTTATGGATTTTTGCTTTCTATCTTTAAAAATTAATTTATTTAATTATAAATTAATTATAAATCTGACATTATTTAATAATTATATTAAGTTCATATTATATACATTTCAATCATTCTATCAATTAATATCAATACCACAACAATTTTTTACTCGCATGGACAACTCTTACAATACTATTGACAACAATTTCAATTGATTTTACCAAACGCTTATAAACTTTACAGCAAAGCTGAGTACAACACAAAACGACAATGCCAAATAGAGCCCAAATCCACTATCTGACTATGAACTGAGATGTACTCGACTGTTGCATTTCATTTCTGAATTCAATTGAGGCTTTTTTTTTTTTTTGGGACTTGTGAGCAATGTGCTTTGATGATAATGAATGGAATATGAATATATTCTTCTAAGTGTAATCAAGACGATTTTAAGGGGTTGACACATCACACATGTGATGATTGGATATTATTTAAAAGCCATGTAAAATTCATTAATTTATGGCGTCTTTCATTGTAAAGGGCATGTCAAGAGGGGGGAGGGAGGTGTGTAATGGAATATTTTGGGATTTTTTTTGATATCCTATCATTTCAAAAGCCTCACAATGAACAAACAAAAGCTAATAATATAAGAATTAAATCAATTAATTAAACACAACTATGTGTATAAGTGTAGATGAAATGACATACACAATGTGTATAAAGTAATATTAAGAGTGTTTAAATAATAACTAAAATCTTTACAAAAATTTACACTTAGAAATATTAGTGTGTACACCCTTGTATTCAAATACTTAAATCCTACAAATGCGTCATCACACAAGTTAACTATATTGTATGCTACAAAACAAGCAAATGAGTAAATGATTACGAAGCACAATACAAATGAATTATACAACGTGATAGGCTAAAAAAGATAGCACTAAAGCTACAAGTGCATAAATACAAAAGGCATGATAAGTACGAGCTTTTATGATAATTGAATTAAATGCATTTATAATAATGCATTTTTTAGCCGTTGATGTGATGTTGATATTAGGTGTCACTAGGTTGGATTGAAGTTGACTGAACACCTTTTTTAGCATCTCTATTTGGTCTTGATTGATGGGTGGGAGTATGGAAGCAGATGTTGGTTTTAGGGATTCATTATTATTTGCTAAGAAGCTCAGACACTTCCATGATGTCTAAATAGTAGAAATCTCACATAGTTTCCAGCATGATCTTTTTGCTCCGAAATACGTGATGGTTTTGATTCCAAATATCTCTTGAACTTCATGAAGGTTTTTATTTAGCCCGTGAAGGAATTTGGCTACCCTCTCTTTCAAATCTAGTTCTTCAAAGATATCTAATTGCTGCCAATACCTATTAAGAGGGTTGTAGTATTTAGTGACAAAAAGATGTCCTTGAAGATCTCTTTTGTCATGTAATAAAGCATGACATTTTATCCAATTTCTTTTTTCATGGTGTTAATGAGCCAATACATAAAAACGTTATTTTCAGATTACCATGTTCTGAATTTTGTATCTTACTTTCGAGGAATGGCCACCAATGAGATTATCCTTTTTGACTCTTTCTGATGTAGAACGGAGGGGGTCAGCCAAAAGAGGGGAAAAAGGAAAGGCATCCATATACGTTGAATGTGTCCGCATACGGTGAATGTGTCCACATACGATGAATGTGGACTTAAGGAATTTCCAAACTTGAATTATTAAGATAAGGAAAGGGGAATTATGACAGGTCTTTAATTAAATTCAAATTGGGAGAATTAAGGAAAGCCTCCTAATATAATTCGTCTTATTTTAAGAAAGAATTTCAAATTTAAATTAATTAAAATTTGAATTTAAAAACTTTCCAAACTTAAGATGCATCGAATAAGGAATGCCTTCAATAATTAATTTGAAAAGTGGAGGGAAAGAGAAAATGGGAAGGGGGGTAGGGCCAGCGGTTAGCATGGTTATGGGTGATTGATATGAGGGGTTAAAGGTGGCTATATTTAGAATCTTAAAATAAGAAAGTGGATTTAAATCAACTCCTATTTAAAATTTAAAATTGCATGATTTGAGGAACTTCCCTAAAATAGTTTTCCTCATTTAGGAAGTAAAATTCAAATTAAAATTCAATTGAATATGAATTTAAATAGTTTTCAAAATTAAAGGGAGCTAATTTAGGAAAGGAGTTGAATGCTAGATTTTGAATCTTGGAGGCAAGAGATGGATGATGGCCGGCGGCTTTCGGGAGGGGATTGGGCCGGCGGTTGGGTGTCTTTTGGCCTAGGGTTTGGGTGGAGTTTTCGGTCAATAGGAGAAAGAGAGATTGGGAAGTGGCGGTTAGGAAAATAATAATAATAATAATAATAATAATAATAATAATAAGACAAAACCGCAAGCCTTGGACTCTTCCGAAGACCGGGTGATACGTTGTCCTTCTTCAAAGGACTTCAAGCCATGAGTCAGGACCCATTCTGCAGCTGGTGAAAGCTCTGATTCCTTCCCATAGGAGTCTCACTAACTTCCTCCCAAAAGAACACAAGTGCAGAACACAATTTTTTATTATAATTCTATCATTCCTAATACAAGAGAAGAGGTCTCTATATTCCCCTTGGGCTTACATAAGACAAAGCTCTTAAATAAAAAAGGTAAAAAAAGAAAATTGCAAAATTAAATCAAAATACAATTAATAAACTAAAATAAAATAGAATGATCTCGGCCGTCGATCTTCAACTCTTCCTTTGAATATCGTCCACCGTCTGATGTCCGTATCACTTTCGCCCATCATAACTGATTGGGCCTATTGGAGAGAATTTTGTCTGTTTAGTTTGTCTTATTAGTAATATATTTGAGGTGAAGCTTCTTGATTGCTTTAGTGGCCATGAATCATTTGTTCATGATTTGAGGTGGCATTGAAGGAGAAGCTTTTATTGGATGTTGTTTCGTGTTTAACCATAATTATGGTTAATAGAGAAGAATTCAAGTAGATTGGGATCGTCCGAAAGGCTGAATTGCAAGCAGGTTGGAGAGAAGTGGAGTTGCAAGCATGGTTTAAAATTGCGCAATATGAGGCTCGCCTTTGCGCAATTCCAGTAAAAAATGCCTCGATGCTTACGCCTCAAGTTTTTTTTATGAGGCTTGCGCCTCAACTTGGTTGAGGCCCTCCTTGCCTCACTAGCATGAGGCTTACGCCTCACGCGATATATATTAAAACTTACATAAATCTTGAAGTAAATGCCCGACATTGGACTCTATAGGAGAGGAGGAAAGGGAGAGAACAGTTCACCATAATGATGATTCAAATGAAGAACCCCTTAGTGATGACAGTGCTGATGACTTATGAGTTCTTATTTGATATGTCATTGCTATTTATTTTTGGAAATTGGAATTATATGTTAATGAAAAAAATACTGGGATTTGAGAAAGATAGAATTTTGAGTTGAACTATATTTCATGTTGTCTTATTATTGAGATATTTTGATTTCACTTCATATCTTATGTTTTATATTATTCACTCATTAATATATAAAAAATTTATCATTTTATGTTTACGCAAAAACGCCTTGAGGCTTATGCCTCACCTCACGAATGAAAAACTCCTCAATACCCGAATACGCAATTTTAAACATTGGTTGCAAGTTCAAAGGTCGCTCTTGCAGGAACTTGATGCCAGATCATGATGTTGAAGCGGACTCTTGTGGGATCACAAAGTTGGCAAGGCTGAGCGGTAAGTAGAACTTGCACACCAGCAAGCGAACAATTTGCTTCATGGATCTTCACGCAAGGGAATCTTTGCCAATGAAAGAAGATATGAGAGACGAAAGAGAATGAAGATTATTTAGAATCAATGCTCTAATACCATTTGAAAAATTAGAAGTCAAGAAATACAAAAGAATAATTTGAATCTTATTTCTTTGCTTCATCATGTATAAAAGGTACATAATTGTAGGTCTTAAAATATATACATTATACTCCTATGAATAATGAATAATTAATGAGAGTCATATAAGGAAGAATGAATAGCGATGGATTGTTGAGGTGGATCATCATCTTAGGTTTATTTAATCGAAGCACACGGATTGTTGATGATTTTTTACATTATTATTGGAATTTCCCCAGAATTCAAATAAAACCCTTAGCTGTTTTATGGCGCTTTAGAAGGGTTTATTGCTATGCAATCATACAGTTTATGGTTGATAATACAAAATAAAAATGTTGTGCTTTAGTTGATTGATGTGCTAGCTAGCTAGCTAATGCGTTTGACCAAATTGTGAGATGAGCACATACTTAAACCTAATTTTGCATGACAAGAAGTTCCAGGCAACATATATTCACCAACTTCCTGTTTCCATGCAGTTATTTGGAAATGATTTTTACTATTTTCTGACCTTGCAGAATGCTATGAAAAATAGTTTACTTGAGTTGGCTTCCTTGGAGCAGAAGAAGGCCGATGACGATTTTCTGAGGCTCGTTGAAGAACAAAAGGTCGGTCTATTACAATACTTCAGACGTTCTTCTTCTGAGACTTTTTTGTTTTTAAAATATTATACAAAATCGAGTACCACTGCATGCCCTCATCTATATAAAAAAGTGTGCAGAAAGAGAAGGAGGCTAACAATAAGAAGATACTTAATCTACAAAAGCAACTAGATGCAAAGCAAAAACTTGAGCTAGAAATACAGCAGCTGAAAGGCTGTCTAGAAGTAATGAAGTTAATGGGAGGGCAAGATTTGGTAGTTCATCAGAAAATAGACCAGCTTAATGAAGAACTCAGAGAGAAAAATGAAGAATTGGAAGATCTTGAAGTACTTAATCAAGCTTTGGTTGTTAAAGAAAGAAAGAGCAATGATGAGCTGCAAGAAGCTAGAAAAGAGTTAATATCTGTGAGTTTACTTGGCTGTTCGTTTTTTCTTCCACAGGATAAGTACTGCTCTTATGAGATTAATTCACCATTGTAGGGTGCTTCAGACATACTCGGCAACCGAACAATGATTGGGATCAAGAGGATGGGCGAACTTGATGAAAAAATATTTCATGCTGCATGTATAAAAAGATATCGGAAAGATGAGGCAGATGTAAAAGCTGCTGAATTTTGCTCCAAATGGCAAGATGAATTGAAAATTCCAGAGTGGCATCCTTTTAGAATTTCCTCTGTTGATGGAAAGCTTAAGGTATCTTTCTCACTGTTCTTTTTTATAACCTACAAAACCGTTGATATTTATAATTTATTTTCAGATCCTTGAGATTTAACAACTTGAGAATGGTAATATTCCATTGATTCAGTTATGGAGCTATGCTGTTTCTGCTTGCAATATTTACACAATTCTATCTCTTTTTTCTTCTTTCTCCATTCTTTGGGCAACATTTTCAAAAGAATTCTTTAAAAAGCATTATACCTGATCAGGTGGTATATATCCGACTTTTCTCATTTCCTCAGGATTCCAAAATTTGCATCAACTGATCCTTCTCATTTTTTTGTTGGATTAATCACACATGTGACATGCTTTAACGGGCCTTCCAATGGTTCTAGATGCTGGAATAATTTTCTTAGGAAATGTCACGGACTAAATGTAGAGGAGAAGTTAGAAATATGTGAAATAATGTTAAGTTTGACATGAAGTATATTTGAGATTCTTTCTTTATTATAATGAGTAGGTTACTGTTAGACGTTAATATATTTTATTGGATCCGAAAACTATTTTTCAATGCTTATAGACAAATGAAATCTTTCTCAAGATTAATGAATGATAGATTTGTCAATCATCCACTAATATTTGGGTCATATTATCTCTTCTACCTACGTCAAATCTGACCTTCATTTATTGCCTTTTTCAGTAAAAAATTAAGCATTAAACTCTCTAAATCTTTGACTTATCTATAAGAGTTATAGGATATTACTGAATTTGTTTCTAACTGGCCTAAGTATTTGTTTGGCAATTAATTTCTTATTGGTACTGATCATAGAAACTTACGTGAACTACATACTCGAGTTATTCAAACTTCTGATCAACAAAATTGTTTTTGTAAGCTTTTAGGATTTAATTTCACTATTGAATATAAGCCAGGAAAAACAAATATTGTTGCCAATTCGTTATCTAGATTGCCAGAAGATACTTCTACACTTCATCCTTTTTTGCTTTCTCCGAAAACTTTTTTTCTTTTTTCTATAATAAATTATTTAAAAAAAGGAATCTCTTCATTCTCCACATATTTTTAATATAGCTTCTTAGCTTTCTAATGACAAGCTCTCTCATACAGACTAACAATTTCTGATCAAATTCTTTATTATAAAGGTCAAATTTATCTCAGTAAGGATTCTTCCCTCAAACAACAAATCCTCACAAAATTCTATTCTACACCTCTTGCAGGTCATCAAGGTGTTCTTAAACCCATTAAATGAATCTCCGCTAATTTATATTGGCTTGACCTTCATCAAGACATTGCCAATTTTGTTAGCAAATGTCTATCTTGTCAGAAAATCAAATCATCTACCCTTCTTTTTGTTGAACTCCTTTCTTCTCTACCAATGCCCTTGCAAAATTGGAAAGATTTGTTTATAGACTTCATTACTGGTCTGCCTAATTCTAAAGGCTATACTGCTATTTTGGTAGTCATTCATTGCTTATCAAAATTCGCCCATTTTAAAAATCAAATCATCTACCCTTCTTTTTTTTGGACTCTTTTCTCCTCTACCAATACCCTTGCAAAATTGGAAAGATTTGTTTATAGACTTCATTACTGATCTGCTTAATTCTAAAGGTTTTACTGCTATTTTGATAGTCATTGATTGCTTATCAAAATTCGCCCATTTTAATCTTCTAACTACAACCTATTCCGCTTCTAACCTCGCTAATCTTTATACTTGAAGAAACTTAATCACTGCTTTAGTCTCCCCTAATGCAAATCTAATTGTTAGTTTCTAAAATTTACCTTCAGTTTTTAGCATATTCTCTTATTATTTAGTTCTCTTGATGTAATTTTCTATTCTAATAGTACAAGTGAATACGTTTATGTGTGGTTTCCATATTGTTTTCACCATTCATCCACAGCATAGTTTATGGGGGCAACTGTGGCTTTATGCATAGCTGAATGCCTCTTTGAAAACTTGGAATCTGGTAGTCCTATATCATGCTCTCCTATCTGTCTCTCTCTCATGCTCTCCCTCTCCCTCTCTATCTCTTCAGAATGAATGCAGTTAAGGGCCTCTCCAACCGAAAAACTCATTTTTCACTCCAAAATACAGTAATACACCAAAATGCGATAACTTGTCTCCAACCGAACTCCATTTTTCAACATCAAAAAAAGAATATTCATATTATATTCTTTCTGATACTTAATTTTTGAATTAAAAATAAATAATTAAATTGTAGGTAAACAGTGTGACGCCAAATATTGGCGTCACGCCAAATATTGGCGTCACACTATTCACCTACGATGAAAGAGCGTCAAAATTGCCGCTCAGTTGGAACTACGGAAGAATGGCAAACAACAAATGTTGTTTGTTGTTCCATTGGAGATGCTCTAAGCCTTTTGTCATGCTGATCATGAAAAGTTGAAAATGGGATGGTATCATGCTTCTGTGAAAATAGGCGAAAAATCATTTCTTTCTAATATGCCTCATGATTTGACAATTGATTCATCATGCAGGAGGTCATACAGGAAGATGATGAGAAATTGGTCGCTTTAAGATGCGAGCTGGGCGATGAGGCCTACAGGGCTGTGACATCGGCCTTATTGGAGATTAATGAGTATAATCCAAGCGGCAGATACGTCATCAATGAACTCTGGAGCTACAGAGAGGGACGGAGAGCAACTCTGAAAGAGGCTATCGAGTTTGTGATGAAGCATTTGACGTCGCAGAAGCGGAAGCGATGACTGCATTTCTAAGTTGATTAGGGTTATGTCGTTTTTGTCTGTAGTCAACATTTTGTAAGATGGAGGAAGGTTTGGCTGACCGTTCTTTTGCACGTTTCAAGAATCACTTCAATGTAATTTTTTGGCTGCCCAATGTTCTTTAGTTAGATTCAAATTTATTATGTTAAGCATTAATGTATTATATTTTGATGGGCAATTGCAGTCTTTTGTATAGTTGGTTGTAGAGTTGTGATAAAAATAATAATTATTTTTCATTATTATAAATATTTTTTGAGAAAATTAGATAATAGTTTCTTATAATTATCGCAATTTAAATATATTTAGCTGTAAAAAACAATATTTCATAGAAATTTTTAAAATAGTAGGAAGAAAATAATAGTCAAATTGAAATATGATAATGCTCTAAAAAGTAAAGCAGAGAAAAGGTTCCCATCAAACATAATAAACTTAAATCTAATTAAAGAACATTGGGTGGCCAAATAATTACATTGAAGTGCTTCTTCAAACATGCAAAATGAATCCAAGACATGAACAGTCAGCCCAAACCTTCCATCTTACAAAATGCTGACTACTCTCATAAACGACATGACCCTAATCAACTTACAGGTTGTTTGGTTGGCTAAAGAAGAAATGTAGTGTAAAAGGAATGTAATGTAAAAAGAATACAATATAAAAGAAATACTTTAGAGTTGTATAGATGAGTGTAAAGTAAATTCAGTTGAATGATTTTTTTTGTTTAATTTGAAGTAAAATGAATATAGTATAAAGTCTAAAGATTGTGGCAACATGTATCAAACTCCATAATCTAATTTGAAAGAATTTTTTTTTAAATTTTTTTAATAATAACATCAAAGCTATCTAATATCATTTATTACTAATAAATAGCATAAATAAATTATATAATAAAAAACAACAATGTACATATATATTAATTACTCTAAAAATCATGTAAAATACTCATAAATCATTCAATCTATCATGTCAATCCAAATCCTGGGTATTAAAGAACAACTAATAAAAAAAATTGAACCTGAAGGATCTTGATCAATCTCTCACTCTTACCACTTGCCCTGATCTAACATTATTTAAACCACATATAATGAACTAAATAGTCTAGAAGGCCACACAAAAATCTTATATCTTAATTTAAAACACGATAGATAAGTAATATGCATGTCATCAGTCAATTCATACCAACAATGATTATATGATCAATAATCAATACAAAAATAGTAAAATTCACATGTAGTAGCGTTGAATCGATAATGAAGTAAACCAATACAATACGAAAGCTAGTAAATCAATATTATGGGGAAATTCAGTAAAAAAAGTATGGTGTCAGATTTATAAAGCAGATGTCATATCAATACTATCAATTGGCAAAGCAATTGCATAAAGCAAAAAAACTAAAGCATCGGGAAATAATTATCAGACTCATATCTTATAATGTTGTACATATGTTATCTAGTGAGTCTATATCAATATATTAATTACATGCTCAATATATCACGTGCTCAATCATTATCAATAATCAGTACATTGAATCAGTTTTAGTGTCTGTATCAATACTAGTGACTCCAGTAGTAGTAACAATAAATCAATATTATAACAGTAATTCATACAATAATAGAAAATCAATACAATATCAATAATGTTGTATAAAATAATGAATATGTAATATACATTTCAATTGTCACACTGAACTAGTAAGAAGTCCTAGCTATTACGATATTTTTCAACATCGTATAAATATCAGTAAACCATGGGCTTAGTAAATAGAGTTGTCACTCTTTGCTTATCGACGCAATAATCATCTCCTTATAACTTTTAATCGTTTCTATGAAATTGTTGTATGTATCAGATAACACCAAACTATATTATTTAAAGAAAAGTCTATAGGGTCATCATTCTGTATAAGTTAATCAGTCTCTAATTAATGGGTCAATGAGTCTTTACTTATCTTTCACACATTTCAATAAAAGTAATAACAACCAACTATTACTAGATCATATTTTCATTTCCATTCTCAAAACTGGTATAATAATATGTTTAAATAGAATACCTATTGAGTCAAAATAAACAGTTTCAAACCATAACCAAATTATCAATGATTGTGTAAAATATTATTTCAAGATTTTAATCATACTAAAGTACTGTTTTTTGAAGTTTGAATTATTTTGTATTAAAAAAAAAATCACAAATTTTAAAATACCCAATAGAAATTAAAAAAAAAAATACTCAATAACATATAAAAGGTTACGTGGTAAAAATTTTACTAGTACAAAGTTATCTACATCGCTAATTGGATGTAGAAATTAAATCGAGAAATTTACAAAAACTTCAAATTTTTTAAAACAGAAATAGGCATGATGTGACCTTCCTCGATCCGAATAACTTTCTTGACTGGCGCAATGGATAAAATGTCTCGAAGTGGCTCAAATCAAACTTTCTCTCTCTAAAAACCCTCTCCCTCTCTCTACTTTGACTAGCTCAACATTCAATTGAATAAGAATAATATTTTTAAAATATACAAAAATTTATATTATAGCCTAACACTATGATGCTCAATCGGAGCGTTGACAAACCTGAGAGCATAGTGCTCAAATGTCACTGTTTGACGTTTAGTACTGTAGCACTACTGAGTTGCTCGAACATGCAATACTGAAGCTCTCAAATAATAACATTTTTTTAATTTTATCAAAATTTCTTTAGACCCTTAAGACTCATTTTAGAACATACACAATCATTTTCAAGCATTAAAAGAATTCAAAATATATGCAAATGGGTGGAAATTTTTTTTTTCTTAAAAAATTATCTTTTTTAGTAGTTACAATTTACCAATTGCGATGCACGAGAATGTAAATTAAAAGAATTATTCTTTTAATCTTTTAATAAATAATAATCAGAACTATCTAATATCATTTATCAGTAATAAATAATAAAAATAGATTATATAATTCAAAATATTAATGTACAAAATTGTATTCGTTACCAAAAATCAATACTACTCAGGATCTATACTATCATATCACAACTACTCTGTCATGAGTACAAAAGAATAACTAGAATAAAAAAACTTGAAAAATCCTGACCAGACTCACACTCCAACTCCCCTACCCTGACATGAAATTATTTAATCATATATAATGATTTGAAAAGCCTAACAGGTCACAAAAATCTATAACTGAATTCAAAGTATGATAAAGAAATAATATGTATGTTAACAATCAAATCACAGCAGCTACATTAATATGATCATTGAATTAGTGCAAGATAATAAAATTCACATATATTAGTAGTATAATCTATTAACAATAAAATACTACAATACGAAAGCTAGTAAACCAGTACGAGTGTTAAATTTATAAAGTAATTATCATATCCGTAATACCAAGAAGTATAGAAATGAGATAAAACATCAAATTAAAATATCATTGAAGATTGTACACATGATATCATGATATTCTATATTAATATTAAATAAATAACTTAATCACATGCTTAATATATCTTGTATATCACATCATATTTTTGGTATCAATAAATCAGTAACAGTATTAATGATAAATTCGTACAGTAATATGAATAATGTCTCAATAGCATTCATTTAAGCAATCACACAAAACAAGTAAGAATTATGTTTAAGTTCTTTATGTTCTGTTTCTTTTTATTTTAGTTATTATTTTGTACAAAAAATATAATAATTATGATATGATTATATAGATCCTAAGTAGTGTATATAATTTTTGGAAATAAATATAGATATGTATATTGATATTTTAAATTATAGAATCTATTTTATTATTTATTACTAATAGATGATATTAAATAGCTCTTATTGTTATTGTAAAGATTAAAAAAAATAATTCTTCTAATTTAGATTATAGGGCATGACAACTCTGAGTATCACCCATTATATGTGCTAGAATACTAGTCTGATGTATAATAGTATATGACGGTACTAGAGTTATATTGTGTTGCTTGTTTGGTACATCTCGCTCTGGTAAAACCATGTCTTTTATTCACTTTTTTACACTTCTATATGATCTGAATAATTCATACATATATATAATCAATTATATATGCAAAGTAATGCACCTTAATCTACTAAATTTATCAAACTCATGATTTATTCATGTAGCTCTGATAATAATTCAATCAATTCATCTAATAACTGATTTAATACCAAGTTTGTCATATCTAGAATCTAATTTGAAAGAATTCTTTCTTTTATCTTTTAATAACAATATTAAAACTATCTAATATAATTTATCAGTAACAAATAATAAAAATAAATTATATAATCTAAAACATCAATATACATCTTTATTCATTACTCCAAAAATCATATACAATAATCATGGATCATTCAATCATATCATATTAATTCAAATCCTGAATAGAAAAGAATGGCTAATAAAAGAAACTTAACTTGAAGGATCATGATCAATTTCTTACTCATACTAGCTTGTCATGATCTGAAATCATTAAATCACATATAATGAGTTAAATAGTCCAATAGGTCACACGAAAACTTTATAGCTGACTTCAAAATATGGTAGAGAAGTAATATGCATATCATTAGTCAATTCATAATAGTAATTATCATATTATCAAAAATTAGTGTAGAAATAATAAAATTTATATGTCATAGCAATAGAATCGGTAAAGAAGTAAAATAGTATGATACAAAAGTCAGTAAATCAATTCTATGGGAAAACTCAATAAAATAATGTGGTTTCAGATTTATAAAGTAATCATCATAATAGTACTATCAATCGGTAAAGCAATCGTATAAAGAAAAAAAACTAAAGCATCAAGAAATACATATCAGCCTCAAATCTTATATTGATGTACATATGATATTCAATGAGTCTATATTAATACCATATCAATATCTTAACCATATGCTCAGTGTATCACATACTCAGTTAGTATTAATAGCCATTAATATAATGAATCAATAACAATATCAGTACAAATACTAGTAAATCAAATAATAGTAACAGTAAATCAATGCTATAATAGCTAGTTAGTAGCAGTAAAATCAAGGTTATGAAAATCGGACCGGACAACGAACCAGAAGAGGGAGATGTTCATGGTTCGACCGGTCGAACTGAATGACGTAATAAACAAAAATATTATTAAAAATTAATAAAATTAAAATCATATAATATAAGTATATGAGCATTTAATAATATTAATAAAATTTTAAAATATATAATAAAATTTTATACATATAAATATCATTTAAAAATAATATATTTATAAGAATAATACTTAATATAATATATAAATTTTTAATATCAAAAATTTATGATCATTAATATAATATAATAAATAAATATATGTCATTTAATAATAGTTATAAATTTAAAAATTATATAATACAAAATTATAAATATAAATATCATTTAAGAATAATATATTTATATATTTATAATTAAATATATTTATAAGAATAATATTTAATATAATATATAAATTTATAATATTAATATTTTATATTATAATTATAATAATATATATTATAGCAAATTTATAATACATATTATCCAAAATTTATAGCCCAACTAAACAAAAATTTGAAGCCCAACTAGCCTAAATAAGCCCAAATATATATTCTAAACTATTCTTGTAACTTTTTTAGTTCCACATCATAGGAGAAGTTTGAGGGTGTTACCTTAAATCCTTTATAAAGTGAGAAGTACACTCTTTTAGCAAAATAAATTATATGAGGTATTTAAGATAACTTGCATGTATTATATTGAAATTAATCAACATATTTAATAAAAATATTTTAAAAAGTTTAAAAATTTTAATAAACTAATTTTTTTTTAATTTTAATTAAAACAAAAATATAATATTTTTTTAAACTAGTTGGTTCTTTCCAACCCGGACCAGTTCATCGGTTGAACCGTCGGTTCAATTCGGTTTGATCCGATTCGATGCAGAGTTGGTTTTTAAGCTGGATTGGACCAGCTACTAGACCGATTCACGGTTGAACCGGCCGGTCCAATCCGGTTTTCAAAACAGTGAGTAAAATATTACAGTATTAGTAAGGTTGTATAAAATAATAAATCTTTAGAATTCATTTTAATAGTCACATAAAACAAGTAAGAAGTCCTAGCTATCATTATTTTTTTAGTATTGTATTAATATAAATAAACCATTGGCTCGGTACATAGAGCTGTCACTTTTTACCCGTTTTCACGATAATCATATTCTTATAATTCCAAATTGTTGCTCTAAAATCATCGTATGTATCGAATAACACCATATCATAACATTTAAAGGAAAGTATGTTGGCTCACCATCCTGTATAGATCAATTGGTCTTTATCCAATGGATCAACCAGTCTTTAATTATCTTTCACAAATTCCAATAAAAGCAATAGCAACCAACTAATACTCAATCACATTTTTATTTACATTCTCAAAGCTTTTATAATAATATGCTTAAATAAAATATCTACTAAGCCAAAATGCATAGTTTCAAAATATAATCAAATTACTAAGGATTGTATAAAACATCATTTCAAGTCTTTAATCGTACTAAAATACATTTTTTTAAAAGTCCAATTTATTTTTTGTTTAATAAAAACTGCACAAATTTCAAAATACATTATAAAAATTTTCTTAAAAAGCTCAAAATGTTTATAATATAAATATCAATAACATATAAAAAGTTACATAGTAAAAACTTTATCAGTATAAAGTTATTCACTTTTTTCACCAATGGAAGTACAAATTTAATCTAGAAATTCACAAAAACTTTGAACTTTTAAAAATAAAGATAGGCATAATGTGATGTACCTTCATCCGGATAACTCTCCCAATTGGCTAAAAATGACTCAAAGCGGCTCAAACCAAACATTTTCTCTCTAAAAACCCTCTCCCTCTCTCTTTACTTTGATTAACTCAGCATTCAAATGAATAGGATTAATGTATTTTAAATATGTAAAAATTCAAATAATGGCCTGGTGTTCCAACACTCAATCAGAGCGTTATGGTGCTTACAAACCTGAGAGTATAGTTCTAAAATGTCACTATTTAGTGTTTGGTATTAAGCGCTGAGGCGCTCGAACACATCATGCTAAAGCTCTCATATAGTAACATTTTAAAGATTTTACCAAAATTCACTACAGCCCTTATGACTCATTTTAGAACATACACAATAATTTTCAAGCTATAAAAAATTTCTAAATATTTGCAAATGGTTGTAAAATCTTTTTTTTTCTTCTTCTTCTTTTTTTAAGTTGTTACAACCAGTAGATGGTAGGATCGAAGATCGGTGAGTGGCGGCCAGTGGTGACTATCGAGTGATATAGGTGGTGGAGGGTAGCGACTGGGTGTGGCTAGTGGCGAGTGGAGGTTATGGTAGCCAGCAGGTGGTGGTGGCCCGCGATGGTGGTTGGAGGCTGGTGGAGATGCCAACATCGGTGATGGTCGGTCATGGGTGGTAGCTATATAGGGTGAATTAAGGTGATTGGTGGTGGTTGTCGGTAGCTGGTGAAGGTGGTCGGTTGTGTTGGGTGGTAGCGGTTGGCGGTAGTCAAGCGAGCTTGCTTGCTGTGTAAACTGTTCTCGCTCAAAACTAGACAATTTTGGTTTACCTAAAAAATGAACTAGAATGGTTTACAGTACATTAACTTTATTTTACTTTACATTCCTTTTTCTTCCAACCAAACACCAAGATTTTCAAAACCCCTGCATTTGAAATACTTTACACCCTTATGTAATTCAACTAAACATCCCCTAAGGCAACCAAAATGATCAAAAGCTAATTAAGAATAAGGATGTGCATTTGATTAATTTGATTTATAAATATATTAAATCAATTAATCTTGAATTTAAAATTAAATTGATCGAAATATTTGAATCAAATTTTAACTTGGTTAGTTTTATTTTATTTTGAATGGATCTAAATGTATTTTTTTAATGGTCAAATTAATTATTTCTTTTTAGTTTAGTTAGCATGTGGAGAAGATTATCAAATAATCTTTGTTGAAATTTATGATTTTGATTTGTAGAATATTAACATGCATATTGGCCTTTTTGTCACTAATTTATTTATAGTTTACCTATTTTATTAATTTAATATTTGAAAAATTGAACTATAATATAATTTTTAATTTTACCATTATCAAATAATAAAAACATCAAAGTAATAATCAAAATCCAAAAAAATAATGACAAATTTGCAATCAATAATTAAATTTATATTTTAACAACTTATTCTGTTCTCGAATTTTGGTGATGGTAGATAAAATTTATTATATTAACTTTGTATGAAAATCATGCACACAAACATATAAGAGAAATTCATAAAATTATCAACATTTTTTATTAAAAATTCAAAAAAAAAAGGAAAAAAATCACAAATATCATATGAATAAGATTGGAGCTTAGCCTCACTTTAATTAAAATTAATCACTTAATTAAAATTAATGTAAAGTTTACTAAGAGATCTATCTCATCTCTCAATACAAGCATAATAACCATGTAAGAACAACTCTAGAATAGAATAGAATATTCATATGCATGGATGATGTTGGATGTTCTCATAGTTGATAGAAGTAGATGTTGCCTCCAAGAGTTTTGACCAATGATATTTATAATAACCTCTTCTCAAGAGAGAAAACATCATTAATTAATTTTTTTCAAATTAAAATTGTCATAGTGCCAACAACAAATTGAGCATGATTAGTAGTTATCTTCATTAACATTTTGTTTATGATAACTTTCTTGCTTCAATTTAAAATAAAATATCTTGACTAGATTTATTTACTTATTTTATTTGTAAAGATTACAATAACCATTTAACATGTTCTTCATAAACAAATAAATATAAAGAATTTATAAATGCAACATGTAAGTATTAGAAATATAATGAAGGTGAATATGCATGAAAATTTGTATAATTGAATATTTTAAATACATATATATATATATATATATATATATATATATATATATATATATATATATATATATATATATATATATATATATATATATATATATATATATATATATATCTGCACTTTCTTGTACGTTTAAACCTAAAAAATTCAAGTAGTCAGGTCCAACGGCTAGTTGAGCGCAGAGAGTAAAGGTTCCTTCTCACATTCCCGTTATTCCACCTTCTAAATTTTGTTAAAATAACCCTTCTCGCGGTGACCGTTGCACTTTCTCTCTCCCTCTCTCTCTCGCCGAAAAAGCATCTTCGTCCAGGGTGAGAGGGAAGCTATCGAAAATGGATCCAAAGAAGAGCCGCCTGAACTTGCCGGCTGGCCTGGAATCGTCGATGCGGCTCGATACGTCGCTAACCCATTTTCCGGTTATGCCAAAGTCACCGTCGCCGAAGAAGGTAATATACGGTGACCGATTTATTCCTTGCCGGTCATCTTCGAGGCTAGAAACCTTCACAGTGGTGGAGAAGTCTTCGCCGGCGAAGGAGGGAACTAACGATCTATATTTGCGGCTACTGAGAGCCGAGCTCTTCGGTACGGAGACGTTTCCCTTGTCTCCGGCGGGCGGCGAGCAGGGATCACCGCAAACCCCTAACAAGAACATGTTCCGGTTTAAGGTCGACCACTCCTCGCCAAGCTCGCCGTTGTCCGGCATTGTCACCGGCCAAGATGGAGGGCCTGAGTGCTCCACGCCTCCAAAGCCGCCAAGAAAAGTATCCAAGGCTCCACATAAGGTAGTCTTAGCTCCGGAGAAATGCTTCTTACCCAAAAACCAAAAAAAAAAAAGTAATTTGTTCTGCAGTAAAATCCTAATTTGGAGTTTCGGAATTTCTTATTGGTGTTTGAATTGAAAATAAATTTCAAAATATAAGCTCTGGAATTTCTTTGATAGGAAATAAGCAAGAAATTTAAGAAATATCTGAAATAATTTGTAGTTTGATTGAGTTCAGGAGAATCATTCTGTCTTAGCTACAGAACATATTGGTGTTTGTCTCAAATTTGTCGAAGAACAAAACCTCTTCTGCACATCGACTTTCTGCTTGATTAGGGTTTTCCTTTCTGTAATATGTTTTAGCACAAAAATGGTAAAATTTTCCTTACGATTTATAAACTACAGGTCTTGGATGCTCCCTCGCTTCAAGATGATTTTTACTTGAACCTTGTGGACTGGTCGTCACAGAATGTTCTCGCAGTTGGATTGGGTACTTGTGTTTACCTCTGGAATGCATCATCGAGCAAGGTTCGACATCTCATTGCTCTTATCCGACCTCAAATCGCAGGAACTTTTCTATTTATCTGTCTTTCTAACATTGCAAATGTTGATAGTAGAGTTTATCCAAAAGAAGTGTCTTTGAATAATTTGATTGGAAATTAGCAACTAAATGTACATATTATGATTGATTTTTAATGTAGTTTATCTGTACATGAATCCAGGTGACAAAACTGTGTGATCTAGGAAATAGAGATGGTGTTTGTTCTGTCCAATGGACTCGAGAGGGATCATATCTTGCAATCGGAACAAGTCTTGGAGATATTCAGGTGATTTGCTTTTCTTGCAACTAACTATTCACTTAAGATTTTCTTAAAATCCAGCTGTGTGTAGGATACATCCATATCTCTTTTTCAGTTTAGATGTTCACTTGTGTATAATCAAGGCAAATCACACGTTCTAAACTATATAAGTTTAACTTTTAAGCATTCTGACTTGAAAAAATCGTACCATTTTTCGAAAAAAAAAAGTGTTTGGATTGAAAATATGAGATTTGCATGACTGTGGAAACAAGCAAACATCACAGTTAGAGATTTCAATTCATAAAGAAAATTTGGAAGCTAAAATTTGATACACGTTATATGTAACTTAGATTTGGGATGGAACTCGATCTAAAAAGATCAGGACAATGGGAGGTCATCAAACAAGAACAGGAGTATTGGCATGGAGTTCTTGCATTTTGGCTTCTGGAAGTAGGGATAAGAATATAGTGCAGCATGACCTCCGAATGCCAAACGACTTCATTAACAAGCTTTCCGGCCACCGATCGGAGGTAACCAACCCTTAGATATATCACTGAAAGTGAATATGTGTAAATTATTGATTTATATATTTACTTAAATTACTTATTTTCATAAGGTCTGTGGGCTTAAATGGTCTCATGATGATAGAGAGCTGGCATCAGGTGGAAATGACAATCAGGTTGGTGCAATGTAGGCATCTTTTTTTATGTGTTCATATGCTTTTCTTGCCTCTCTTGCTTGCTCATAGATGCTTAAATGATGCATCAGCTTCTAATATGGAACCAGCGATCTCAGCAACCAGTACTAAAATTCTCAGAGCACAAGGCTGCAGTAAAAGCCATAGCTTGGTCACCACATCAGCAGGGTCTTCTTGCTTCAGGGGGTGGGACAGCCGATCGATCTATTCGTTTCTGGAACACGAGTAAAAGTAATATGCTGAAATGTGTTGATACTGGTAGTCAGGTATGATCATGCAGGTCTGTAGATAATGAAAGTTTTCTGCTTTGTAAAGTAACTTCAAAGGGTGGAGATCTTGCAGGTTTGTAGTCTGGCATGGTCAAAGAATGTGAATGAATTAGTCAGCACACATGGCTATTCTCAGAATCAAATTATGTTGTGGAAGTATCCTTCAATGTCAAAGGTATAATTCTGTTTTTCAATCTAATTCATCATTAGGCCTTCTCCAACCAAACTCCAAACACATGAATGACGTCGCTCGCGAGTTCCATCCGAACGGCAAAACTTTTGGTATTTGGTTGCGGGTGAACAGTGAGACGTCAATATTGGCGTTGCGCTGTTCACCTGCGTTATTTTTCTGTCTCTACCTGATTTGCCGAAGAAAAGCGCGAAGAAAAAGATGGTTACCTAGGCACAAAATGGAGTTCGATCGGAGATGAATCACGCCATTTTTTTTTTTGTTACACTGCATTTTAGAGTGAAAAATGCCTGATAAAGAAACTGAACTTCTTTTTCTTCATTTTCTTCATTTTAATTGAACAGATTGCAACTCTAACTGGACATACAATGAGGGTACTCTACCTAGCAACTTCTCCTGATGGACAGGTTTGTACAGTTCATATATAACTTAGCCACTGCTGAAATTTTTTTCATTAAAGAAATTACTCAAGACAATTTTTGACTGCCAATCTTGCAGACAATTGTGACTGGTGCAGGAGATGAAACTCTACGGTTCTGGAATGTCTTTCCTTCAGTTAAATCTAAGGTAGGCAATCCCTCTAAAAGATTCATAACCTTTTCTTCAGGGAGATAATGAAAGGGGAATCTGTGGTTCTGATAATCTTGCATTACTTTCAGACAATTGTTCGAGATTTTGGAGCTTGGTCAATGGGGAGGAGCCACATAAGATGAGTGGGGAGACCATTTTTAGTGCAGAGAAACTAAACTCTAACCTGCATGCTAATCTTGACTGTTATTGTAAAGGGATTTATTGAAACTGCATATATTGCTTGCAAATCCTGTCATTTTATACCTCTGAGCCTGTATGCGGCATTTTTTTTAATAAAGGATTATAAGCTTTATTATGTTCAGATGTCGCATCAACTACTTCTTTAGACTTTTGGCATGATTGATTATGTTTATTTTGCGAAAAAAAACTGAATAAAATGGGATCCTAGATTGTCTACAGAGTAATTCTCCATGAAAAACTATAATTACTATAAATTGCTTTTCATTCTCATGAAGCTGAAGCCTGAAGCGAGGCCATTCTCAAGAGCACTATTTAGTGTATAATTGTGAAAATGTTTAGGAAAATAAAGTTAAACTCTCAAACATCAAGACATCTTTTGATGTAATAGTTCAAATAGTTGTACTATCATTCTAAACTTCAAAGTTAAGTATGCTCATGTAGGAGCATTTCTCGGATCCACCTCTTGAGAAGTTACATCTATGAAACAAAACTGTGAGGCTATTTGGCCAAAAGCGAATAATATCTTGATGGTTGAGAGTTTGAACAGTTACAGTAATATGAGCTTATGCCAATAATTCTTGCAAACCAGACAAAAATTTGAATCTTGTTCATAATAAATTGATTCATTTCAGAAACTCAAAACCAGAAATTATTTCATGCAGTTGGAACTAACAATAATTTCTTCTTGAAATAAAGAGAACAAAATGAAGATTTTCATTGGAGTCAAAGGTATGAATAAAGTCAAAAAATGAAATCTAATTAGTCTTATTTGATTAATTTAGTCCAGTTGTTAAAGTATCAGCTCGTTTAACAGTTATAATTTTAACCTTAATTACTTTTTCATTATTGACTGGTTTAATTTTTATATTTTAAAATCCATCAAACTAAAATATGAATTATATTAATTTATTTGAATATTAAATTAATAAAAATTATAAATTATAAATATGCAACTGACGACAAGGCCAACATAAATGTTATTTACTCAACATATTTAAATTATAAATTTTAACAATGATTATTTAATTTTCTTATTAGTAAAAATTAATTAAGTTAAAGATAATTAGATTTATTATCAATTAAGGTACATTATTCATTTATTATTTGATTAAATTAATTATATATATATATATATGCCATCTCCTGAATCTATCTAATGATCTCTAAGCATAAATCTTTGACTCTAAATCTTCGTAACACGCCTCAAGAATAAATTTCAGCATTATTTATGAAGGATCCTAAGAAATACGGTGTAACATGTGTAATGAATGTTTTTGGAATCATGAGACTACTATGATAGTTGGATTGGACCAGATAAGAATTTACATGTTTAATTAGCATTTAGGAGAAATTTTGAGTATTTTTTATTTTTTTTTTCTTTAGGGCACTAGGCACTGTATTTTTTGTTTGGATGAGGCACGGCTACGCTGGTTGGGGGTGCAGAGGAGCCAAAGTCTAATACAACAACAACAACAACATCAAGCCTTTGTCCCACTAAGTGGGGTCACGAATCCTTTTTCGCCATTGTGTCCTGTTAAAAGTAAAATTCTCATTTAAATCTAATAAAGATAGATTATTTCTAATATTTTCTGATCAAGTCTTTTTAGGTCTACCTCTATCTTTATTAACATAAGTCAAATCTAATACCTCAACTTTTCTAACTAGGTCATCAGAAGGCCTTCATTTAATGTGACAAAATCATCTAAGGCGACTCTCTCTAATCTTACCTTTCACTGGAGCTACTCCAACTGTAAAACCCTTAAAAAGCTGATTTTTTTGTGTTGTTATTCCCGTACGATCTGACTTTAGTCCCGGACGAACTGAAGAAAATTGTGAAGAATCTGTCAATTTCGTCTGTACGAACCTGGAAGGGTCGGGACGATCCGTCTGGACGAAATTTGTCTAGAGAGCAAGTCGTCCGGACGTTATTTAATTTCGTCTGGATGAAATTCTGCCAGAGGGCAAATCGTCCCGGGACGAAATTGGATCGTCCGGGACGATCAGTGTTGATAAATATCAGAATTGAGATATTTTGGATTATTTTTGAAGAGAGAGAAAAGGAAGGAGAGAGAAAGAGAAGGAAAGAGAAGAGGAAAGCTTGGTTTTGGAGCCCGCGGAGCATTTTTCGTCCGACGACGCAGTTGGAGGATTTGTTTATCTCGCAGTAAGGACTCCGAATCCTATTTCTGTTTTTGAAGATTTCGAGTTTTGATAATTCTTTGCTCAGATTTGTATTTCCGTTACCGAAAAACGCGCATAATTTCGTATTGACGAATGTTTTACCGCACAACTTTTGATATGTTTCTGAGATGATTATTCTGCACGATTTGAGTATTTTCTGTAAAGTTTCTACCGGTTATTTTGAGTTCTGTGCGATTTTTATCGAATAGAACATTATCAGGATGTTGGAAAATGTTTTGTCAGTACAATGGAAGTCTTATATTATTGTTTTCCATGATCTGTGGTAATTTGGTAAATTTCTGAATTTATGATTTCTATGTACATTCCGTATACTGCCGTTATGCCGCCGATTTCTCGTACGATCTCTGATTTTCTGAATTGATGATTCGAATGATTGAATAAGCATACAGATGTGATTATATGATTGAATTCTTGTTACTATTACTGAAAGACAAGTGAAGACTGGTTGAACGGTTGGTTGGAGATTGACTTGACCTGTACAGGATGGTGGGCCGACGGGGTTTCCTTTAAAAAGAGTTTGGCGATATCCTCTATTGATCATTGATATAACGATTGGGAGTCATAAGGAGATTATTATGCCGACGGGCACAGAGTGACGACTCTTATTGAACCAACGGAAATATATTTATGGATTTCTACAACAGCACTATGGATTATCGACTCGAAAAACGCCTTAATAGTCAGTGATTGTACTTGTTCAGTAAGACTACTGTACTAAATTGCATGTGTACGGTATTGACCTATTGATCTCATTATGGATTCATGGATTTATTGATATTGACGGATTTGTATTGAAATTTATTTATTGACGGATTTACAAATTTACTGTACGATTTCATTGATATTCGCATTATTTCACTGAGCATTGATACTTCTACTGATATGGATATCAACATTGCATTGACTTATTGATACTATGGACATGGATACTATTGATTCATTGATATTATCGCTTCATTGATATACCGTATTGAACTGCTGCATGTGATTCTTTGATTGATATGGAATAGGTTTTACTGTATTGATTTGATTTCAACGGTTCTTGTGATGTATTGTTTTGATTGTTTATATGATTTCATACCAATTGATGTTATTGACCGGGGATGATTGATTTGATTAATTCTATTGATACGATATTGATTTAACGGTTATTATTGAGACGATGATTTTCTTCTATTGATTTGATTGGATTCTTACAAGATGTATCGTATGTACTGGTTTATTGAGCTTTATGGATTTCTTCCTACTAATTATCAATTCTTCTACCGCTGACTATGGATTTTATCGATCGTGCATTGACTACTGATTTTTGTATCCGCTGCATAGATTCACTGATCATGTGCAACTGACTGTTATGGATTTGATTGATTGACATGCATATTGCTTCCGCACCGTGCTTTGATTTCAGTTATAGGTATTAGGTGACCTGCTGGGCTTTTTGAAGCTCATTATATGTGGTTAATATTTTCATGTCAGGGCAAGGGAGCAGAAGATTGAGATTGATCTGGAATCCTTAGGTTTTTGTTCTTTTTGATTATAGTGATTCTTTTGTACTCAGGACATGATAGATTTCATTTCATGTGATCCTTGTGCAGATCCTGAGTATTGTACATGATCTTTTGAGATATGAATAGAATCGTACATTGATATTTTAAATTATAGAATTTTGTTAGACTGTTTGTTATTGATTGAAGACTATAGATAGCTCTGGTAAATGAATTGATGATTTTAATTGATTGATTGAAATTCATTCCAAGTTAGATCATGGGGCGTGACACCAACCTTTTCATGTATATGCTCATTTCATATCCTATGTCTCAGGGTAAAATCACTCATCCACCTAAGCATCCTCATCCCTACAACACTTAACTTAGTATTATGCTTCTTTTTTAATGGTCAACATTCGACATCATAAAATATTGTATGTCTCGCCACCATCTTATAGAATTTTCCCTTAAGTTTGAGGGGGACTTTTGTAATATCAATAATCTGCTCCAGTATCGTCTAGGACGATCTGGGATCGTCCTGGGACGATCTGGGATCGTCCTGGGACGATCAGTGAAGAAGAGCTCCAGATTTTGCCCAGAAGTGTTCCAGGTGATTTTCTGTAGGCATCGTCCAGGCCGATTGGAGACATCGGCCAGGCCGATTGGCACTGTAGAAAATATCGGCCAGACAACAGCCCTAGGAAGATTCCAGGACGATCCTTTTGGTCGGATCGTTCCGGGACGATGTCGCGATCGGCCGGGCCGATCTGAGTATGATTTAAGGGAATTCAGTCGTTTTGAAGAGAGAGAAAAATCTTTTAAAAATATCGGATTTTTCTGAGGAGAGAGAAAGTCGAAGAAGAATTTGGAAATGTTGATTTTCAGACGACGCGGAGCCGTTTTCGTCCGACGAGACTGTTCAGGATATTGCTTTGCTCAAGGTAAGGCACATTCCGCCTTTCTCAATTTTCAGTTCCGTCGCGTTTGGCGGTAATTTCTGTCCGGATTTCGTTTCCGTTACGGTTTTTCGTCCGTATCTTTTGATTGGTTCAGTTTTTACCGCGTAACTTTCCGTATATTGTTGACGTGCCGAGTGTGCACATTTTGGTTATTTTCCAAAGATTTTTGTCCGGGTATTTTTGATTCGGCGATGTTTTTCGTAGACTACAATTTTCTGTGAAATTGTAAATTCTCTGTGCAGTAGAATAAATGTTCTGGAATATGATTATCTATATTCTGTGCGAATTCGGTAAATTTTCTTTGCAGGAAATTTTGTGTAAATTCTGTATACTGCCGTTGTGCTGCCCGATTTTTGGGTAATTTCTGATTTCTCCGGATTTCTTCTGAATTGAAATGCTATGTGTATAAGCTATACAAAGGGAGTTATAAGGGGCTTGAATCCTATGAGATTCAGTTAGTGTCGGGGAAATCTGAAATGAGCTCAAATCTGAAATCTGATATCTGTTCTGTTCCGGATCCGATGAATTCTGTTCTGATGCTATAAGCACATCTGTTCTGGTGCCGTGAGCACAAAGGGAGGTATAAGGGGCCTGGATCCTATGAGATTCAGTCAGTGTCTGGGAAGGGAGGCATAAGGGGCCGGAATCCGTAGAGATTCCGTCAGTGTCAGGGCAAGCTATGAATGACATATGAATATGTTCTGTTTTCTGTATCTGTTCTGTACGCAATTGTGATTCTGATATGATATGATCTGCAAATTCTGATTTCTGATTTCTGTATAATTCTGACTCTGTTGATTTATTCTGTTCTGTGATCTGATCTGTACGACTCTGATTCTGATTTGATATCTGTCCGTATAAGTTCTGATTTTTGATTCTGTTCTGATTCGAGATCCGATTCTGTTCCAATTTCTGATCTGATTTCTGTCTGATGAATTTAGTTTTGGTTTCTGAGAATTTAGATTGGTGGTTTGTTGCTTTGCTGAGCTGTTGAGCTCACCCTTGCTTTCTGGTGGTTTTCAGGTTCTGGGAAAGGGAAGGAAGTCCAGGAATAGAGTTCAGAGTTCTGATTCGTATATGTATACTTTTGATTTTTGTACAGTCATGGCTTTTCTGTTCTGTCTTTCTTTCTGTTGAAAGCCATGTACTGTTCTGTAGATGATTATTTTGAGAAAATGAAAAGATAGATGTTTTGTTCTGCTGTGTTTGATGATTTATAGTAGCTCTGTTGTTTTGTGTTTTTGTGCCTGTTGAGTTTAAGTATTTGGAAGATCAGTTCAGTAACCAAATTCCAAAGCCAGATCCTGGATAAGAAGGTTTCGTCGCGATCCGGCTCGGGCGGGATCCGTCCCCGTCGGGTCGGGTCGTGACAAGCTTTTAGTGGTATCAGAGCACTGATTTTGGAAACTGGTTGGATTGTAAAACAGAGCTCTAGGAAGTGATCAGTGAGTCTGTCAGGGGGTAGTTTTGGGTCGTTTGGCTTTTTATTGTGTTGTTTTTGTGATAGTTTTCTGGATTTTCTGGATTTTTCTGTATGGATCAGCCAGACCCAGACATGACAGACGGGCAGAGTGCCGATCAGGCAGCACCAGTGGGGAGTACAGCCCCAGTGGTCGGTGCTGATACACTGTCTCAGTTTGCTTCACTTGTTGCTCAGATGATGAGCGAGACTCAGAGCAGAGCTTCTACTGTTAGATCTGAGGACATTGATCGACATCTGCAGTTATTTTTGAGGTTGAAGCCTCCGAGATTTGAGGGCGCTATTGAGCCCAGAGCAGCTGAGGAGTGGCTGAGGAGGTTGGAAAAGACTTTTGATGGAATGCAGTGTTCTGCAGATAGGAAGGTTCCGTTAGCTGTTTTTCTGTTAGACGGAGAGACTGAGCACTGGTGGGACGGCCAGCAGGCAGCCAGATTCCGGGGTAGACTGAACTCTTTGATCACTTGGGAAGAGTTCACTGAGGTATTCAGAGACTGGTTTGTTCCTCCTTCTGCACGACAGCAGATGCAGGAGAGTTTTCTGAGGCTTGTTCAGGGGAGCAAGACGGTGATGCAGTACGAGGCTGAGTTTACTGCATTGGCCAGGTACGCTCCGCAGCTGGTCAGCACTTCTGCTGAGAGGTGCTACAGATTTCTGAGAGGATTACGAGACACTTTGAGGCAGCCTCTGATACCATTCAGGATCACTGACTTTGCTGAGCTTGTGGAGCGAGCTCGTCTGATTGAGAATGACGTGACGGCTACTCAGCAGCGGTGGACTGCGAGTAGGAAGAGATTTGGAGGTGAGACTTTTGGCAGCGGTTCCTCTGGGAAGAGGAGATTTGTTCCTGGATCTGGATCTAGAGATTCCAGAAGGAGCGGAGGATCGTCTAGTACTGTTACCAGTACGACTAGTTCTGGATCTGTCAGTACGGCACCTGTGTGCCAGAGTTGTGGACGGCGACACCATGGCCAGTGCTACAGGATAGCTGGTCTTTGTTTCAGATGTGGTCAGCCGGGACATAGGATTGCGGAATGTCCACAGACTGGATTTGATCGGCGTTCTGAGTACCGATCTGAGGGTTTTGTCAGACCTGCCGGCTCAGCAGGAAGACCGAGGACTGTTCCTCCTCGCCCTGAGGGATTTTCTGGTAGAGGTGGTAGTACTAGTTCGGGACCACGGAGACCACCTACGACTCCCTCTGAGCAGAGTAGTTCTATTGCTTCAGCTCCTGTTCCAGTTCAGCCACGAGTTTACAGTTTGAGTCAGCAGGAGGCTCGCGATGCTCCGGATGTTGTGACAGGTACGATTTACATTTCTGATCAGCCCTGTCGTGTTTTGTTTGACTCTGGAGCTAGTCACTCGTTTCTTTCCGAGCATTGTTTTGACCGAATCCAGATGCCTTTGTTTTCTCTGCCGGTTTCTCTGTCTGTGATTTTACCGGCTGGAAGTAATTTGATTGCCCACAAGTTTTGTTTGTGTGAGATTGACATTGCTGACAAGAAGTGGAAATCTAGCTTGATTTTGTTGCCGATTTCTTCGTATGATGTGATTCTGGGAATGGATTGGCTGAGTCTGTATGAAGCCCAGATTGACTGTCTGAAGAAGCAAGTGAGTTTGCTTATGGCTGGAGAGAGAGTTGTATTTCAGGGATTACGAGGTGTTCTCTCCAGTCTGATTTCCGCGTTGGAGGTAAGCAGGATGTGGAAGAAAGTATGCCCAGTATTTTTGGCTTCGGTGCGGGATCTGAACCTGGAGGTTGGTTCTGTTTCTGAGATCCCTGTGGTACGGGAGTTTGCTGATGTTTTTCCTGATGAGTTGGTTGGTTTACCTCCGGATAGAGATGTGGAGTTCTCTATCGATATTTTTCCAGGTACAGCTCCTATATCAAAAGCTCCGTACAGGATGGCACCGAAAGAACTTTATGAGTTGAAAGTTCAGCTTCAGGAGTTGGTTGACAGAGGTTTTGTGCGTCCTAGTGTTTCACCTTGGGGAGCACCTGTTCTGTTTGTGAAGAAGAAGGACGGTACACTCCGTATGTGTATTGATTACAGAGATTTGAACAAGGTTACGATCAAGAACAAGTATCCTTTGCCTCGGATTGATGACTTGTTTGATCAACTTTCCGGATCTTCAGTATTTTCGAAGATTGACTTGCGATCCGGATATTATCAGGTGAAGGTGAAGGAGGCTGATGTGGTGAAGACTGCTTTCCGTACTCGGTACGGGCACTACAAGTTTTTGGTTATGCCTTTCGGGGTAATCAATGCGCCTGCGATTTTCATGGATTTGATGAACCGAGTGTTCAGGGAGTATTTGGATCAGTTTGTGATCGTCTTCATCGACGATATTCTGGTATATTCTGCATCTGAGGATGATCATGCCAGACATTTGAGGATTGTGTTGGAGACTTTGAGGAGGCATCAGCTGTATGCCAAGTTCTCCAAGTGTGAATTCTGGCTGAAGAGCATTTCTTTTCTGGGGCATGTGATTAGCGGAGAAGGCATTTCTGTAGATCCCCAGAAGATTCAGGCAGTTGCTGATTGGCCAAGGCCAACTACGGTATTTGAGGTACGTAGTTTCTTGGGCATTGCCGGATATTATAGGAAATTTGTGAAAGGATTTTCACAGATTTCGACTCCTCTGACGAGACTGACGCAGAAGTCAGTACCTTTTGTTTGGACACCGGAGTGTGAAGCTAGTTTTCAGAGATTGAAGGATTGTCTGACTTCAGCTCCAGTGTTGGCACTTCCGTCAGGTACGGAAGGTTTTCAGGTGTTCAGTGATGCTTCACTGAAAGGACTGGGTTGTGTCCTGATGCAGCATGGTCAGGTAATTGCTTATGCTTCGAGACAGTTAAAACCACATGAGAAGAATTACCCGACGCATGATTTGGAGTTAGCTGCAGTAGTTTTTGCTTTGAAGATTTGGCGTCATTACCTGTATGGTGTCAGATGTGAGATCTTTACTGATCATAAGAGCCTGAAGTATATTTTTACTCAGAAGGATCTGAATTTGAGGCAAAGACGGTGGCTCGAGTTGATCAAGGACTATGATTTGACTATTCAGTATCAGCCTGGGAAGGCGAATGTGGTAGCGGACGCTCTGAGCAGGAAATCTTCTGGATTGTCAGGTTTGCAGCTTACCTGTGATGACTTCCTGATTCGTGATTTGGAGCGATTGCAGTTGGAGGTGATTTCCTCCAGTGGTTTGGAGTTAGCTCAGATGAGTATTCAGTCTTCTTTGGAAGCACGGATTCAAGAAGCCCAGAAGTCAGATTCTGATTATTCGAAGTTGATTGCACAGATTGGATCTGGTAAGACTCCTGAACTTCGAATTTCTGATTCTGGTGCTATTTTCTATAAGAACAGGTTGTGGGTACCTGTGTTTGGAGATTTGAGGCAGGAGATTCTGTACGAATCTCATCATTCAGGCTACACTGTTCATCCAGGCAGTGGTAAGATGTACGCTGATATGAAGCTTTTGTTCTGGTGGCCTGGGATGAAGAAGGATGTGGCAGAGTTTGTGTCGAGATGCGAATCCTGTCAGTTGGTGAAGGTAGAGCATCAGCGACCAGGTGGACTGTTGCAGTCGTTGCCTATCCCTGAGTGGAAATGGGAGGAGGTAACGATGGATTTTGCGATGGGTTTTCCTCGATCTAGACAAGGACATGATGCCATTTGGGTAGTTGTAGATCGATTGACGAAGTCAGCCCATTTTCTTTCGATCAGACAGACCGATCCGGTGGATCGTTTGGCACAGATTTATGTGAAGAAATAGTCAGATTGCACGGTGTGCCTCGAGTGATTGTTTCAGATCGAGATGGACGTTTTACTTCCAGACTTTGGAAAGGCATTCAACAAGGCTTGGGTACGAAACTGCATTTCAGTACAGCCTTTCATCCTCAGACCGACGGACAGTCTGAGAGGACTATTCAGGTACTGGAAGATCTGTTGAGACTTTGTGTTCTGGACTTTAGCGGAAGCTGGGAAGATCATATTCCGCTGATTGAGTTTGCTTATAACAACAGTTTTCAGTCCAGTATCGGTATGGCACCGTACGAGGCTCTGTATGGCAGGAAGTGTCGTACTCCTTTGACTCTGACGGAGGTCGGAGATAGGCAGGCTTTGGGGGCCACTTTTGTTGATGAAACTGCTCAGAAGATCAATTTGATAAGAGAAAGATTGAAAGCTGCTCAAGATCGACAACAGAAGTATTACAATCAGAAGCACAGATTTGTTGAGTTTCAGGTTGGTGACTTTGTGTATGTCAAAGTCAGCCCGATGAAAGGTATGAGCAGATTTGGTCAGGTAAGCAAGCTTAGACCGAGATATGTTGGACCTTTTGAAGTTTTGGAAAGAATTGGAAAAGCTGCTTACAAGTTATTACTTTCTGATTCTATGCCTGATGTGCATAATGTGTTTCATGTATCCACTTTGAGGAAGTGGGTTTCAGACTCTGGGAAGAATGTATCTGCTGATGAGGTTGAGATTCAGGAGAATCTGGCGTACAAGGAAGAGCCAGAGTTGATTTTGGCGTACGACGTCCGGAAGTTAAGAAATAAAGAGATTCCGATGGTTAAAGTCCAGTGGAAGCACCGGACTGCACGGGAAGCGACTTGGGAAAAGGAGTCTGACATGAGATGGTCGTACCCGTACTTGTTTTGACTGAGTTTGGATTGGATAATGTCAAGGACGACATTTTTCTGAGTTGGGGAGATTGTAATATCAATAATCTGCTCCAGTATCGTCCAGGACGATCTGGGATCGTCCTGGGACGATCAGTGAAGAAGAGCTCCAGATTTTGCCCAGAAGTGTTCCAGGTGATTTTCTGTAGGCATCGTCCAGGCCGATTGGAGACATCAGCCAGGCCGATTGGCACTGTAGAAAATATCGGCCAGACAACAGCCCTGGGAAGATTCCAGGACGATCCTTTTGGTCGGATCGTCCCGGGACGATGTCGCGATCGGCCGGGCCGATTTGAGTATGATTTAAGGGAATTCAGTCGTTTTGAAGAGAGAGAAAAATCTTTTAAAAATATCGAATTTTTCTGAGGAGAGAGAAAGTCGAAGAAGAATTTGGAAATGTTGATTTTCAGACGACGCGGAGCCGTTTTCGTCCGACGAGACTGTTCAGGATATTGCTGTGCTCAAGGTAAGGCACATTCCGCCTTTCTCAATTTTCAGTTCCGTCGCGTTTGGCGGTAATTTATGTCCGGATTTCGTTTCCGTTACGGTTTTTCGTCCGTATCTTTTGATTGGTTCAGTTTTTACCGCGTAACTTTCCGTATATTGTTGACGTGCCGAGTGTGCACATTTTGGTTATTTTCCAAAGATTTTTGTCCGGGTATTTTTGATTCGGCGATGTTTTTCGTAGACTACAATTTTCTGTGAAATTGTAAATTCTCTGTGCAGTAGAATAAATGTTCTGGAATATGATTATCTATATTCTGTGCGAATTCGGTAAATTTTCTTTGCATGAAATTTTGTGTAAATTCTGTATACTGCCGTTGTGCTGCCCGATTTTTGGGTAATTTCTGATTTCTCCGGATTTCTTCTGAATTGAAATGCTATGTGTATAAGCTATACAAAGGGAGTTATAAGGGGCCTGAATCCTATGAGATTCAGTTAGTGTCGGGGAAATCTGAAATGAGCTCAAATCTGAAATATGATATCTGTTCTGTTCCGGATCCGATGAATTCTGTTCTGGTGCTATAAGCACATCTGTTCTGGTGCCGTGAGCACAAAGGGAGGTATAAGGGGCCTGGATCCTATGAGATTCAGTCAGTGTCTAGAAAGGGAGGCATAAGGGGCCGGAATCCGTAGAGATTCCGTCAGTGTCAGGGCAAGCTATGAATGACATATGAATATGTTCTGTTTTCTGTATCTGTTCTGTACGCAATTGTGATTCTGATATGATATGATTTGCAAATTATGATTTCTGATTTCTGTATAATTCTAACTCTGTTGATTTATTCTGTTCTGTGATCTGATCTGTACGACTCTGATTCTGATTTGATATATGTCTGTATAAGTTCTTATTTTCGATTCTGTTCTGATTCGAGATCCGATTCTGTTCCAATTTCTGATCTGATTTCTGTCTGATGAATTTAGTTTTGGTTTCTGAGAATTTAGATTGGTGGTTTGTTGCTTTGCTGAGCTGTTGAGCTCACCCTTGCTTTCTGGTGGTTTTCAGGTTCTGGGAAAGGGAAGGAAGTCCAGGAATAGAGTTCAGAGTTCTGATTCGTATAGGTATACTTTTGATTTTTGTACAGTCATGACTTTTCTGTTCTGTCTTTCTTTCTGTTGAAAGCCATGTACTGTTCTGTAGATGATTATTTTGAGAAAATGAAAAGATAGATGTTTTGTTCCGCTGTGTTTGATGATTTATAGTAGCTCTGTTGTTTTGTGTTTTTGTGCCTGTTGAGTTTAAGTATTTGGAAGATCAGTTCAGTAACCAAATTCCAAAGCCAGATCCTGGATAAGAAGGTTTCGTCGCGATCCGGCTCGGGCGGGATCTGTCCCCGTCGGGTCGGGTCGTGACAACTTTTCTATCACACAACAAGCCCGATGTATTCCTCCACTTCAACCATTCAACTTGAGTTCTACTAATAATATCTGCGTCTATTTCACCATCACTTTGTACAATATATCCAAGATATCTAAAACATGTACTCTTATTAATAACTTGATCGCCCAAAGTCACAATCCCTTCACTAGGTTTTTTGCTACTAAAATTACACTTAATATATTCAATTTTAGATCTGCTCAAGTGAAAACCTTTAGACTCTAAGGTTGACCTCCATAATTCAAGTTTATCTTCAACTCCCTCTCTAGTCTTATCAACAAGAAGAATATCATCAGAAAAAAAGCATACACTAAGGTACATCCTCTTGCAAATGTCTATTGAGAACATCCATGACTAAAGCAAAAAGATGTGGGCTTAAGGTTGATCCTTGATGTAATTCAACCAAACTAGGAAAATATTTGGTCAAACAACCTTGTGTTTGAACACAAGTAATAGCTCCTGCATACATATCTTTAATGATTTGAATGAGAAATAATCAATATTTATATTAGATTGTTTATCATTTTTAATGAGAAATAATCAATATTTATATCAAACATTTAGTAAATTTTCAAACATATTCTGCATCAAACAAGATTCGAGCTTCTTAAAAAACTTCATAATGTGTAGTTTCGTAGCAAGCTTCATATCGAATATGTTATTATCTTAAATATAAATAAGTAGAATATATAATTATTCAAATTTATTTATTAAAATATCAAAAACTTTAAAAAAATATCCAAATTTATTTGATTACTTAATTAAACGACCGAGCTTATAGTAGAGCCGAGCCTCCAGTACAGCACTGCGTGTGAGCTACCTTGTTCCTGAATATGTCGGTTTTGCTCACTCTGTCCGGTCCACCGGAGCTTTCTTCTTCTTCCTTTCCCGCTGGGTTCACTTCCCGCCAAACCTTAAGTGCTGAGAGGAGGGAAGTTGCTAGCTTCTCTCTCGGAGTAACATGCGGTGTGCACCATCACCATCACACTTCTCTGGTAATTAGAGAAACCCTAGCTCCAATTTTTAGCTTTTCTCCCCCCAAAAAGTTGGGCATTTGACAGCTAATAATGTTTAATTCCTTTAATATTCCCCTAGTTTCCGTTTTGATATCGGCCTCTCTTCTGATTTATGATTACTTTTATCTGAAAATAGAAGATGCAAAAGGGTGTCCGATCTTATGTGACCTGTCAATCCAAGGATGACTCGTCTAGCAAGACGGCCATAGGTTGGATTTATCTATTTATTTTTAACAATTTCTTGTTTTCTAACCTTTTTGCTAGCATGTTTTTTAACATACTCAATTCGTACAAGTTTAGTGCCTTTCAGATGAGGAAACTTCTGATTTGGGGGTTAGGGCAGCATTATCTATGCTTAAATTTTACAGAAGTAAGTTTATATAGTTCCCATCATATTTTTCTAGTCTCTTCTTGATTCCTTCTTCTTCCCTTAGCTGGAACTAGCAACGCGAATGATTTCTTAGGCATTATTGTTCAATAGAATATATATTACTACATTCACTCTTTGAAGGTTATTATATTATTTCGGTGAATTAGTGTTTTATTTTTTTGATATTTGATTTAAAATTGAGCAGGCGAGATATCACCAATCCTTCCCTCAAGCTGTCGATATGTGCCATCCTGTAGTGTATACTCGATGGAGGCTTACAAAAAATATGGCTTTGTGAAAGGTACAATCTTGACAGGTTGGCGTCTCTGTCGTTGCAACCCTCTTGGTACGTGCCATTTTAGATGATTATACGTTTTAAATTTGAAGTTTATTTTCCTTTTGGATTGAAGGTCAATAAATACGTAATCTTTTTACTGCAGAAATGCATTATTAATATACCATGAGTCATATTTTGTGTGTTTACGATGTGTTACTTAATGATTTCTTCCAAATTCCTTTCATGTTAGATTAATATGTTTGTTCTTTATGAAAAAATTACAGCATTCTTATCCCTTCATAAGCTACTTCTAGCATGATTAATAATTAGTTCAATGAGAACGACAAGGATTTTGAAAGTCGGTTTTAAGAAAATCTATTGAGAGCTAAAATTGATAAGAAAATTTGTTAGTGCCCTGGATTGAATATAGTTGCATATTTTAATGTAGAAGTTATATTTCATGAAGGGAACTTTACTTCAAAAGTTTTCATTAGCATGAATATGCCAAGGATAATGCCAAAATATCGAATAAGCTATGCTGAAAACTAGATCAATTATTTTCCTTATTTATTTTTTATGTTGTTGAGGGTAAGAGGTTTAGTTGCAGGCATTCTTATGTTTGTAGCTATGTTAACCCTCCATTAACTACCATAACATATTTGTGTGGAAGCTTAAGTTAGAAGTGTCATTTATGAGCAAAAACATCAACTAGGGAAAAGGGAGTTACTTTAAAATATGCGATTGTTAGTCTAATGCCCATATGAGAAAAGTTGAGGGTTGATACTAGGTTGGAAACCAATCTAAATGTCAAAATTATTGAAATATATCTTTAAATTTTGTTAGGGCCACAGTTTTCACTAAAAGTGTTGTGCCATGAAGTAATTTGAATATTATTAGATAGAAGCTGGAGACTGGAAACAACAAATCAGGAGAGAGAATATAATATAAATCATAAATTTCAATTCAATAATTCAACTACACCTAGCCATAGAAACCCTATTTATATAAATTTTCTTACAAGATAAGATCAAACCAAATTAAATTCAAATCTAATTTAATTCTAGATAACTCCTAACAAAACTATCATCTATTATAAAATATTGATTACTCTATCAATTAATAAATTACAACTAAAACAAGTCCTAAAATAATTCAAATGCTGTATAAATTCTTGACTTATTTAATTGTGGAACATTAATTTCCCTAAGCTTGACAAAACTATTCTACAAAAATGTTGTATATTTTCTCTGTCATTTCACTTTTGTCCCTAATCAGTTTGGAAAGAGGTTTTTCTTGCTTTTTCTCACAATGCCTTTATATAAGTTTTTTTTGCATGTGTACTCTACCATTATTTTAAAGAACCTTTTTTTTTCATTTCGGTATAGATTCTTTACCAGGGCCATTATGACTAGTGATTAAATGTCAATCTAGCTTTTTATAATTAACATAGTATATGCTACTTTAAAAAAAATAAAATGCTAGAAGGATACCATTACGCTAACGTAGCCAAATGCTGTCGTAACAAGTTGATGTTTAATTTTTTTTTATGCATACTTACGTAGTTTCCCCTTTATTGGCGTCTAATTTCCCCATGATATTTTGTATTAAATTTATTGTTATGCTATTGAAAGGTAGAGCTCAAATGATTTTAGAAATGATAGTAAAATAGTTCTCTTAGATATGGAAGTTCGTTAAACATTCATTTTGCGGTATTATGTCAGTGAAGAATTAAACATGCATTCACAGTGACAGTTCATGTGCACCTTATTACTTTAACTTAATTATTTAAATGGTTCAATTTAATTTAACATGCATTCCTCCACTTCTGAAGTACCAAACATTTTAAGCTACTGCGGTGTCATATTTTAAGTTGTGACATAGTCCCGTAATGTTTTAAACTAACATCTGAAATAAATGTTTAAAATTGCACAATTAGGTATTGAGGCGTTTTTTGTTTGTGAGGCGAGGTGTAAGCCTCAAGGCATTTTGAGGCGTGAGCCTCAAAATAAAAAATTACATTAAGTACAAATAAATGTTAAAAGTAAAATTTTATATAATATTCGAATAATATGTTAAAAATGACATTATCTTTCTATTGAACTATAAAATAACACAATGACATACATATGAAACAAAAAATTGCACAAGATGTAAAGTAGCTAGTGATAAATTGCATGAAATATACTTGAAATACAAATATTACATGAGTAAAAAATTATTAAATATAGAAATTGCATAAAGTATCATATAAGTATATAACATTAAGTTTAATTTTAAATTCTTTCTTTTTAAGTTTTCTACTCATCTATATTTAATTTCTAAAAAGGCTGAAAAGTTGACAATAACTAGAAAATCATCTGTATTGTCATCACCGAGGAGATCTTTATTTGAGTCGTCATTATAACAAATTGATCTATCTCGTCTCATTTGTGGAGTATAATGCCTCTCAATATGCTTCTTCTTTATTTATTTCGGACATTTTCCTCTTTTAAAAATATTTTTCATCAACATAAAGATGAGATTAATATTCCAAAAATTTTAGAGGAGGTAGCGGTGGTGTGCGGCTTTCAAGTGATCCTTAATGGAGGCTATGATGTTGGTGGTTGTGGCAAAGGTGACGGGCTGGAGGTTGAGGCAGTTGAGAGGACGTTGTTGCGAATTGGGGTACACGAAGTGTGATTTGTTCGGAGCTTTACTTCAGGATTTATGTAAGTTTTAATATATATAGGGTGAGGCGTAAGCCTCACGCCAGTGAGGCGAGGCACACCTCAAAGCGGGCCTCAACCATGTAGAGGCGCAAGCCTCATAGCGTTTTTCATTGGAATTGCGCAAAGGCAGGCCTCAAGGCGAGCCTCATATTGCGCAATTTTAAACCATGTCTGAAATTTAAAATAGTAATATTGAAATTAATACTCTTCAGTTCTTACTTTTAATGCACGCGTTCATTCATAGATTATCAGTTTTTTTTTTTACTGTGTTCCGAGATAGCGTTTTATGTTCCTCCTAAAAGTAAATATGCAGTCTTAAAACTAATATTTAAGATTTGTATTCTGTTTCAGAGGCTTTTTGTGTGATTGAGATCATGTTATAATTATAAAGTTTTCTTTCATGATTTTTGGTGGGAATCATGAGAGTAAGGATTTAATCTTTTGTCATTTTTTTCATCATGGGGAATTTGTTCCAAAAGACTTCTACATAAATCAAGCTTAGATAAAGTACAATTCAAAACCTAAGGTGTAGCCCAGAGTTTTGAGCTAGGATAAAGCCTAAATGATCAATTGAGATGCGTGAAGTATAGCTAGTTATATATAGAGGGAGCATAATTAATTAGATGGCTAGTGAGGAGTTTCTAGGAATGGTTACAATTTTCAAATTACTCATCCCAGAGGACCAACCACAACAATGGAGGACAAAATATTCTAGTTTGGTTCTTATCCAATGATTATCATAAGTGGACCTACCTATTTGATAACATATATGATGATTTTTTTTAGGGGTGTCAAAGCGGGTCCATGGGTCGAACCCGAATTGACCCAGGTTTAAACCGATTGACCCTATCCTGATCCGATTTTGCAAACGGGTCAAGATTGCTAATCCGGACCTGACCCACAAGGGTTGCCGAGTTAACCCGACACGACCCGCCAACCTACTCTTTTTTTGAATTTCGGATTTAAAAGCCTGGGTGCGTGACGTCGTGGTGAAGGCGGGTTAGGTGAGGTGGCGAGCGGCCAGACCAAGGCGGGCTAAGGCTAGGTTGAAGCGGGTTAGGCGAGGTGGTGGGCGACTAGGACAAGGCGGTGCCTCATGCGAGCGTGTCGATTACTACGTGCCACGTGGGCGACTGGCTCGGGTAGGCTCGTGACGGCGTGGTGAAGGCAGCCAGGCATATGCGGGCTAGGGCTAGGCGGCTGAGCGCGTGACGTGCGGACGCTTGATTGGGCAAGACCAACTCCCAACTGGATAGGCCGGGTGACACCCGTGGCAGTGTGGCACGGAAGGCTGGCTAGCGTATCTTGACCCGGTTCAACTTTGGGTTGATTTCGGGTTTTCGGGTCAACCTGAACCCGACCCGAATTTAGAAACATGTCACATTTTTTTAACCCGAACCGTTTGACAAATAGGTCAACCTGAACCCGTTCCGATTTTAGAAACATATCACATTTTTTTAACCCGAACCTGATTTTAGAAACATGTCACATTTACATATTCATTTAGACCTTTATATTTACTGTGCATAAAATAATTCTTTTATTTAAGCCCTGAACCCACAAGTACACATCATACACAAACCCTTATACCTCCCTGCAAGTATGCATAGCATCCACATTGCCCTATCAGACAAATTATCTTGCATAATTATTTTACAACACATAAAAATAGAGTTATAAATATTTCAAGTAAATACAACATTTGATATTATGTCACATCGGTGTATAAGAATTGATATATATATATATATATATATATATATATATATATATGACAAAAATGGTAGAATTTGTAGGACCATCTAATATGCACAATTCAATGGGCATGAATCACAAGATACTCCAGACAATATTTATTGCATTGGTACTGCGCTCTTAATGTACTACCATAGCAATTTTATCAATATTTAAAAACTAGTCAAAATGCATAGAATATCATAGCTTGAAGAACCCGGTGAAAACTCAACATGATTATACTAATGTGTACAGAATAATTAGGATAACAACATATTAAAAGTTATATTTTATAAATAACTCGGATATTGAGCTGCCTTGATTTTTCTAGTTTCTATCCAAATTAAATACAAGAAATTTTACAATAAAATAAAATAATCAGAAATTCAAGTAGGATAGTGATAGCCTACCTAAAATCAAACAATTTTCCCAACTAGCCTGTGTTATAGAAGCGCCCCTATGATCTCCTAAACTAGTTTTCTGCCTCCTCTCTTTCTTTCCTCCACTCCTTATCTTTTCATCATGGCCAAAGAAAAGAAAAAAGAGGCATTTTGGAGTGTTATGCATAACTTTTAGTGCCTTATATAAAAAAGGTTAAAGATATATTTATAATTTATTAAATTACTATTTTTGTGTAAAATTTATATAAATCCTTTTATATCTAAAAATTTATAGCTTAAAAATTTATAGAAAAATAACTATAAAATGATAATCATGTCAAGAATGCTACGACAAAATTAATTTGTAAAATGGACACTAGATAGTTTCAAAAAACTAACTTATACTGACACATGAAAAATTCCTTAAAGATTTCAAAACTACTAGGCAATCTTATGTTTTCATACCAACATTGGCCATTAAAATAGGAAAAAATATTTATAAGATAGAGTACTAAATACTCTATAAGATGGAGAAGATGGTTTGTAAATCAAACTTCAAACAAGTCCGGAAAATCCATTTAAATATTGTAGGTTAAATTGATTTTAATGATGATTTAGGGGAATCGAATTACTGTTCCTAGAAAATCTTTTTTATAATTATTCAAAAACTAAAATAATTTGAAAATATATTTTCATTGGTCTCTTAGAGTATGATATTTATAAAAAATGCATATATAAAAATAAACTCAAAGCAACAAGCATTCAAAAGGTATTATGAAAAATTAAATTTATTAGATAGAACTGTGCTGGTGGATATTACAAATCATCTCTTTATTTAGTCCATTGGGACTCTAAAATGTTGTGGGGAGTAAAAAGTCTTTATAAGATATTTATTTTTATATATATGTTTAAGGTTTGTATTTTTATTATTCTTTGTTCATTTGAGTATTTTTTTGTGTACACACGTCTAGATTGTATTTGTATTTATTTATTATTGAACATTATATATATAGAAAGCTGAACGGAACTGAAATGAAATTATATTAAAATATGTTGGCTTGGTTTGAACTTTTCGAGAATCAATAGTTAGGTCTAAACATTGAGAAACCTAAACTGAACCGAACTGTGCTGACCCTTACAGATTAGCTTGCATTATCTTCTCTTTCATAAAAAATGAGTTGACTTGGTGGCTAACTTGAAAATATAAAATTGAGCTCGAGTTCAAACTCAATTAGTTTAGCTTAGGTTAGTTATTGAGAGCTTTTTATCTATATTTAGTGCTCTAGTCTTTATTAGGATTATGAATTGACGTGATGAATATTATTGAGTGACTTCGGAAACCCTTTTGTGTTTCTAAACCCTGAGACAACTGTTAGCTTTCATCCTTCTCTCTTCCTCATACACCTTTCGCTTGTCTACGTCACATTATTTCCTGTTCAATCTTTTGTTTTTTCGGAGCATGGTCTTCAGAGCCAAGATATTCTACCGAATTGCACTTGTGCGAAAAAAGGGAATTTTGATGTACTTCAGAAACTTGTGATTCTACCAAGTAGTTATAACAGGTGGGGTAGATGATTTATAGCCTTGGTCATATAGACCAGCCAAGTGAATTTCCTACAGAAAAAAATATATTATGTGATATTGTTAGACCCGTCCATTTGACCGGTCCAACTAGTCCTACGGGACCGGCCCGTGCAAAACAGGCGAAGAGTTTTCGACTTCTGTAGTCCCCGATCTGATTGCCGGGTTCAAGGGAGATGTTTAGGAAGGTTTTTTTTTTTAGGAAATTAGGAGGGAAATTTGAATGTAGGGATTAGAGATTTCCTTTTTGATTGTATGCATTAAATAATTTGTTTCCCTAGGGTTAGGGCATCTTGAATTTGTCTGAAATTTGAGATCTCTTAGATTTTTTGGGCTCTAGCGGCATCTACAGATTTGCGAGAGATAGATCCTCCTCTCGAATTGAGGATCGACTGTATCTTGGTATTTTCCTTCCGCATCTTTGATTAGTGCAATAAAAACTACTATTTTTCTGGGTTTCATGCGAGTTTGGAAGAGTTTTCTTGTTGTTTTATCCAAAATTGATAGATTTATGTAAAATCTTCAAGTGTTTCCTATCAGATATTTGGGACAATCTTTCTTGCTTAACTCCAGATGAACCTAAATGATGTATGCATTCTAATGAGGACATCAGTCAGAGATTTAGACATGTGTACCATCGGAGGAATCATAGATCGACGGCTACGATTCGGAGCCTATATTTTTGATTTATTTTCATGTATCGTTCTATTTGATATTTTCAGTTTACTAGTATACCCTTATGGGGTGTTGAGCCTTTGTTGTAGCCCAAGGGGCATATGAGTCCTTTTGTTTTCTTTTGTTGAGACCTATATATAGAGGTCCTTTACTTTGTATGAGGATGATGATTATTGATATGAAAAAAATCAGCTTTTTCTCATGATCTCTTTGTGAGTTCTAGAGGGGAGTAGCCTAGGAGAGGCTCACACGGACTATCCAACAGCCCCCTTCATGGGAGCTCTTAGTTCTTTATTTTTTTCTTCCCCTTTTCTTTTTTCTTCTAGCCGTCCCCACCTCCCAACCCGCCTACTTGCTGCCGTCTAACACCCCCACGCCTTCCCCTCCCCTTAGCCTGCCGGATCCCCTCTCCCCTCACCCGTCCCACTAAATCCCTCCCACCTCCCTTCCACTGGAGACAACAACAAAGCCGCCGGCTCCATTGGAGCCCCACCCGCCGGCCAATCCAAGGCTAAGCCTTGGAGTTTGAAGTTCAAATTCAAGTAAGCTTTCATTACTTTCCTAAATTAACCCCTTGTCATTTAGGAAGTTTTCTAATTTAATTCAATTTGAAATTTGAATTTCATATACCTTCCTAAATGATAAAACCCAATTAGGAAACCATTCAAATCTAATCAAATCTGAATTTAATTGAGAATTTGATTTAATTGAATATTCAATCACTTGGGCCCCACTTACAATGAACCTAGACACAATTTTAAACCCCCATAGGGCCGGCCCCCTCTCTCTCCCCCCCCCTCTCTCTCCACTTTGCCACCTAAGCAATAATTAATCCCCTCCTAAATTCCCTAATAGCTGCCGGCCCGATTTTTCTTCTCACCTTTTTCCCCCACCACTTGGCTCAACCCAAAGGAAACCCTAACCCTAGCCGCCCCTCACCCTCCCTAAGTCATCTTCCACCATTCTCTCACCTCCTCACAAATCTCAAGATTATTCTTCTCCAACCGACGTCACCACTATGCAGGACCGATCCGGAAGTCGACCATGGCTTCTTATATGATGATCAAGGACGAACCAACATTCTTGAATCTCCTCTCTTCGACGTGAGCCTAGACGTGGACGCTTCTGTGGAGGATTATTTAGATTGCATCCTTTTCATGCTAGTACCTTCAATCAAGGAGCACATTCCTACCGGACGTTGGATACTCACTAGTCATCACGTGGATTCCCCGCCGCCGGCTACTTCTCCAACGAACTATGCCGTGGGCACCATTTGTCTCCTAGTGGCATCGCTTGGCTTGTTCTCGATCTTCCTTGGATTATTGTTTCTTTGTTAAATTGAGAGCATCCCATTAATCTAGTTGTGAGTGAGGGACTCAAGGTGAACAGTTCTATTTGTTAAATCTTGGATTATTGTTTCTTTGCCATAACATTACTTTCCCTATTTTATGTTGTTAAATTGAGAGCATCCCATTAATCTAGTTGTAACCCATTGACATACATAATTTCTAATTGATAATTTTGAGAACCTAACTCGGGAAAACACAGTCTATAACTAGCAAAGCTTTACTAATCAAATATTAAAATCTCCAAGTAGTTCTTATTTTCCTTGCATGGTTTCACATCACATTCATTTTGGTGTTCTGTTTGAGGAATAATCAGAATTTGATCACTACTATAACATAACCAGTCTGATTTATGTTATAATTGAATGTCTGAAACTCCTGATACGTTTCCTTGCACTGTAAATTCTTGGCTAATTTACACGATTGAAAAGAAGTTCATTTATGCTTCTGTTATGAAGTTTGTTGCTGAATTTAAGTTCTTTGTATCTGTTCAGCGTACAGTTTTGAATGGACACTTTATTTGATATCTATATGATTTTTTTTTTTTGGGCTCTGTTTTTTGCTTCACTGTTGCTCTATTTTGTGTTACCTCACTAAGCAATTTGGTAAAATACAGGTGGGCATGGATTTGACCCTCCTAGGTGGTTTGATGAAGAGAAACTAACTGATGAATGTTGAATGCTTTGATAGAGAATCCTGAATGATGTATGTACCTTGTTCCTTGACCTTTAATGCTATATACTTATATTTGTATATCACAAATTGTTTCCATTAACAACTTATCCTTAGAAATATCTAATTGTTTAAGGTTTTATTCTTCCTCTGCATGGTCATCTTCTTTATAGCATCTTAAATAATCTTATTTATACATTAACCATTATGACAATCATCATATTTGTACCTTATTTTCTTTATATTGAGGAAATTTTAGAGTTCGTTTTGGATAATTTTCTGCTTTCTAAAACGACTTTTTAGTACAAAAGTTTCAATTTCATAAATTTTTTTACTGAAAAGCTATTTTAGAAAGCAATAAGAAAATGATCTCAAATGAAACTTATAAATGAAAATTTGATTCTTAATAGGACACAATCGAGAAAAAAGATTTATATAGTTGACCCATGTAGTATAGTAAAGGTTTGTTGATGTTGTTGTGCATGGATACGTTTCATGTTCCTAAAAAATAAGTTTCTTTCACTTGATTAATTCAATATATTTTCAACATATCTCTATATTATAACCTTAAAGTATATATTAGATATCAAGCTTCTACACAATTTTTGATATATGTAATGCTACAACATTAAATTAACTACCCAAAAAAATTGATGAGATGAATGCAATATTTAATCTAACTATTAAATGCTCTCTCTTATTCTCTCTCCATAAGAGCATCTTTAAAATATATGATTTTGAAAACAAAAAACAAAACATCTATTATATGTTCAATCACTCATCATGTTCTAACAAAAAATAAGGTGTTGTTTAAAATGTTTTAAAATATTATATTTTATGATTTGTTTAAGATAGATTTTGACCACTATTTTTTGTTACTTAAAAAAAAATTTACTAAAAAATATCTTTAAAAAATAATAAAAATTTTGTCCTAAATTAAACCTAATATTTAAAAAAATTTGTTAATAATAGTATACACATTTAATTATAAGGTCGCACATTTGAAGTATGAGGTGATATCCAATGTTTTAAAAACCGGCCTGTTCGACCCTGAATCGGTGTGAAGTCCGGTTCAGTTCAATCTAAGAACCGGATGGTTTTGTCATAAACCGTCGGTTCAACCGATGAACCGGCGAATCAGTCACGGTTCTCTTGAACAGGCCAGTTCAACTTATACATTTTTTAAAATTTAAAATTGAAATAACTTACTTGTAATATTAAAAACTATTTATAATTTAATTTCATATTTGAAATGCTTAATTTTAAATTATAAAATTCCAAACAAGCATTTCATGAAGATTCATCTTTTCACATGATGTACTACTTCTTTCAAGCTCAAAAGTCAATATAAAGTAAAAGCCTTGCCAAAAGAAACTCTCTCAAGTGACGTGGGACTAAAAAAATTAAAGCTCATATATCTTTCTTCTTAACTTTTAAGTTTACAAGATATACTACTCATTTTAAAATATATTTTTTTAAATAAGTTTTTTATGATGAAATAATATTTATTTTTAATTAATAATATTAAATAAAATATATTCTTCATTTATTTTTTTAAGTATTATAAATATTAATTAATTTATTTATTATTTATAATAAATGATTTAATTTAACCTCAATAATTATAATAATTTATAAATGTAAAATAATAATATGAATTTAATATATAAATTATAAATATAAATTATATATAAATATATAACATAAATTAAGAATTATTTATATTAAACTTATTAATTCATTTGTAAATTAATTTTTTGTTAAATTTAAATTAAGTTTAAAGATTGAATATGTTTAAATTTAAAATTATATAATATATTAGTAATGTGTGAATTTAATTTATTTTTTTAATCAAAAAATTATATAATTATATGATTTTTATGACATCTAAATTTTATTTATTACGTCATCCGGTTTGACCTCGGTTCGACCGGTCGAACCATGAACCACTCTCTCTACCAGTTCGTTGTCCGGTCTGATTTTCACAACCTTGATAATATCATAAAAAAATTAATTATTTATAATAAAAATATGTGACTATTTTTATAATGTCAGACACTTTTGCCATGTTTAGATAATAATCACAGTTTTTTTATTAAGATGGTGGAATTAAAAAGGGAAGGAGTGGGGAAGGCCCTCATCTTTTTAGATAAATTTTAGAAAAAAAAAATTAATGTAATTATGGATAATATTAATTTTGTCTTTTATATTTAAGATAAATCTAAAACAAATTTAGATTATTTATTCATATATCATATTTAGCTCAAAATTACTATAATGACTTTGAGATTTGATGCGTCAACGAAAATCATCATTATCATGCATGAATCTCGATACGTATTTGAATTGAAAACCTTCAAAATTAAATTTAACACCATTTGAATGTTGATTTTAGCAAGTTATAATGAAATTAAATGTCTTAACAAGATAAGTCTAATGATTCAAAAAGTGGTTTGATTGAGTTTAAGAATTCGTTTGGGATGGCTTTCTTTCTGCTTCTTAAATTGACTTTTTAGTACAAAAAATTTTAATTTTGTACTAGAAAATTATTTTACGAAGTAGAAAGAAAGCTATCTAAAACAAACCATATGTTGGGATAGCTTTTTATTGCTTCTTAAATCAACTTTTTATACAAAAGGTTTAATTATATACTATAAAGCTGCTTTAAGATAATAAGAAAGCCATCCTAAAGCTTTCTTCTTGAAAGTAGCTCTGAAAGCTGCATTAAGAAGTAGTAAGAAACTTCCAAATGAAGCCTTAGACTTTGTTTAGGATAACCTTCTTACTGCTTTCTAAAGCTGATTTTTAGTACAAAATTTGTTGAACAATAAATTGTTATATAAAAAAATTGCTTTAGAAAGCAATAAGAAAGTTGTTCCAAACGAAGCCTTAGTGTGTTTGAATAAAGCATTTGAAATATAATTTGAAACTTCAAGACATTAATTAAATGGCCAAATGATCACCAAATCATGCATACTTATAGTTGAATCAAACATCTCGACGAGAAAAAAATAAATGAGCTTATGATCATTTAATTTTGACATTATTAATAAACTTAAATGATAAAAGAACAATCTAAGAATGAGAAAATCAACATTGGTCGTCTGATGGAGTATTTTAGATTTTGATTATATTTACGAGACATGACACTCTAAAAAATCTAGCTCTCACTCTCTAAATGAAGAGGAAGCTTGGAGCAAAAGTTTGGACGTATGCTTGAGATTTAAGAGACCTTCTAAGCTCTAGAAATCTTGGAGCTATACCTGATCACTATCACTTGTCAACGATGGTCGTCGCACCATTGCCTAACCTCCACCTATAAAAATAAATACATTAAACTTAGATCTTTAACTATCATGAAAATCACAAAATTCTCTTAATGTGGAAATAAACATTTCTTTGATACATACCATAATCAGCTATAATGAAATATCCTTTAAGAAAAACTTGTAGAAATTATTTCTCTCGCTTAGCCTCCTTTCTTTTCATCACCAAAGCATATGGGAAATTCTGATAATTGAAAGCATAGGTAGAGAGAGGATAATTCATGTATATATATTATTTTAATAAGCAATTATTCTACCCCCTATAAAAATAGACACATTTTCACATTAAATATAAATAATACATCTCTTCATATGGGACATTTTCTTAGCACTTTTCATATGGAATATTCTAATATTCTCCCATTTGGCTCATATGAACAACATTTATTTAGATTGTCAAGGTGAACATAATATGCACATAGCATTTGCTTATTCTCACTTTAATGATATTACAATAATATCATAATTAAGTAACTTATCAACATGAGTCATGGAAGTGACATCTTCGCTTCCATGCACCACAATATTAGCAAATAACTTCATAATAGGAATTAATTGCAATGTCCCAATAGCGCCTTTGTCAAATACAATTCCAGCCATTAACCATTTTTCATAATTCCGTAATTAATGGTAAGCAAAAAATATCAAAAGCATCATTAGTGATATCTATATAAATGTCATAAAAAAAAAAACAACATAAAGATCCACAAATATACCTCATAGATTGCAACAAAGACCCATGCCATCAACATGTTCTTTAATTGTCTTTGGTGTCAATCTTTTAGTTAAAGGATCTGCAATCATGAGCTCAATTTTAATATGTTTAATGAACACTTTGTTTTTTATCTTCCTCCTTAACGATCAAATATTTGAGCTCCATGTGTTTAGCATCATTAGAATATTTGTTGTTCGTGGAGAAAAAGATTGATACTGAATTATTACAATATATTCTCAACACTATGGCAATACTGTCGATAGTTCCAAGTCCTAAGACAAAATTCTATAACCATAAAGCATGCCACAAATTCAGCTTCCATAATAAATGCTACTATGATAGTCTTCTTGGCGCTTTTCCATGATATTGTCCCTCCAGCTAATAGAAACAAGTAATCAAAAGTTGATTTTCGACTATCAACTGTTTGTGGAATTTTGGAAAACAGGTTTTGAAAAATATTAGTTTTCTTTGAGGATTTTAAGATTAAGGTTGAATTCTAATTCTAAGGTCGAACCAACTCGTTAGAAAGAGTATACCACCCCGAAGGACGAAAATAAACTTTCATAACGATGTTCAGACTTAGGATTATGTAAACTCATCTTGAGTACTATGATCGGGTTCCAAGGAGAACTTTATATGGCCCCGAGGGAACAAAGTATAGTTCAACTAAATACCCAATTATAATATTCAAGAAACATGATCGTCGCATTCACATCCAAAGCCTTATCGAAGAAGGATGTATCTCCCCAAAGGGAAATGAGACCATTCTACGATAATTCTTCTAATGCAACTATGACGATCATTATTTAACTTTTCCCAAGGAAATCTAACAAAATTTTAGAAATTAATTTTTTTTAAAATCAGGTGTGTGGGGTTTCAAATCTCCTACGAGTGCAAGCCCTCGTAGTTAATTACATCGTAGGGAGACAAAAATCTCCTACGAAAACTCCCGATTAAAATGGTGGCAGAATTTTGTTAGAGTTTCTAGGAGTGATATCAAAAAAGGAAGTGAATTTTTGGAAATTCAACAGGGAAAGGATCAAAATTGAGCAGTTATTAACGGAGTTAAAGGGGAAGAGGTAGGGGACACTTTGAGATTCCAGAACCATCCGGAAGTGTCCCAACTTAATCTAAGTGTTGGGCTTTATATTTTGGTTTGAAATGATATTTAATTAGAGTTGAGCATTTTATTAGAAATTTGGGATTATATTCCCGAAGTTTGGGGTCTTATAATCGAAGATCTGCCCCATAACCTAAATCTATTTTGGACACTGGACCACAGTCGTCCGATCCTAACTAATGCAGTGCAAGGTCTGGACTTACCCCGGCCTGGATTGGGGAGCCAGCTAACCACCTAATCGATTTAAAATATATGAATCCGGTCTTTTATGAAAGAGTGGTAGGGACGTTATATTTAAAGTTTTGGAGAGTTGGGGCCGACATCTAGAGATTCTCCTAATTGGGCCCTTTGACTTATGTTGGGTGCAAAATGCTAAGGACTATGAAATTAAAATTTTGACTCTTTTAATTTGTATCTGTTGCGGGCTAGAAATTACGCGGCGATAGAGATCTGATTCTACGTCTTAGCGTTGTACGTATAACTAGCACACACAGAGAACACAAGATTTTTTACGTGGAAAACCCTTACAAGGGAAAAAACCACGAGGCCTAGCCCAGTTGAAAATGATTCCACTAGATTTTGAATTGGTTACAAAGGACTGGATCACCTCCAGGGGTGAACAGATTACAATGGCTTAAGTAAGATGTTGAGTCTTCGACAGGACGTAGGGACTGAACGTCGGGTCCTGAGTGGGGCGTCGGGTCTTTGGCAGGAAGTAGAGACTGAGTATAGGGCCTGGAACAAGACGTCGGGTCTTTGGCAGGACGTAGGGACTGAACGTCGGGCCTTGGACAAGACGTCGGGTCTTTGGTAGGACGTAGGGACTGAACGTCGGACCTTGAACAAGACGTCGGGTTTTAGGCAGGACGTAGGGACTGAACGTCGGGCCTTAAGGTGGTGGTCCGGCGAGGTCCTGTGGTGGTCCGGCGAGGTTCCTGCGGTGGTCCGGCGGTGGTCCGACGAGCTTCCTGCGGTGGTCCGGCGGTGGTCCGGCGAGGTTCTGCGGTGGTCCGGCGGTGGTCCGGCGGCTGTCGAGGAGGAACTTCTTCCTTCTCTCTCTCCTTCTCTTCTCTTCTTCTCTCTCTTGCTTAGATGCTCTCTTGTGAAGAATGAGGGCTCTTATTTATAGATTTTCTGGAGTGGCATGGTCCGTAAATAGGTGTGAGATCAAGGGCGAATAGGGAGTGATTAAATGGACGGCCGATATTGAATCCTATGATCGTGTACCGTTCGTTGGACATTTGGAGGCCTTAATGATGTCGGAATTTAGTGATCTTGGTCTCGTTGGATTCGTCTCGTCGAGCCGTTCGATTCGAGTATAAGCTCGTCAAAATCGGAGACCGTTTGGTAACTTAAATTGCAGTTTGAACCTTCCAACAGCGCTTTGAGCTCTTGATTCGGACTCATTTGGGCTCCGATTGGGTTGATCTTGGTGTCGTTAGGTTCGTATTTCTGAGACGCTCAGTTTGACTGTAAGCTCGTTGAAATCGGAGTTTGGATGCTCCCGGATTTAATTTTTGAAGTCTCCAACTAGCTTTTGCCTCGAGATTCGTGCCTGATCAAGCTAATTTTGTGATGACGTATCAGTTGCCCCCCTATTTTCGGACGTCGAAGCTCCAGAAGTCCGAAAATATAAGTGTCGACAATTTGCATAGGCCGAAATGCCAAAAAATGCGTTCCGAAAATTAATGGCTTGCTTAAATTTGTTCATAGAGGCCTTGTTGAGCTCTGAAAGTTTCGGAATTGAGTCCGGAACGTCGAAAAACATATCCGGGGACCCCAAAAACGTCAAAATCGGAGCTTTCGGGACGAAAATCGGGCCCAGAATGGGCTAGGCGGCCGGACCGGCCGGACCGGCCGGCCGGCCGCCGCCGTCGGCGGCGGCACCACCGGCTTGCGCTGGGTCACGCGCGGCGGCCCGCCCGGGCCGCCCGACCCGCCTGGGCCCGCGCTCGCGGGCCCGCGCTCCAGCCCGCGCGGCGGCCCGCCTGGGCCGCCTGGGCCGCGCATGCGGCCCGCGCTGCAACCCGCGCGGCGGCCCGCCTGGGCCGCCTGGGCCGCGCCTGCGGCCCGCGCTGCAGCCCCGCGCGGCGGGCTGCTGGGCCCGCCTTCGGCCCGCGCGGCGGCCCGCCTGGGCCCGCGTGGTCAGCCTTCTGGAAGCTTCCCACCGACTCTTTTGAGTGAACGGACGGGTCGGTTCGGGCCCACCGACCTAGTGGGCCCCACCTGCGCAGAAAAAATGATTTTTTAGCCTTTTTTGGCCGAAAAAATTCCTAAAAAATCCCAAAAAATCCCAAAAAATTCCGAAAAAATTCAGAAAAATTTAGGAAAATTTGGAAAATTAGAAATTTCAGAAATATCCTTCCTTTCTCCCAAAAACCTATAAATAGGGCCTTAAACCCTTTAGAAAATCATTCTACTCCTCTTCCTCTTCTCTTTTCTTCTCTTCTTCTCCTCCTTTCTTCTCTTCTCCCTCTGTCCTTTCTATTGAGGCCTTCCCTCAGTTTTCTGAGGCCCCTCTCTTGGCAAGGAAGTTCGGAGATCTTCTCCCTCTGTCCTTTCTATTGAGGCCTTCCCTCAGTTTTCTGAGGCCCCTCTCTTGGCAAGGAAGTTCGGAGATCTTCTCCCTCTGTCCTTTCTATTGAGGCCTTCCCTCAGTCTTTTGAGGCCCCTCTCTTGGCAAGGAAGTTCGGAGATCTTCTTCTTTCCCCCTCTCCCCCTAGAAATGTCAGGTGATCGCCCCCTACCAAGAGATCCTGCGATCCGGGGGGACCCTGTTGCGCCGCATGATGGCGAGCAGAGGCCAAATAAGGAGGTGGATGTGTCAGCGTCGACTGTTACAAATGACTTCATGTTCCTTTTCCGCAAGAATTATTACTTTCCGAATGATGTGAAGACAATGGTTCCGAGGATGTCTGATCGGGCGAATCTTCCTCCTGCTGGGTACGTGACTGTTTCTGAGGCCCACTTGCGGGCTGGTTTACGTTTTCCGCCTCCTACTGAGCTGATTGAAGTCTTGCAATGGTGCGGCGTGAGCATATTCCAACTTTCATTTAGAGCAATGTCAGTGGCTATGGGATTGATTGCTCTCTTTCGGGATCGAGGAGCTACTATGACCCCGGAGCATCTTTCACGGATGGGTAAGTTCACCAGCGATACATCTGGGCGTGTGACTTTTAGGTCCAAATTGTTGGATGTGCGTACCCGTGATTCTTCAAAGAACTGGGTCAATGCTTTCTTTTTTGTGAAGAATGATTGGGGCTTGATTGAGAAGTGGGGGAAAATGAGGGATCTGCCATCCCCTCTGCACGTCAGCGAGGAAGACATAATAAGGATTTTGAAAGTTTCTGATCTCGAACATCTTCTATTTGAGGTTCGTCATATGAGCAAATATACTGAAGAAGAGTTCTTATTCAAGGTTGGAATTTCATTTCATACTGGGAGATCTGATGCAAGGAAGTTGAAGCCGACATCCAGGATTCCTGAGCCCCCTGCCCCTACTTCAAAAGCGGCTCCCAAACGACCGGCAAGGGTTGACGACCCCCCGATTTCGAAGAAGAGGAGGTTGGAAGAATCAAACACTGACAAGACCTTACCTGACTCTTCTCCAGCCAAGCTGCATATCCCTGATGATGTCATGAATCATCAATGCCTCGGACATAACAAGACCAGTAATTTGGTGAGTAACATCTCCTAATATTTTTTATTTTATTTGCTTCTGAGGTGACTTCTAATGAACTTTTCTTTCTATTTTCAGCTGTCACGTGCTGTGATCGCAGTTAATGACTGGAACACTGAGTTTGTTAAGATCAAGTACCTCCAGGGAGAGTTTAAACGAAAGTATGATCAGAAGGTTAAGGAGGTGAAGGTGCTTGAAGATGAGTTGAGCGAGTGCAGGACTGAGCTGGCTAACTCAATGCGCTCTGTAACTCTCCGGAATCAGCAGGCAGATCGGCATCAGATAGATCTTGAGGAGGCTCACGCGACGATCACCAGACTTTTGAGGGAGCAGAAAGTTTCGGAGAAGAAGATTGCGTCGCTGGAGATGAAGGATAAGGAGTCTCAGGCCATTATAGCTGAGAAGGAGGCTGCCTTGTCCAGCTCAGAACCTTCAAGAGTTATTGAAAACTTCAAGAAGTCCATAGCATTCAAGACTATCGTCCAGGATCACATTGAGGAGGCCCGAGATCACATCTATGCTATAGAGGTGAAGGGTTTGGAGCAGCAGTGCACTGAGGACGGATTTATTAGAGGCTTCTTTAAGGGGGTTCGCCTGATGCAGCGAAAGACCGGAGTTCCAGCCGAAGAGGTGACCCCTAGCCAGGCTTCAGCTGACTTTCCTTCAGGCTCTGATGGTGATGAGGTAGAGAGTGATCTTCGGAAGGTCCTCGATCTTGATGCAGATGATGAGATAGTAGATGTTGAGTAGGCTTTCTAGTTCCTGTTGTTTGTATTAGTTTGTCTTTTTAGTTATTGTGATGTACCTGATGTTTTGTACCGTTGTGTGATATCTACTTTGACTTAGTAGTGGATTATTGTTCTGTTGCTATATGACTTAGATATTCCAGTGTATCTATTTATTCTGAGTGAATTTCTTTTATATTTGTTTAAGGTATTTATCTTCCAACCTGTGCTTGAAAGTTTAAAAGGATCCTCTAAGGATGTACCGTTTACTTTAAGTTGTACGCCAGAGCCTTGCTTGATGACGCCAACCTGTATGAAAGAGGTTAAAAGAATCTATAAGAGATGTAAGACCTATCCGAGGTTGTGAGTCAGAGCCCTGCTCGATGACGTTAACCTGTGTGGAAGAGGTCGGGAGAATCCATCAAGTATATAAGACCTATCCGAGGTTGTGAGTCAGAGCCCTGCTCGATGACGTTAACCTGTGTGGAAGAGGTCGGAAGAATCCACCAAGGATATAAGACCTATCCGAGGTTGGTGAGTCAGAGCCCTGCTCGATGACGTTAACCTGTGTGGAAGAGGTCGGGAGAATCCACCAAGGATATAAGACCTATCCGAGGTTGTGAGTCAGAGCCTTGCTCGATGACGTTAACCTGTGTGGAAGAGGTCGGATCGAATCCCCCCGGGATTGATCAACTAATCATCATCAACTGCTCAAAATTAAAGTTCAAAACTTAACAAAGTCTTTACTGCTATTAAACGAAGAACATTGCTCCCGAAAAACAGTTTAAGGGAGAAGGAAACTAGAAAACACCACAAACAAAGTCCGAAATTAAAGACATATACAGTAAGCAAAAGACATACAACATTCTAAAACAAACGGCACGATTACGCTCTACTGATAGTATTTGCGGAGGTTCTCGATATTCCAAGTTCGAGGAAGCATCTTCCCTTCAGCATCCTTTAATTTGAAAGTCCCTGGCTTCACCATAGCTGCTACTAGGTACGGACCTTCCCAGAGGGGGGAGAGTTTATTTCGTTGAGGGCCTTTGCCTGCCGCCTCCATACTACGTAGGACCAGATCTCCTATCGATATTTGTCGTGGCTTCATCCTTCTGTTATAGTGACGGGCAACTCTCTGGTGGTAGGCAGCAACCTTAAGTATTGTCCCGTTTCTTACTTCTGGAAGGAGGTCTAGGTTGTGCCTGAGTTTTTCGTCGTTGGTATTGGAGTCGAAAGTTTGCACTCTATGACTGGGGACTCCAATGTCGACTGGAATGACAGCCTCTGTACCAAAGCAGAGGTTGTACGGTGTCTCTCCTGTTGGAGTCCTTGCTGTCGTACGATAGGCCCAAAGGACGTTTGGGAGCTCGTCAGCCCATTGCCCCCCAGCCTTCTCCAGCCGTGTTTTCAGTCCTCTCAGAATGGTCCGATTAGTGACTTCTGTCTGTCCATTAGTCTGAGGATGAGCCACAGCTGTGTGTACTAGATGAATGTGGAGATCTTTACAAAATGTGGTAAAGACCCTTCCGGTGAACTGTGTCCCGTTATCAGTAATAACTTTTGCAGGAATGCCAAAGCGACATATTATGCTCTTCCACAAAAACTGTTTGGCATTTGCTTCAGTGATCTTCGCTAGTGGTTCTGCTTCTACCCACTTCGTGAAATAGTCGACAGCTAATATGATGAATTTTCGCTGTCCCGTGGCCATAGGAAATGGTCCCATTATGTCGATCCCCCATTGGGCAAAAGGCCAGGGACTCTGTAATGTCGATATCTCTACGGCGGGTAGATGAGTGAGGTTGGCATGCAACTGGCAACTGTTACATTTCCGTACAAGTTCTAATGCGTCCTGTTTTATCGTCGGCCAGTAGAACCCTTGTCTCAGGACCTTTTGGGCTAGCGCCCTTCCACCCAAATGTTCCCCACAAATGCCCGAATGTACTTCGCGAAGTGCATAATTTGCCTCCGAAGGAGGAAGGCATTTGAGGTATGGCCCCGTGAAAGATCGTTTGTATAACTCTCCGTTAATAATGGTGAAGTTGGCTGCTTGCCTCCGAAGTCGTACTGCCATAACTGGGTCTTCAGGGAGAGAGCCTTCTTGTAGGAGAGCAAGAATGGGGTCGATCCAAGAAACTTCTTTTGATTCCTCTATTGATTGAAGTACCCATGAGCCTTGAATGCTAGGGAAGTGGATCTCCTCAATGAATTTTCTTTTAAAAACATCTCCCGTTGTAGAGGTAGCTAACTTGGAGAGTGAGTCTGCCCTTGTGTTTTTCTCTCGAAGGATATGGATGACCTGATGCCTTGTTATTTGAGCCAATAAGGTTTTAACTATCTGGCAGTATTGAGCCAAAAGTGGGTTGTGAGTATCGAATTCCCCTTCTACTTGAGAAGCAACCAGTTGGGAATCAGTGTGAACTACTAAGTCTTGGACTTCGCAATCAATTGCCAATCTTAATCCAGCGATTAGAGCTTCATATTCAGCAACATTGTTTGTTGCCGGAAACTTCAGTCTAAGCCCGTATTCAAGTGTGGCTTTCTGCGGGGAGATTAATAGGATTCCAGCACCAGCACCAGAACTCCCAGAAGCTCCGTCTACATATAATGTCCAGCAGGAGGAAGAAGGGGATACATCAGGCAATTCCTCGGATGTGTAGCTAGTACATTCGACTACAAAATCGGCAAGCACCTGTGACTTGATGTCGGGTCTAGGTAAGAACTGTATATCGAACTCTCCAAGTTCTACTGACCATTTGATCAATCTTCCGGAGGCTTCGGGTTTTTGAAGAATATTTTTCAGCGGCAGGTTTGTATAAACCCTGATCGCATGTGCCTGAAAATAAGGTCGTAACTTCCTGGCTGAGAAGACCAATGCTAAGGCTGTTTTGTCTGCCAATGGATAACGCATTTCAACATCTGAAAGTACCTTGCTGATGTAATAGACTGGGCGTTGAGTCGAATCATCCATCCGAACCAAGACCGAACTTATAGCTTGAGAAGAGACGGCCATGTACATATACAAAATTTCCCCTGGAATTGGCTTTGAGAGAAGCGGTGGTGAGGCTAGATAAGTTCGGAGTTGTTCAAAAGCTTCTTGGCATTTATCAGTCCATTGGAATCCTGAGCTACGAGCCCCCCTGAGGATCTTGAAGAAAGGCAAATATTTATCTCCCGAACGAGCTAGAAATCGAGAGAGTGCTGCGATCCTTCCATTCAGTCTCTGAACTTCTTTGATGTTTCTGGGGGGTAGCATGTCCCTTAGGGCCTTGATCTTTTCCGGGTTGGCCTCAATCCCTCGGTGGGTAACCATGAATCCCAAAAACTTTCCTGAGGTGACTCCAAATGCACATTTGGAGGGGTTGAGGCGCATGTTGTAAGATCGGAGAAGGTTAAAACATTCTTCCAAATCTGAGATATGCTGAGATTTCTCGAGGCTCTTCACCAGCATATCGTCCACATAGACTTCCATGGTACGCCCAATAAGGTTCTTAAAAACCTTATTCATAAGTCGTTGGTAAGTTGCCCCTGCATTTTTGAGCCCGAATGGCATTACCAGGTAACAATATAACCCTTTGTCCGTTTGAAAAGATGTTGCCTCCTCATCGGCGGGATCCATTTGTATTTGGTTGTATCCGGAGTAGGCATCCATAAAGCTTAACATCTGATGTCCGGATGTGGCGTCGACTAGCTGATCTATTCGGGGGAGCGGGAAGCTATCCTTGGGGCAAGCTTTATTGAGATCCGTATAGTCCACGCACATTCTCCAAGTCCCATTTGTTTTCCGAACCATCACGACGTTGGCTAACCAAGATGGGTAGTGTACTTCCCTTATGAATCTTGCTTTTAAAAGCTTATCAACCTCTTGTTCGATTGCCAGCTGACGTTCTAGGGCGAAGTTTCGTTTCTTTTGAATCACCGGCTTACTTGCTGGGTTGATCTTCAGGGAGTGCATAATTATTTCAGGATTGATACCGGGCATATCTGCTGAACTCCATGCGAATACGTCTTGATTGGTGCGTAGAAAATCTACGTATTCTTTTTTCTCTGTATCTGAGAGGAGTGATCCGATCTGTACTGTTCTCGAGGGATGTTCTTCTGATAGGGAGACACAGGTAAGATCTTCTACAGGGGAGGCCCTTTGAGGGGTATCTTCATTCCGAAGATCGAAGTCTTCGATGCTTAGAGTAACTGATGAGTGTGGTTGAGCCTGCCTAAGATAGCATGACTGTGCTACTTGTTGATCTCCTCGTACTGTTCCGATCCCTGATGGGGTAGGAAACTTGAGCTTTAAGTGGGGAATTGAAGCAACAGCCCCGAAAATTGTTTGAAGTGGTCTTCCAAAGATCGCATTGTAGGCTGATTCGGACTTCACTACAATGAATAGAATGGGATGCTCAACTTGACGGGGGAATTCTCCAAGTACAACTGGAAGAGTAATGGTTCCTTCGACTCTTACAGGCCGGTTGTCAAATCCATACAGTGGACCGGCAGCAGGCTGGAGTTTCTCTCTAGATAGGCCCATGCTAAGAAAAGTGGAGTAGAATAAAACATCTACTGAGCTTCCATTGTCTACCAAGATCCTTTTAACATTGTAACATGGGTCGCCGATTCCTGCGCTAATCACCAGTGGGTCTTGATGAGGAGTCTTTACACCTTCTAGATCAGACTCCTTGAAGGTGATGGAGTGATCGACATGAAGCTTTTTTGTTGGTGGCTCCTTGTTCTCTGCGATTAGAATTTGGCAAGGCGTTGAAGGGCCTCCAGCAATAGTTTCAATCTCACCGACCATCTGGCGGTTGTTTGTCGACTGTTTTTGTTGATCTTGCCCCCCAGTCGGAACGGTTTCTTCTCGAGCTGTTGGATTCTTGATGAACTGTCGGAGATATCCTTGTCGGATCAGTCTCTCAATTTCCTCCTTGAGCTGCCTGCATGCTTCAGTGGTGTGTCCACGACTGCGGTGGAAATGACAATACTGTTCTTGGTTTCCGGTATTAGGCTTTAAAGGGTACGGCCACTTTACACTCTCTTGGTCTCGGATAGCCATTAATACATTTGCTCGGGAGGTATTAAGTGGCGTGTACTCTTTTTCTTGTCGGGGCTCCCGTCGTGGCTGTGAGGGTCGAGGAGGAAGATTGTAGTTTCCTTGCTTCTTCCTTTGTGAGGGGGGATTCTCCGTCCCTGGGGGATTTTTTCGCTTTCCGGTTGTTTGCTCGAATTGCTTCCTATGAGCATTGATGGCTTCGTCGGCAGTAATTTGGGCCTCTATTCGGTGGATTAAATCCGCATAGGAATGGACCGTTTCTCGCATAAGTGCCGAGTAGAAAGGGCCTGGACGAAGCCCTCCAAGAAATACACCTCGTAGTAATTCGGGATCTACCCCTGGAATTTGTCGGGCTTCTGCAGAAAACCTTTGAAAATATTCTTTGAGAGATTCACCCTCGTTCTGTCGTATCCCCGAAAGGTGGGAGGAGTCTTTAATCATCCTTCGGTTGGCGACAAATTGTTCGACAAACAATTTGGCCAGTTTAACGAATAGGGGAATGGACCGAGGGGGTAGGGAGTAGAACCATGTCCGGGCCTGCCCTTTAAGGGTAGCCGGAAAAACTTGACAGAGCAGAGCGTCTGGGGCCTGCTGGATATGCATAATAGTGCGGTAGTGATCGATATGTTCATAGGGGTCTGAAGTCCCATCATAAGAATCAATATTTGGGAGTTTGAATCTTGCCGGAACGGGATATCGAAGGACAGCTTCGGTGAAAGGTGATGACTCCTGAATGTCCCGTTGGTGAAGGGACTGCCTGATACCCCCTGTGGGGAACTCTTCTCGGACTAATCTTCGTAACTCATGCCGTAGAGTATTACGGGGGAGTTCAGTAACGCGCTGTTGGTCTAAGTCCTCGGGGACGTCTGGCGGCATATGCTGTCGGTGACCCGTGCGCGAAGGATGGGTAGAGCTTGCTGTATCGGCAAGCTCATTCTCCGGACGTGTAGGAGGGCGCATCCTTGGCGGAGGAAGGGGGACTTCGACATGAAGAATGTCTTCGAATCCTGGCTGGTCTCGAGGGAGAAGAGTATCTTCTTGGGGTACTGGCGCTAGTCCTTGAGCTCCCCTTAAGAGCTGAAGGATCTCATTTTGAGATTCCTCCATTTTTCTGATACGCTCTTCTAGGGATGGCCCTGAAGTTCCTTCTCCGGCAGGGTGTCGGTTACCGGGGTGAAAGGAGGCAGATGCCTGTCGTCCTTGATTCAGGGACTGATTCCTGGATTGGTGTGAATTAGAGCGGGAGGTTCCCATGATGCGATGGCTACGCCTGTTGACCATTGGAAGATTCTTTAGTGTAGTGGGATTAACTTTCCCACAGACGGCGCCAATCTGTTGCGGGCTAGAAATTACGCGGCGATAGAGATCTGATTCTACGTCTTAGCGTTGTACGTATAACTAGCACACACAGAGAACACAAGATTTTTTACGTGGAAAACCCTTACAAGGGAAAAAACCACGAGGCCTAGCCCAGTTGAAAATGATTCCACTAGATTTTGAATTGGTTACAAAGGACTGGATCACCTCCAGGGGTGAACAGATTACAATGGCTTAAGTAAGATGTTGAGTCTTCGGCAGGACGTAGGGACTGAACGTCGGGTCCTGAGTGGGGCGTCGGGTCTTTGGCAGGAAGTAGAGACTGAGTATAGGGCCTGGAACAAGACGTCGGGTCTTTGGCAGGACGTAGGGACTGAACGTCGGGCCTTGGACAAGACGTCGGGTCTTTGGTAGGACGTAGGGACTGAACGTCGGACCTTGAACAAGACGTCGGGTTTTAGGCAGGACGTAGGGACTGAACGTCGGGCCTTAAGGTGGTGGTCCGGCGAGGTCCTGTGGTGGTCCGGCGAGGTTCCTGCGGTGGTCCGGCGGTGGTCCGACGAGCTTCCTGCGGTGGTCCGGCGGTGGTCCGGCGAGGTTCTGCGGTGGTCCGGCGGTGGTCCGGCGGCTGTCGAGGAGGAACTTCTTCCTTCTCTCTCTCCTTCTCTTCTCTTCTTCTCTCTCTTGCTTAGATGCTCTCTTGTGAAGAATGAGGGCTCTTATTTATAGATTTTCTGGAGTGGCATGGTCCGTAAATAGGTGTGAGATCAAGGGCGAATAGGGAGTGATTAAATGGACGGCCGATATTGAATCCTATGATCGTGTACCGTTCGTTGGACATTTGGAGGCCTTAATGATGTCGGAATTTAGTGATCTTGGTCTCGTTGGATTCGTCTCGTCGAGCCGTTCGATTCGAGTATAAGCTCGTCAAAATCGGAGACCGTTTGGTAACTTAAATTGCAGTTTGAACCTTCCAACAGCGCTTTGAGCTCTTGATTCGGACTCATTTGGGCTCCGATTGGGTTGATCTTGGTGTCGTTAGGTTCGTATTTCTGAGACGCTCAGTTTGACTGTAAGCTCGTTGAAATCGGAGTTTGGATGCTCCCGGATTTAATTTTTGAAGTCTCCAACTAGCTTTTGCCTCGAGATTCGTGCCTGATCAAGCTAATTTTGTGATGACGTATCAGTATCTAATGCAATGCATGCTGGTCGATGACTTCTAAATCAAGTATGCTTGAAATTTTAAAAACAGGCTTATAAAACAATTTTTTAGAAGACTGGACTTCCCCAGGTCCGGCACCTCGTCCTCATAGGTCAGACTATCCGGACTCTACCCGCAGGCGGGGAAGGGTCTAAAACAAGAAAAGAAGAATGCAAAAATATGCATGCGACCCCGGGGACGATCCCCGGCTAATTTCCTAGATTCGTTATCTTTCTATGTTATTTAGACTCACTAAAATTTTAGACTTTTAAGGTTATGAGTAGAAAACTTTCACACCCTCACGAGTCTCACGTATCCAGGCGAAAACAAAAAGCGGCATGCAATCGCCAAAAAACTAGTAAAATAAGTAATCCTAAAGGCAATCAAATCATCACATCAAATATAAATTAATTAATAAATGTCCATAGGCAGAATTGTCTTGCTTATTACAAACCAGAATATTACAGAAAGTAAAGTGGCCGGGCACCACTGACAACAACCCGGATTCTAAACCTAGTAATGACGTAAGTTATTTTGAGTGGGATACTCTCAATCTTCAAATCTTCAATCTCATTCTTCTTTGGACTTCTTTTCTTCAATCTTCTTGGAATCTTCGTAGTGAATTACCCAAATGGACAAGAGGGCACTTCCCTCAAAGGGGAAGGCCACTCTTTCCTCTTTGGGTAAGGAAGATGTATGATCCAAATTTGGATTTCCAAATGGAAAAGGAGTGTTCCCTAAAGGGGTATCCTTTCCTCTTTGGAATCCAATCTTTGGATCTATGTATCCCAACTCAAAATCAACTTTCACAACACTTGACATTTACACAAATTACATTTATATCAAATCAAAAATCTAGACTCACCTGCAGGGTTATTCTAAGCAGTTAATATATAAAAAGCAGTTATTCCCAAGCAGTTGTATATGAGCAGAAAAGAAAGTAAACACACTGGCCACGCTCTTTTTATGATTTGGGGGCTTTAGCAGCTGAAGCACCTGTGCAAAGAATTTATAATATTTATGCATTTTTTGATTTGCCCCCTTTTTATATTGCCCTACATGAGCGCGGCCACCTGCAGAAAACTATGTCAACATCCAGATCGCTCCTAACCTAAGGGTAACCTAGTCGCCAAACACATCAACCATCCATAGAGTGCAGAAAAGTAAGCAGACACAACAAAGCAATTTCATCCACAACATGCAGTGAAAACTACGAAAAATCCGGCACACAGCAGTAAAGTAAACACCGGCCTAACCTAGATCTAGAGTTGGTTGTCCTAGCACATCATCTAAAGTGTGTGAGAAAGGTCGTGTGGCGGGGATAGATCCTAAAGTAGGTTATTAATTGAAGTTGTCTAAAAGTTTGGATTTGTTAAGGCTTAGAAGGGGATTTAAATTAAAATTTAAGTATTAATGAATTAAGAATTTTAATTAAATATATATTAGAAGTTAATTGATTGCTACCTTTGTTTCACACCGAGGCCGTGAAGTTTATTTCACCTTCCTTGGGGCTAAGCTAATAGCCTCGTAGGCCTGGGTTACCCAGTAGCAATCGGGGTTGATTAAGCTATTTAGATGGGTTAGAATTAAAGGAGTAGATTGATATTAAAGGGAGTTGGTTACTGATTTTTAAAGTTTGATTAATTTAAGTTTGCCATTAATTGATTCGTGGCGTTGTGCCACCAGGCTCGAGGAACCAGCCTCTTTAGGACACTTAGCCCCGCAACCCGGAGTAGTCCAGCCGATAAACCAAATTAATGTAATTGAATTAGAGATTTTTTAAATGTTAAATAATTAAAAATTAATCTATTTTAAGATTTAACACCTCTTAGAATCCATTCGTGGCGTTGTGCCACCAGGCTCGAGGAACCAGCCTCCTTAGGACACTTAGCCCCGCAGCCCGGAGTAGTCCAGCCAATAAACTTCATCTTTAGGGTGGTTGTTGTGTTTTAAAGGATTTGTTAAGTGTTTTAAGCATTAAACCAATATTTTCTGAGTTTTAGAATGATTTGAGCTTTTTTATGAATTTTTGAATATTTTAATCGTTTAATTAAAGGGTCAAAAATTGAATTTTTAATTAAGCTCAAATTCTGGGATGTTTATATTTTAATAAAATACTAGACCTCGTTACGATCAGTTAGAAGGTAAGTACGTCGAAATCGGATTTTTTTACATTTTATTACGAAGGTTTGAAGTTTTGAACTAGTTTTAACTTAGAGTTGACCGATTTGTTGACTTTTTGAAATATTACAGATTTCTGGAATTTAATATTTTTAATAAATATTAGACCTAATTAGGAGTTGAATGCAAGTGAGTTTGGGTGATTTGGATTTTTTTACAATTAGTTATGGATATTGGAAGATTTGACTATTTAATGAATTTTTGAAATTTCTAAATTAGAAGGCCTCTTTTGTGATTTTCCTCCAAATGAATCCCAAACTCCTTGAAATCAACTCCAAAGGTCAGAAATGACCTAAGGAGAGATTCCCAAGTGTTTGGAAAATTTTTGGAAATTTTAATTATTATTAATTAATTATATTAACTAAAAGTGGGTTTTTTAATTAAAATTAAATTAATTACAGAATTGCTGTCAAATTAAGGGGCTTCTAATTATCATGGATTAAGGACATGAATCTGGTCAGTTTGAGAGTTTATATGTATTTTTTGGATTTAAATTGGATTTATTACAATTTTTTAAGGTTTGAAGGCTTAATTAGGAGTTGAACCTTATGAAAATTAATTAGGGGACCTAATGACCTCAAAAATCAATGAAAATTTCTCTAGGGGCTGAGGGTGTTACTAAGTTCAAATGTTCAAAGTTTCAACTCAAGGGGAAGTGAATCCTAATTATTGAAATTTTTCTAAGTTTTCTATACACGAATCCTTAATTATTGTCCTTAATTATGTCACTAATTTGATGGACTTGAATTAATGTCTGAACTAACCCTCATACTCAATACACAAGACATGCATGAATCACATAAACACATTCAACACCTAAATCTAGGAGAGCCTAAGACTAAGTGGTGTGTGATCCCTAAACATGCAAGGACTAATTATATAATTAAGATAAAATTAGTGAATAATCAAGAAATGATTATCCACTAATCATCCCATTTATTTCTATTCAAATATGCTCAATCTACATTTAAGATTTCAAGTGACCTCTTAAATATTTAAAGATTTAAATATATATAGCCTCAAAATAGATTTTAAAAATATATAAATATAAATGGATATATATATATATATATATATATATATATATATATATAAATATATATTATAAAATAATTAAAAATATTATTAAAGTACATTTTGATGGGTTGAAAGACCCACTGATCTCCAGAGAAGTTTGATAATAAAAAGAATTTTTTTAATTTTCAAAATATTTAATATTTAGTTAAATATTAAAAAATTATTAGGATACTCAAATAATTCCAATTAATATCAAAATCTATTCAAATAATCTTGAAAATTTTCCTGGAGATCAGCCATGCACTCAAAGACATGCATGCCAAGTTTCAGATAAAAATAACATATATATAATTAATTAAAAATAAAATATAGTTTTCTGTATTTCTCAAATTACCAGTAAAATAATAGTTAAAATAGTTTAATTTTATTTTTAAAATAAACTAGACAGAATTCTGAAAAGTTTGATATATTATACTGATTTTTTGACCTTATATTTAATTTACTATGATTTTTTAAAGTTTCTATAATTAAAACAAATTAAAATAACATTTTCATTAATCAAACGGCGGCGGTCAGACACGCGGCGCGCGCGGATTCGCGGGATCGAAACCGCGTGACGGCGGGGACACGCGTCAGCCGCGGGCCGCTTCACGCGGTTTTCACTTAACCACGTCAGCGGCTCGTGGCAGCCGTTGGATCACAGCGGGTCTAATCCAACGGATGAGATCGAATCCCGTGGTTGATCTCAACGGGACGAGATCGGACGGTGGGATTCGACTCCGCGGTTACTGATCCGAGGGCCCAGATGTCTCCGGACGGCGTATCAAACCACAGATCAAATGCGTGGTTGAATCAGACCGCGGAAGGGCTCGATCTGGACCGTTGATCGAACGATCAACGGTCCAGAAAACGTACACTCACCGGAAACCATGAGTGACGCCCTAGAAAACATTTTTTGACTCGTTCTCTCGATCGGATAGACCAAATCGCTTGAAATTTTAAACTTAAAGAGTAAGCATGAACAGAAACAGTGGGGAAAGATTGGTTTCAGCTAAAGCACTGAATACATGAAGCTATTTAAATCTATCTAATGTGAACTAGATCTAAGGTTTTAAGGGATTATACCGTTAGATCTTTGAAATTTCTGGATGGATGAGCTTGTAGACTGTCCAAGTGAAGATCCCTAGCACAAACCCGAGCTCGAACACGCCTGGATCGACTGCTACAGGCCTGGGACGGTCTAGGTGGTGGGCTCGCCGGAGAACTCGCCGCCGGTGATGTGCAACCACTTGGATTTTGTAGTGGGGAGGTAGAGAGGGCTCTGGAGATCCAAAACGAATTGAGAACTCGTTCTGGGAGGGTGGGGTTAGTAAGAGAAGTTGCCTTGATTCAATGGGCTCAAAAGTTGGCTTTTTCCCTATTCAAATGACCTGGGCTGGATTAGATGGCTGGGATTGATGCAGGAGCTCCCTAGATGATGCCACATGTCCCTGGGACAGCTAGAAGGCTGCCTCAAAGGCTGGCCAAGCCTTGCCTCCATTGGGTGGACTTGGGACAAGTGGGGGGGGGGACCACTGCCATTTAGGGCTAAACCAAGAGCTGGGCTTGGTTAAGGAGCCTATTAGAGAGCTTTAGGACATTAAGGGGTCGGCCTAAGGCAGCTTAAATCAAGGGAAAGTGGCTTAGCATGTGATAAAGCTTTCTAGAAGAGGTTTAGGCTTGAGTTTGACTAGGTTGACCAGTCAACAGGTCAAGGAAGGCTGAGGTGGAATGAGGGGAAGTAGGAGTAGCCAATGGGAGAGCTTCCAAGCCTAATCTCACACTCCTTGAAGTTAAATAGAAGATTTGACCAATTCAAAGAGGGATTTAAGGCTTTGTTGACTTGATTTGACCAGTCAACCAGGTCAAAATTGGTAATGTGGCACTTGAGGAGGTGGAGGGATATTTGGAATGGTTTAATCAAGGATCAAAAGTCCAAAGTCAAGGCTAGAAGAGATGGGAGCAAATTCCATCACAAATTTGACCAAGGATTGAGGGTTGACTCAGTCAAACCAAGTTGGGTTGAGCTCAAAATGGGTTTAGAAATATTCAAGGCTTTGAATAGAATGATTTCAAGGGTTTGAAGATATTGACGTGGTTAAACAGGTTGAAATGGTTCATTTGAAACCATAAGGGTCCATTGGGTCAAACCATGTTGACTGGGTCAACTAGGTTGACCCAATGGGTGAGTTTGGGCTGGACAAGTTTGAAAAGGCATTTGGAGACCATTGAAGGTGGTCCCTAGGTCTGGGGAGGTCAATTTGATCAAAATCCCTATTTGAGCCCTTAAGGGCCTGTTTGGTCAACCTGGGTTGACTTGGTCAACCAGGTTGACCCAGGGTCTTGGTTTGGGCTCAACAGATTTGAAATGATATTTTAAGACCAATGGAAGTGGTTGCATGGCCTAGAGAGGTCATTTGGGTCAAAACACCTATTTGGATCCTTAAAGGGCCTCTTGGGTCAAACCTGTTGACTTGGTCAACCAGGTTGACCCAGGGGTTGGGAATAGGTTCAAAAGATTTGAAATAACATTTGAAACTTGTTGGAGGTGGTTGCATTCAATTTTGAGCTCATTTGGTTTGAAATCCCTATTTGAGCCCCATAGGGGTATTTTGGTCAATTTTGACCTATTGGTCAACTATGGTCAAAAATGGGTCTGGAAAATACAGTTTACTGCTCAATGGGTTAAAATCAAGAGTCTGGAAGTGATTGGAGGCTTTGATAAGGATTCCAAGGTCAAGATCTCAAAGGGGTTAGGTTCAGTGGCATAGGCTGTAAATATTTGAAGGTTTTACAGCCTTTGGATTTTAATTCAGATTCTTGGGTTAGAGACCTCGGAATAAGCTCAAAGTTGGAGAGTAACCTCTAGAGACATGTCTTATCACTTTGCAAGTGATAGACCCTGAATCAGAGACCATTTGGCTGGGTTTTGAAATGTTTGAAAATTCTTTGAAAAGGGTCTTTAGGACAGGGCCTTAAGACTTAGGATTTGAGTCTGGATTTCTGGATTTAAAATGAATTTCAAGTTTGAATGATTAATATTGAAATATCCAAATCATTTACAATCATGTTGTGATTGTTAATGGATGGATAAGGTCAAAGCTAGATTAAAGGTGGGATCAAAGTCTAGGTTGAAATGTGGATTCTCAAGTGGATTGAGTCAAAGTTTCGATATGTTTAAAATTTGAATTAATTTGGATTTGAATTGAATGAAGTTCAGATTGATTTGAGGTTTGAATTGATCAAGGGTAGGGATTGATTTGAGTCTGGATTGGTCCTAGAATCTAGAGAGATTCTAAGATATAGGATTTAAGGGAATCCTAGGCCCTAGAGTAGGCTCTAAGGTCTAGCTCTAGGAAAGAATCCTAAGGTCTAGAGTAGATCCTAGAATCTAAAATTAACCTGGAGTTTGGAAGGGCTTTAGTGACCTCATACAAAAATGAGGTCAACAAATGGACCCCCAATGTGTGTGGTAGAAGGAACTTCTGCTGCACACATTAGCGTTGATCGAATAGGAGTAGGATCTTAAAGAGTTGAGAGAAGGGCATCACCCAACCTTAAGTCCATTGAAAACTAGTGAAAAGCTTACACCTATTTTGAAGAGAGAACTGGAGAAACCAAGGTAGGGAATACCTAGCCTTGGGTCTAAGGAAGGGCATCACCCAACCTTAGGCCTATAGGATGCTGATAGAAGACTTACTCCAAATAGGTAGATCAACTGGCAAACTAAGATGGTGCCACGAAGGGCGTACTCCACCACTAGAGAATGGTCATGTGGGGAGGAAACTTGCTCCACACAGAGGACTTCAACTGGCAAACTAGGATGGTGCCACGAAGGGCGTACTCCATCACTAGCGAATGGTCATGTGGGGAGGAAACTTGCTCCACACAGAGGATCTCAACTGGCAAACTAGGATGGTGCCACGAAGGGCGTACTCCATCACTAGCGAATGATCATGTGGGGAGGAAACTTGCTCCACACAGAGGACCTCAACTGGCAAACTAGGATGGTGCCACGAAGGGCGTACTCCATCACTAGCGAATGGGAATCAGGATGGTGCCACGAAGGGCGTACTCCACCACTAATCCCCGGGTCAAATGCTAGGGTGGTGCCACGGATGACGTACTCCACCACTAGCGGGTCTAATCCTAAGGGAAGGAAGGACCTAACCTTAAGGAGAAGGCGAAGAGCGTTAAAAAGGAAAAGACCTTAAAAAAAAAAAAGAAGAATCAAGATGCAAATCAAGAAAGGGAAGTTTTATTAATTGATAAAATGAGCTACATCAAGCATAGTATTTCTTAAGGAAACGCCCATTGACAGGTAGCATTGGGTGGTTCCCTTTACAATCTACTAACTGATACGAGCCTTCTTCGTAGACAGTCTCTATAACGAAGGGTCCTTCCCACGTAGGTTCAAATTTGCCTCCCAACTTCCGATGGGCCAAGATAGGCCTCCGAAGGACCAATACCAAGTCTCCCGCTTGGAAGGTCCTAGGTCGTACTAACTTATCATGGGCTTGAACCATACGGGATTTATACAACTCTAAACTTTGTTGAGCTTGGAGACGTCGCTCTTCAATGCCTTCGAGTTCTTCCAATCGTAGTTTTGCATTTTGTTCATTTGTAATTTGATTCTGAACTGCAATTCTGAGCGAAGGGATTTGTATTTCCAAGGGTAGAACAGCCTCAGATCCATACACTAGTGCAAACGGGGTGGATTGGGTCGGGGTTCTATAAGTGGTACGATAAGCCCACAAAGCTTCCACCAACCGCTCATCCCACTGTCGTTTGTTATCATTAAGGGTCTTTTTAATAATTTGCACCAAGGTTTTGTTAAAAGCCTCGGCCAATCCATTCGCCCGGGGGTAATAGATCGTCGAGTATTTCCAATCAATATTATGGCGCCTTACAAAACTATTGATTTTTGTAGACTTGAATGCGGACCCATTATCGGATATGATTCTGCGAGGTACGCCGAATCGATATACAATATGATCACGAAAGAATTTTAAGACATGGTGTGATGTTACGTTTCGTAGGGGAATCGCTTCCGCCCACTTTGAAAAATAATCAGTCGCTGCTAATATGAAACGATGACCTCTCGCGGAGGGAGGGTCAATCGGCCCAATGATATCTGTGCCCCAACTCTCGAAGGGCCACGAGGCTATCGTAGGGTGTAACACATTAGGCGGCTGATGTAAAACCACACCATGGACCTGACATTGATGACAGTGCTTTGCAGTATTCATGCAATCGTCAATCATTGTAGGCCAGTAGTATCCAAGTCTTTTAATCTTTAATTTCATTTTTGGACCCGATTGATGTGCACCGCACAGTCCTGAATGAACTTCATTAACAATTTTCAGGGCTTCTCGCTTGTTCAAACAGCGCAGCCACATGTGATCGAAGGACCGACGGTACAACAGATCGTTAACTAGTACATATGATAGGGCACGTTTCTTAATCTGGTTGGAGAGTGATTTATCCTGGGGAAGCTTCCCTTCTTTAAGATAATCGATTAAGGGTCGTCTCCAATCGTCTTCTTCGTCGGTTGTCGAAGAGGCAGAAAGGATCTGAAGGGGAGTCTTACTAATGTGTTCCAAATCTATAAGGGAGAGGGTCTTACGACCCTGAATCTCTATAGGGATGGAATCCTCCTCAGGACATGCAAATTCCTTTGCAAGTTTTGCTAAGGCATCCGCCGCGGAATTGCTTCCACGGGGAACCCTATACAAAGTAGCAATAGAGATTTGTTCCAACAAGTGAAGTGTGTACTGGTGATATCTTAGGAGATTCAGATTCAAGACTTTATAAGTTCCGGCGACTTAGTTAATAACCAGTTGGGAATCTCCAAAGATCTTAATCTCTTTAACTTCCATTAGAATTGCAAGTTCCAGATCGGTTATCAGAGCTTCGTATTCGGCTTCGTTGTTTGTGCAAGGCTCCGATAAGTGGTAGGAAAAATGCATCATTCCTTTTTCTGGCGTAATGAAAATCAGACCGACTCCAGCCTTTCCAGCAATTACAGATTGTTGGATCGCAATCCTACGAGAGGATGCTGCCCCATCAAAATATAATTCCCAGATGGCCTCGCCAGATTCCCTCAAACTCATGACTTGTTCGTCGGGTAGGTCATCGTTCAGAGGAGAATCTGCCGGCAGCGGGTGTGCTGCCAGAAAGTCGGCGACAGCCTGTCCCTTCACAGCACGAAGGGGAGTGAAAATAATCTCAAATTGCAACAATATCATAGACCAACGAGCTAAGCGTCCTGACAACGTAGGTCGGGTCATAAGATATTGCAAAGGATTAACTCTTGAAATCAGACTGATTGAGTGGGAGAGCATGTAATGCCTCAGTTTCTGAGCTGCAAAAACCAGAGCAAGACAATGCTTCTCAATTGACGGGTATCGAATTTCAGTAGGAAGGAGTCTTCGACTGAGGTAATAGAGAGCATTCTCTTTCCCTTCGTCGTTAACTTGAGCCAACAGGGCACCTAAAGACTCATCTAGAGCTGCAGTGTAGAGGATTAACGGCTTTCTCGGAATCGGAGTTGCCAAGACTGGCGGATTAGAAAGGTATTGTTTGATATCGTCAAAAGCATTTTGACACTTCTCGTCCCATACGAACTTAGTATCCTTTTTCGCAAGGACAGAAAAGGGTTGATATCTCCCGGAAAGATTAGAAATAAACCTCATTATATATGCCAATCTACCTTGTAGAGACCTTAAATGGGTAAGGATCTTAGGGGATGACATATCTAAGATGGCTTCAATTTTAGCAGGATCGATCTCGATTCCGCGGTGCCTCACTACGAATCCTAAGAATTTTCCCGAGGCGACGCCGAAGGCGCACTTCAAGGGGTTCATTTTTAAATCGTAGCGGCGCAACCGTTCGAAAACAACTCTTAAGTCATACAGGTGAGCCTCTTTAACCTTGCTCTTGACAACTAAATCGTCAATATAACATTCAACTTGATTATGAATTAAGTCGTCAAAGATACGGGTCATTGCCCGTTGGTAGGTTGCTCCGGTATTCTTTAAGTCGAATGGCATTACCTTATAACAAAATATTCCAATAGGGGTTCTGAACGCAGTATTTCTCTCATCTTCTGGGGCCATCTTGATTTGGTTATAACCCGACGAGCCATCCATGAATGAGAAAATAGCATGTGAGGAGGCAATGTCCACCATGAGTTCTGGTATTGGTAGAGGGAACTCATCTTTAGGACATGCCTTATTCAGATCCCTATAGTCGACACAAATCTGAATTTGACCATTTTTCTTTCGAACTGGCACGACGCTGGCCACCCAGGAGGGATATTGCTCCTCTCGAATGAATCCGGCTTCTGCCAATTTCTTAACTTCAGAAACGACTTGTTGCTCAATCTCTAAGCGCATGCGTCGAGGAGCTTGTTTAACAGGAATGACATCATGCCGAACCCCAAGTTTGTGAACTGCTACCTCAGCAGGCAAACCTGGCATTTCGTCGTATGTCCAGGCAAAGCAATCCCTGAACTCGAATAACAACTGGATTAAGTCTTGGGTTTCACCCTCGCTCAACAAAGTACTTATGAAAATCGGACGGGGGTCATCATCGTTTCCCAGGTTAATTTCTCTCAACTCATCGACTGTCGACTTAATTTCCTCTTCAAATTCAGGGGGTGCATCCCGAACTTGAAGATCATCGGGATCGTCTAAAGTCTCCAAACAGAGTCCATCTAGAGGACAAGGAGGATCTGTAGGGACATTTGGAGAATCGAGATGGTAAGTTATCATTAGGCAATACTCATCATCATCGAATGAACTAACTGTTCCAAAGCCAATACCACTTGTTGGATTTTTATTTATTTTTGTTTGCCAAATATTCTCGTGGTATCTAGCTTGACCCTTAGTCCATCGGTATGGTATAGAACCTTTAGAAAAAGTGTTTTTTACACAAACAGGGAAGTAGCCGAAAGGTAATTCCATTAATTCATTAAAATCTGCCTCCTCAAGGGTTACATCACCTTCGTCCCTTGCGGAGGAGGAGCCAGGAAAGAATTTCTGGACTTTCTTAACTTCACCATCCAAGTTAGGGGCCACTTTGACTTCCAACCCTACAACCCTGTCTGCCGACAGTGGGGTCAGAGAAAGGGCCTCAATCCTTCTAGTGAGCTTTTCATACATTGTTAATTCAGGCTCGTCACTTTTGACTTTTGGAATATCTACCTCAGGGTCACTGTCCTGGTCTAAGGTGAGATCAAATTTTGGAGGAGCATTTATGTTCTGATAATCGAGAGAGAGGGCAGTACCTTGACTTTTTAGTTCACCATCAGAATCTGATTCCAAATCAATATACACAGGTGCTGCTCTCCTATCTAATGAAGCACGGCCTCGACCTCGTGCCCTTAAAAAGCCATCCTCCCACCTCTTTGAGGTAATGTGCTTGGAGGCCTAAGGACAATGATATCAGAGTCGTCTTCACTACTCGATTGTGTTATTTTTTTATTGATATTTTTATCTTTTTCCTTCCTTTGGTCGAATTTTTGTCCAACCATTTTCTCCTCAAATTTGATCTCCGATTTAGAACGGGACGAGGACCCTTTTGGTATGAAATATGCAGCATCTTCGTAGATCCCAATTTCTTGAATCGAGAATGGTTGCAAATCACCCTTAATCACATGTTCAATGCCGTATCGTTGATACTTAACGCATTGGTGCAGGGTAGATGGAACCATTCTATATTCGTGAATCCAAGGTCTACCTAGAAGTGCGTTAAAGGACGTAGTCGAATCAATTATATGAAATTTAGCTTCAGTTTTTAACCATCATATTTCTAGGAGTAAAGTGATTGAACCTAAGGCTCTCTCGCCCTTCTCGTTGAACCCACGAAGCACCAACCTGTCGGTCGAAAGCTTGCTAGTATCAACTCTGAGATAAGCAAGAGTCTTTATGTTCATCACGTTGACCGATGCACCCGGATCAACAAGAACTCTTGATAACTTGAAGTTTCCCACAACTACAGTAATGTAGAGGGGACGATTGTGGTCAGCAGTTCCCAAGAGTAAATCTTCGTCTGAAAAGGTAACCCCGGGGACCTCTTTGAAGTAGAGAGCCTCACCTTCTGAAGTTGCAGCCAACTGTGTTAAGCAAATCTCGGGATCGAGAAGTGCTTTAATTAAAGACTCCCTCATTTTTTTGGAGAGAAGGAGGGCGTCGTAAATACTTAATTTTGCTGGCAACTTTCTAAGGTGGGCTAGAACATTGTAATCAACCTTAGGAACGACAGACTCGAAACCCGGAGGAATTAAAGGAAATTCTGGTTGCTGAGGGGAATCTGGATTTAGATTTTTGAATGAGGATTGCTTGCCTTTGTCTTGAGGGGGCAACCTAGGAGGTAAGACTTTACCGTCACGGAGTTGCACCTGCTCGATGTCTTCGGGCGGGCAAACTAGAGCGGTGTCTATACTCACTGTAGGCATTGAATCGTCGTTTCCCGAAAGAGAGTCAGAATCTGAAAACTCTATCTCGATAGGACTTCCCTGAAAATCACATTGGGGAAAATCACTTTCTGATAAGGCTTCACATTCGACATCTTCTTGAATAGTCGATTCGGGGAGGTCGGTTTGATTAACCTCAATATTTATTTCATTAGGAATTTGATTCAAAACAGGAGAGTCATCAATTTGCATTTGAGATTCATGGTTAATCATCAAGACAGAAGTAAAAGGATGTTTTTTATTCATCTTTTGACCCTTCGCCTTTGATGGGGCAAAGTAAAAGTCAGATAACAAAAGAGGGGAAAGGGTTTTAACACCGCCATCCGCCATTCTAATACATCTCTCATCTACACACTTCCTTTCCACAAAATCAAATTTCTCTTCTTTTACATTTTTCTCAGTAGTTCCTAAGACTACTGGAGAGGGAAGTGGCTCAACATCCTTCTGCGAAGCGTCCAGGTCAACCTTCCACACCGGGGCCTGGGCTATCGTAGTCAGCTGTTGAGAAAGACGAAAAGACTTGTTAATCGACTTTTTAAGTGCCCGGGACAAAGCAATGTCCCAACCATCTTCAACAAGACAAAAAGAGTTAAGAGGATTACCTGAAATGGTTTTAATTGAAGCCTTTTCTGGATCGACCAAGTATTCCTTAGGTATTATGATGTTACCTTGGGTGTAGTTCCTCTCAAGCCAATCTTTGAACACAACACAGTCCTCAAGAGGGTGACTAAGCATCCTGTGGTACGGGCAATACTTGGGATCATCTTTCTTGCTCTCATCCTCAGGCCTCCTGGCCTCTGACAACTGAAAATCTGGTTTCTTTAACAAACTCCTGAAGATCTTCTTAACTGACTCCATTTTAAATGGATAAGGCTTTGTCAATCTCTCTCTAAAAGGGATGGAGGCGGGATCTCTAGTATATTGAGGAACTATTTGAAAGGGCTGCTTCTGAGGTGGCTGTGGTGGGAGTGGAGTGCTAGGCTGACTAATCACTGGCCTCTTTCCTTTATCTACTGCTGAGACCACAGCTTTCTTTTCAAATGTTTTCACCAATTTTGGACCCTTCCTTTCTTCAGACTGCTCTCGTAAGAATGGCATCCTAGGAGCCTCTTCCTGCAAATTGCTAGCCTTATTAAGAAGTTTTTCGAAAGTTTTAATAGTGAAATCCTTCAGGAGAAAAGCAACAGGGCCGTTGATATTTTTCAAAAGAATCTCCACAGCATGTTGCTCTTGCAACTGGGGTTCACACTTCATCGAGAGGTTTCGCCACCTCAAGATGTACTCAACCAGAGACTCTCCCAGCTTTTGCTTTTAAACCACGAGATCGCCCACGGTGGTGCGTTGTTGCGCTCCAGAAAATCTCTTAAGAAAGAGGTTTTCTAGCTCGCTAAAGGTTCTTACTGAACCGTTGGGCATATCAGCGTACCATTCAAAAGCAATGCCGTATAGACTACTTACAAATTGGCGAAATAGTAGAGCATCTGACCCTCCTGCATTGCAACAGCTTGCTCGAAAGTGGGCCAGATGCTGTCTCAGATTTTCAATTCCAGTGAAAACTTTAAAAGTTGGTGGCACAAAGTCCTTTGGGTAAGGAACTAAGTCATATTCCTCGGGGTAGGGTCTACCATTTGAAATAAACACGGTTCCTTGAGAAAGGGCTAAGGCCTCCCTTACCTGGTCCTCAATTAACTGCTTAATATCCTTCTGAGGTAGGATCGGAGGAATGGTGGAAACTGCAGGGTGAACTGGAGGTGCTTCTACTGGACAAGGGAGGGCCACAGGTGGTGACTCGAGAGGTCTGGAACTAAATTCTACCCTTTTAGCCTTTTCTGTGAGCTCTCGAGCTGACTGGTGGATCATAAAAGACTCTTGCTGTGATTTGTCCAACTTCTCTTGCATTTCCCTAACTTGTGACATCATGCTAGCGAGCTGAGTCTCCAAGTTTTTTATGTGTTCTTCATCTCTGTCTTTCACAGACTCATCTGAATCTGACTCAAAAGTATGTGGATCACCATCTTTAGCAAATCGGTGTTTGCTGGGCTCAGCTTCTTTATTAGACCCTCTAGTTTCGACCACATGAATGCCACCAACATAATCATTTTCATCTCCAAGGAGATCATCCATATCAGGGTCAAAAGAAGCCATTCCTTCTTTGTTTAACAAGATATTTCTTATTTCTTGAACTACCTCCTCGACCGGTCTATCCCCAATTGACTTAGGATCAAGGGGTAAGTATCTTTTATACTCAACCATATCGAATAATTCTTCAGAATCCATGAGGGCAATGATTTCTGTGAGTTTTGGATTAGGATCTGGTTGAGACTTTGTATCCGGTTCATCTTCCATTTCTAGATCCTGGTCAATTCTCTCCTCTTCGACTATTCCAGAGCTGGTAGTCAGAAGAGTGGCATCCTCTACAGGGAGAGGGACATATTCCTCAGGAGAAGCAGGAGCTTGTAAAGTGATAGTTCCCACATCTGGTAAGGTAAGGTCCTCAGACACCTGACTAAGGGGCCTAGGAATGACAGTCGGACCTTGGGGATCATCAACTGGGGTAGCAGGGATGGTGACTATTGGATCTGGAGTTAGACTGGCTGTGGTAGGACTGTCAACTGTAACAACTGGAGTACTAGTCTGGACATCCATCAATTCAACTGAACCCGGAGTAGGGTTGGCTGAAACCCGTTGGAGCTGCAGAATGAACTTAGAAGTTCTAGGAGGTGGTGGCAGATTCTCCAACTTAGTTCTCTTTGGCACATATCTCTTTTCAGGAGATTTAGGTCTTTTTCCTTTAAGGTCCATAGACTTTTGAACTTCAACCCCCTTTGGTTTAACAATCACTGAGGCCAATCTTACAGGTTTATGTGGGGGTACCGGGGGTCTACCAGTAGGATGGCGGCCTCTCTCGGACCCAGTCAACACAATACCCTCTGTTTGAGAGGACGGAGGGCGTGGCACCCAGTGATATCCATCAACCAGTACTGAAGTAGCGGGCTGTCTAACATACTTTTTATTCTTTCTGACGAATTGTGGGGTTAAATTTTTTCTTCAGACACTTCTTCCTTCAACACTTCTTTTTGGAAGCGATGTGAGATCACTCACTTCAATTGTTTTACATATTCCTCTTTAGTCTGTCCAGACTGTGCAGCACAAGTATGAATTATATTTCTCAAAGTCCTTGTCTTCTGGAGATGTCTTTCTTTCTGAGTTTTCTTAGTCGAGTAGTCGACCGGGCATGATGGAGAACGGGCTATCCTAGCTACCCTCTCCTCCCCTTGAGCTGGAGCCAGGGGGTAAAAGCGACTCCCCTTTAGGAGGGGAGAGGAAGCAGGAATAGGTAGCTCCTCAACAGCCTCAGGTTCTACTTGAGCTAAGGTCTTAAAGGGTAGAACTCTCTTAGCCTTAGATATTTTCTTTCTAAGTCTCCTCAAATAGTTCTTCTTCTGATTCTTAGTGGCAAATCTAAGTCCAGAACTAGACCCCTCTTCAAAAACAGACTTAATTTCAGTGGGAGGCTCAACAACCGGTTCAGACTGTTTCTGATCATCACTGACTACTGGCAAGGTGGGTGCAGATCCCACAATCAACTCAACTACTGGGGGAATTTCCTTACTGGCATCCAAACTAACAATCTGGTGTCCATCCATAGAGAGCTCAAGAGTACTAAATCCCATTCAAAAAATGACAGTGCTCCCTTGGTCATTAACAGTCGAGGACAACTCTCGGTCAAAGGAGAAAATCAATTGACCAGCCATTTGGGATTTTCTGAAAGTTAAAGAAAGGATTGAAATTAGATTTACTTTAAAAGAGTGGTGAAAAATATATTATTTTTTGAAAATTGAGGCTTGTAAGAAAATCTCAACCCCCCCAAAACATGTGTTGAGCAGCGAAGGGCATCGCTTAACACATATTAAAAAAGGGTGAAGAGACTAAGCACATGCCCAGAAAGTTTTCTAAAAAAAAATTTGACATATGTTAGCCCACAAGGAGATCGTATGGGGTAACATATGACAACTTAGAGTTTAAGAAAATTTTGAAGAAATTTTGAGGATTTGAAAGGGATTTTCTTACAGGTTCTAAAACACAACGGACAGAGTTTCCCCTTGCCCGAATGCTTATGGAATTGTGAGAAAACCCAAGTAAAAGGAATAGTTTAACCCTCCCCACCCCTAGAGGTCAAAGGGGAAGTGAGGGGGTTAAAACTAAAGTAGTTTGGGATGAAATCAAAAATTTTGAATTCTTTTCAATTTTAAGGATTTATATGCTGAATGAGAAATTTATCGACCATAAATCCATAAGATTGAAAAGGATATCCAAAGATCTGATTTGACGCTGTCGCCTCACAGGCTATGCCGGGGCAGAAGGTCAAAATCAGAATAAGAATCTAGATAAAGTCAAATTTGGAGATGCAACCTCTCTTTTAATATTTTGTTATTATTTTAGATGTTGGCCACACACACCCAAGGAAGAAATGGGCAAAGGGATAAACGGAAGAAATGATAGTTGAAACTACCGATGAAACGAAATTCTGCCACTATTAAAGATGGGAAGAGAAATTTGGTCCCACCGGGCGTGCCATTTTTTGTTTGTGGAATTTTGGAAAACAGGTTTTGAAAAATATTAGTTTTCTTTGAGGATTTTAAGATTAAGGTTGAATTCTAATTCTAAGGTCGAACCAACTCGTTAGAAAGAGTATACCACCCCGAAGGACGAAAATAAACTTTCATAACGGTGTTCAGACTTAGGATTATGTAAACTCATCTTGAGTACTATGATCGGGTTCCAAGGAGAACTTTATATGGCCCCGAGGGAACAAAGTATAGTTCAACTAAATACCCAATTATAATATTCAAGAAACATGATCGTCGCATTCACATCCAAAGCCTTATCGAAGAAGGATGTATCTCCCCAAAGGGAAATGAGACCATTCTACGATAATTCTTCTAATGCAACTATGACGATCATTATTTAACTTTTTCCAAGGAAATTTAATAAAATTTTAGAAATTAATTCTTTTAAAAATCAGGTGTGTGGGGTTCCAAATCTCCTACGAGCGCAAGCCCTCGTAGTTAATTACATCGTAGCGAGACAAAAATCTCCTACGAAAACTCCCGATTAAAATGGTGACAGAATTTTGTTAGAGTTTCTAGGAGTGATATCAAAAAAGGAAGTGAATTTTTGGAAATTCAACAAGGAAAGGATTAAAATTGAGCAGTTATTAACGAAGTTAAAGGGGAAGAGGTAGGGGACACTTTGAGATTCCGGAACCATCCGGAAGTGTCCCAACTTAATCTAAGTGTTGGGCTTTATATTTTGGATTGAAATGATATTTAATTAGAGTTGAGCATTTTATTAGAAATTTGGGATTATATTCTCGAAGTTTGGGGTCTTATAATCGAAGATCTGCCCCAGAACCTAAATCTATTTTGGACACTGGACCACAGTCGTCCGATCCTAACTAATATAGTGCAAGGTCTGGACTTACCCCGGCCTGGATTGGGGAGCCAGCTAACCACCTAATCGATTTAAAATATATGAATCCGGTCTTTTATGAAAGAGTGGTAGGGACGTTATATTTAAAGTTTTGAAGAGTTGGGGCCGACATCTAGAGATTCTCCTAATTGACCCCTTTGACTTATGTTGGGTGCAAAATGCTAAGGACTATGAAATAAAAATTTTGACTCTTTTAATTTGTATCTAATGCAATGCATGCTGGTCGACGACTTCCAAATCAAGTATGCTTGAAATTTTAAAAATAGGCTTATAAAATAATTTTTTAGAAGACTGGACTTCCCCAAGTCCGGCACCTCGTCCTCATAGGTCAGACTATCCGGACTCTACCCGTAGGCGGGGAAGGGTCTAAAACAAGGAAAGAAGAATGCAAAAATATGCATGCGACCCCGGGGTCGATCCCCGGCTAATTCTCTAGATTCGTTATCTTTCTATGTTATTTAGACTCACTAAAATTTTAGACTTTTAAGGTTATGAGTAGAAAACTTTCACACCCTCACGAGTCTCACGTATCCAGGCGAAAACAAAAAGCGGCATGCAATCATCAAAAAACTAGTAAAAACAAGTAATCTTAAAGGCAATCAAATCATCACATCAAATATAAATTAATTAATAAATGTCCATAGGCAGAATTGCCTTGCTTATTACAAACCAGAATATTACAGAAAGTAAAGTGGCCGGGCACCACTGACAACAACCCGGATTCTAAACCTAGTAATGACGCAAGTTATTTTGAGTGGGATACTCTCAATCTTCAAATCTTCAATCTCATTCTTCTTTGGACTTCTTTTCTTCAATCTTCTTGGAATCTTCGTAGTGAATTACCCAAATGGACAAGATGGCACTTCCCTCAAAGGGGAAGACCACTCTTTCCTCTTTGGGTAAGGAAGAGGTATGATCCAAATTTGGATTTCCAAATGGAAAAGGAGTGTTTCCTAAATGGGTATCCTTTCCTCTTTGGAATCCAATCTTTGGATCTATGTATCCCAACTCAAAATTAACTTTCACAACACTTGACATTTACACAAATTACATTTATATCAAATCAAAAATCTAGACTCACCTGCAGGGTTATCCTAAGCAGTTAATATATAAAAAGCAGTTATTCTCAAGCAGTTGTATATGAGCAGAAAAGAAAGTAAACACACTGGCCACGCTCTTTTTATGATTTGGGGGCTTTAGCAGCTGAAGCACCTGTGCAAAGAATTTATAATATTTATGCATTTTTTGAGTTGCCCCCTTTTTATATTGCCATGCATGAGCGCGGCCACCTGCAGAAAACTATGTCAACATCCATATCGCTCCTAACCTAAGGGTAACCTAGTCGCCAAACACATCAACCATCCACAGAGTGCAAAAAAGTAAGCAGACACAACAAAGCAATTTCATCCACAACATGCAGTGAAAACTACGAAAAATCTGGCACACAGCAGTAAAGTAAACACCGGCCTAACCTAGATCTAAAGTTGGTTGTCCTAGCACATCATCTAAAATGTGTGAGAAAGGTCGTGTGGCGGGGATAGATCCTAAAGTAGGTTATTAATTGAAGTTGTCTAAAAGTTTGGATTTGTTAAGGCTTAGAAGGGGATTTAAATTAAAATTTAAGTATTAATGAATTAAGAATTTTAATTAAATATATATTAGAAGTTAATTGATTGCTACCTTTGTTTCACACCGAGGCCGTGAAGTTTATTTCACCTTCCTTGGGGCTAAGCTAATAGCCTCGTAGGCCTGGGTTACCTAGTAGCAATCGGGGTTGATTAAGCTATTTAGATGGGTTAGAATTAAAGGAGTAGATTGATATTAAAGGGAGTTGGTTACTGATTTTTAAAGTTTGATTAATTTAAGTTTGCCATTAATTGATTCGTGGCGTTGTGCCACCAGGCTCGAGGAACCAGCCTCCTTAGGACACTTAGCCCCGCAACCCGGAGTAGTCCAGCCGATAAACCAAATTAATGTAATTGAATTAGAGATTTTTAAAATGTTAAATAATTAAAAATTAATCTATTTTAAGATTTAACACCCCTTAGAATCCATTCGTGGCGTTGTGCCACCAGACTCGAGGAACCAGCCTCCTTAGGACACTTAGCCCCGCAGCCTGGAGTAGTCCAGCCAATAAACTTCATATTTAGGGTGATTGTTGTGTTTTAAAGGATTTGTTAAGTGTTTTAAGCATTAAACCAATATTTTCTGAGTTTTAGAATGATTTGAGCTTTTTTATGAATTTTTGAATATTTTAATCGTTTAATTAAAGGGTCAAAAATTAAATTTTTAATTAAACACAAATTCTGGGATGTTTATATTTTATTAAAATACTAGACCTTGCTACGATCAGTTAGAAGGTAAGTACGTCGAAATTGGATTTTTCTACATTTTATTACGTAGGTTTGAAGTTTTGAACTAGTTTTAACTTAGAGTTGACCGATTTGTTGACTTTTTGAAATATTACAGATTTCTGGAATTTAATATTTTTAATAAATATTAGACCTAATTAGGAGTTGAATGCAAGTGAGTTTGGGTGATTTGGATTTTTTACAATTAGTTATGGATATTGGAAGATTTGACTATTTAATGAATTTTTGAAATTTCTAAATTAGAAGGCCTCTTTTGTGATTTTCCTCCAAATGAATCCCAAACTCCTTGAAATCAACTCCAAAGGTCAGAAATGACCTAAGAAGAGATTCCCAAGTGTTTGGGAAATTTTTGGAATTTTTAATTATTATTAATTAATTATATTAACTAAAAGTGGGTTTTTTAATTAAAATTAAATTAATTACAGAATTGCTGTCAAATTAAGGGGCTTCTAATTATCATGGATTAAGGGCATGAATCTGGTCAGTTTGAGAGTTTATATGTATTTTTTGGATTTAAATTAGATTTATTACAATTTTTTAAGGTTTGAAGGCTTAATTAGGAGTTGAACCTTATGAAAATTAATTAGGGGACCTAATGACCTCAAAAATCAATGAAAATTTCTCTAGGGGATGAGGGTGTCACTAAGTTCAAATGTTCAAAGTTTCAACTCAAGGGGAAGTAAATCCTAATTATTGAAATTTTTCTATGTTTTCTATACATGAATCCTTAATTATTGTCCTTAATTATGTCACTAATTTGATGGACTTGAATCAATGTTTGAACTAACCCTCATACTCAAAACACAAGACATGCATGAATCACATAAACACATTCAACACCTAAATCTAGGAGAGCCTAAGACTAAGTGGTGTGTGATCCCTAAACATGCAAGGACTAATTAACATAATTAAGACAAAATTAGTGAATAATCAAGAAATGATTATCCACTAATCATCCCCTTTATTTCTATTCAAATATGCTCAATCTACATTTAAGATTTCAAGTGACCTCTTAAAAATTTAAAGATTTAAATATATATAGCCTCAAAATAGATTTTAAAAATATATAAATATAAATGGATATATATATATAAATATATATTATAAAATAATTAAAAATATTATTAAAGTACATTTTGATGGGTTGAAAGACCCACTGATCTCCAGAGAAGTTTGATAATAAAAAAATTTTTTTTAATTTTCAAAATATTTAATATTTAGTTAAATATTAAAAAATTATTAAGATACTCAAATAATTCCAATTAATATCAAAATCTATTCAAATAATCTTGAAAATTTTCCTAGAGATCAGCCATGCACTCAAAGACATGCATGCCAAGTTTCAGATAAAAATAACATATATATAATTAATTAAAAATAAAATATAGTTTTCTATATTTCTCAAATTACCAGTAAAACAATAGTTAAAATAGTTTGATTTTATTTTTAAAATAAACTAGACAGAATTCTGAAAAGTTTGATATATTATACTGATTTTTTGACCTTATATTTGATTTACTATGATTTTTTAAAGTTTTTGTAATTAAAATAAATTAAAATAACATTTTCATTAATCAAACGGCGGCGGTCAGACACGCGGCGCGCGCGGATTCGCGGGATCGAAACCGCGTGACGGCGGGGACACGCGTCAGCCGCGGGCCGCTTCACGCGGTTTTCACTTAACCACGTCAGCGGCTCGTGGCAGCCGTTGGATCACAGCGGGTCTGATCCAACGGATGAGATCGAATCCCATGGTTGATCTCAACGGGACGAGATCGGACGGTGGGTTTCGACTCCGCGGTTACTGATCCGAGGGCCCAGATGTCACCGGACGGCGTATCAAACCACAGATCGAACGCGCGGTTGAATCAGACCGCGGAAGGGCTCGATCTGGACAGTTGATCGAACGATCAACGGTCCAGAAAACGTACACTCACCGGAAACCATGAGTGACGCCCTAGAAAATGTTTTTTGACTCGTTCTCTCGATCGGATAGACCAAATCGCTTGAAATTTTAAACTTAAAGAGTAAGCATGAACAGAAACAGTGGGGAAAGATTAGTTTCAGCTAAAGCACTGAATACATGAAGCTATTTAAATCTATCTAATGTGAACTAGATCTAAGGTTTTAAGGGATTATACCGTTAGATCTTTGAAATTTCTGGATGGATGAGCTTGTAGACTGTCCAAGTGAAGATCCCTAGCACAAACCCAAGCTCGAACACGCCTGGATCGACTGCTACAGGCCTGGGACGGTCTAGGTGGTGGGCTCACCGGAGAACTCGCCGCCGGTGACGTGCAACCACTTGGATTTTGTAGTGGGGAGGTAGAGAGGGCTCTGGAGATCCAAAACGAATTGAGAACTCATTTTGGGAGGCTGGGGTTAGTGAGAGAAGCTGCCTTGATTCAATGGGCTCAAAAGTTGGCTTTTTCCCTATTCAAACGACCTGGGCTGGATTGGATGTCTGGGATTGATGCAGGAGCTCCCTAGATGGTGCCACATGTCCCTGGGACAGCTAGAAGGCTGCCTCAAAGGCTGGCCAAGCCTTTCCTCCATTGGGTGGACTTGGGACAAGTGGGGGGGGGGGGGGGGGACCACTGCCATGTAGGGCTAAACCAAGAGCTGGGCTTGGTTAAGGAGCCTATTAGAGAGCTTTAGGACATTAAGAGGTCGGCCTAAGGCAGCTTAAATCAAGGGAAAGTGGCTTAGCATGTGATAAAGCTTTCTAGAAGAGGTTTAGGCTTGAGTTTGACTAGGTTGACCAGTCAATAGGTCAAGGAAGGCTGAGGTGGAATGAGGGGAAGTAGGAGCAGCCAATGGGAGAGCTTCCAAGCCTAATCTCACACTCCTTGAAGTTAAATAGAAGGTTTGACCAATTCAAAGAGGGATTTAAGGCTTTGTTGACTTGATTTGACCAATCAACCAGGTCAAAATTGGTGATGTGGCACTTGAGGAGGTGGAGGGATATTTGGAATGGTTTAATCAAGTATCAAAAGTCCAAAGTCAAGGCTAGAAGAGATGGGAGCAAATGCCATCATAAATTTGACCAAGGATTGAGGGTTGACTCAGTCAAACCAAGTTGGGTTGAGCTCAAAATGGGTTTAGAAATATTCAAGGCTATGAATAGAATGATTTCAAGGGTTTGAAGATATTGACGTGGTTAAACATGTTGAAATGGTTCATTTGAAACCATAATGGTCCATTGGGTCAAACCATGTTGACTGGGTCAACTAGGTTGACCCAATGGGTGAGTTTGGGCTGGACAAGTTTGAAAAGGCATTTGGAGACCATTGAAGGTGTCCCTAGGTTTGGGGAGGTCAATTTGATCAAAATCCCTATTTGAGCCCTTAAGGGCCTGTTTGGTCAACCTGGGTTGACTTGGTCAACCAGGTTGACCCAGGGTCTGGGTTTGGGCTCAACAGGTTTGAAATGATATTTTAAAACCAATGGAAGTGGTTGCATGGCCTAGAGAGGTCATTTGGGTCAAAACACCTATTTGGATCCTTAAAGGGCCTCTTGGGTCAAACCTGTTGACTTGGTCAACCAGGTTGACCCAGGGGTTGGGAATAGGTTCAAAAGATTTGAAATGATATTTGAAACTTGTTGGAGGTGGTTGCATTCAATTTGGAGCTCATTTGGTTTGAAATCCCTATTTGAGCCCCATAGGGGTATTTTGGTCAATTTTGACCTATTGGTCAACTATGGTAAAAAATGGGTCTGGAAAATGCAGTTTACTGCTCAATGGGTTAAAATCAAGAGTCTGGAAGTGATTGGATGCTTTGATAAGGATTCCAAGGTCAAGATCTCAAAGGGGTTAGGTTCAGTGGCATAGGCTGTAAATATTTGAAGGTTTTACAGCCTTTGGATTTTAATTTAGATTCTGGGGTTAGAGACCTCGGAATGAGCTCAAAGTTGGAGGGTAACCTCTAGAGTCATGTCTTATCACTTTGCAAGTGATAGACCCTGAATCAGAGACCATTTGACTGGGTTTTGAAATGTTTGAAAATTCTTTGAAAAGGGTCTTTAGGACAGGGCCTTAAGACTTAGGATTTGAGTATGGATTTCTGGATTTGGAATGAATTTCAGGTTTGAATGATTAATATTGAAATATCCAAATCATTTACAATCATGTTGTGATTGTTAATGGATGGATAAGGTCAAAGCTAGATTAAAGGTGGGATCAAAGTCTAGGTTGAAATTTGGATTCTCAAGTGGATTGAGTCAAAGTTTGGATATGTTTAAAAATTGAATTAATTTTGATTTGAATTGAATGAAGTTCAGATTGATTTGAGGTTTGAATTGATCAAGGGTAGGGATTGATTTGAGTCTGGATTGGTCCTAGAATCTAGAGAGATTCTAAGATCTAGGATTTAAGGGAATCCTAGGCCCTAGAGTAGGCTCTAAGGTCTAGCTCTAGGAAAGAATCCTAAGGTCTAGAGTAGATCCTAGGATCTAAAATTAACCTGGAGTTTGGAAGGGCTTTAGTGACCTCATACAAAAATGAGGTCAACATCAACATGACCAGCAAAATTTGAGTCGAAATAGTAAACTACCTCCAACTAATCAGACCTTCGATATGTAAGCATACAATATCTTGTTCCCATCAAATATGTTAAAACTTTTTTTGCGGCTTTCCAACGCTCTATTTTTGGATTACTTTGATATCTTCCAAGCATTCAAACCATAAAAATAATGTCTGGTCTTATACAAGTTTGGACATTCATCATGCTTCCAACAACATATGAATAGGGAATATTTTCTACTCTTTTCTTTTCTAATGCATTATGTGGACAGTCCTTTTCATTGAACTAGTCCCCTTTACAAATAGGAGCAGTAGTGGCTGCACATTCAACCATATGAAATTTCTCAAGAACTTTATCAATATATCTCTTTCTAAACAATCCTAATAATCCATATGATCTATTGTGAAATATTTCAATTCCTATCACGTAAGTTGCCTTACCATATCATTCATTTCAAAGTTCATAGAAAGAAATATCTTGGTTTCATTTAGCAATCCAAGATCATTTCTGGCAAGTAATATGCCGTCAACATACATAATCAAATAAATAAATTTGCTCACACTAACCTTTAGGTATATACACCAATCAACGATATTTTTTCTTAAATCCAAAGGATGTGCTTGTATCATTAAAATTAAGATATCATTACTTGGAAGTTTGTTTAAGTCCGTAAATTGACTTCTTCAATTTGCATATTATATGTTCATTTCTCTTAATTAAGAAACCTTCAGGTTGATCCATATAAACCTCTTCATCTAAAATTCCATTTAAAAAAATAGTTTTCACATCCATTTGGTGTTACTCCAAATCGAAACAAGGCACCAAAGCCATTATGATCCTAAGAGAGTCCGTTTATAAAAGAGAGAACTTCTCTTTGTAATCAATACCTCCTTTTTGAGTGAAACATTTTGCAACAAATCTAGCTTTATGTGGTTCAATATTATCATTTCAGTCTCATTTTTTTTAAAGATCCATTTACATCCGGTTGTCTTAAAACCTTTAGGCAAATCGACGACATCCCAAACTTTATTTTACTCCATTGATTTCAACTCATCATTCATAGCATTTGTCCACTTTTTCAGAATCACTACTTTCAATAGCTTGTGAAAATAAAATTGGATCTTTACTTGTTCTTAAATCATAGTCAGATTCTTATAAATATACTAAATAATCATCTAAAATAACTGATCTCTTTTCTCTTTGAGATCTCCTTAATGTCATTTCTTGTGATTTTTTAGTAACTGGTTCATTGGTGACATTCTAATTATAGAGTGACTGATCAATAGATTATTGTTCAATATTATCATATTGTTTGACAATTGGATAAAAAATAATTCATTTGAAGCTATGGGTATTTAAATAGGCACCCGAACTTCTTCGATGATTACATTTTATGATACATCACTCTCACTAACTTCACCATTCTTAAGAAATCTGGCATTTCTAGTTTCAACAATTCTTATACTATAGTTAGGGCAATAAAATATATACCATTTAGACTTCTTTGGATAACCAATAAAGTATTCTCTTACAATACTAGAATTTAATTTATTTTCATGTGGATTATATATCCAAGCCTCTGTTGGACAACCCCAAATATGAAAATATCTTAAACTCGATTTCCTTCCCGTCCATAATTCAAAAGGAGTCTTTTGAATAGCCTTACTAGGAATTTGATTAAGCACACAAATGGTTGTCTTAAGGGCCTCCATTCGTAGTGAAATGCGTACTAATGAGTTACTTAACATACTTCTAACCATTTTTATAAGAGTATGATTGTGCCTTTTAGCTACACCATTTTATTGAGGCATATCAGACATTATGTATTATGTACAACTACCATGCTCTTATGGGTTGGTTAATTAATTTCCCTTAGTGGATGTCCAATTGAGGAATTAATTAATTTAGGAGGGAGAGAAAGAGATGGGGGCCGGCCAAAGGAGGGGAGAGAAGTGTCTATATTCGATGAATGTATGAAGAGGCGTTTAGGTTCGATGAATGTATGAAGAGGCGTTTAGGTTCGATGAATGTATGAATTTTGAATTAATTCCCAATCAATTTTAAATTTAATCATTCCTTGATTGAGCGAAGACTTTTCAAAATTAAATTAAATAATTTAAGGAAAGAATTTGAAATTTGAAATTTGTTTGAATTTGAATTCAACAACTTACCAAAATTAAAACGACTTAATTTATAAAAGAATAAATTTAGGAGGAAAAATGGTGGGGCTATAGGAGGCCACTAGGAGGAGTGGGTAGGGTTTAGGTTGGGTTGCAGCTTTTAGAGGGAAATTCAATTTCAAAATTTTGAATTTGAAATAAGAGAATCAAATTCAAATACTGAAATTAATTTAGTCGTAGAGGTGGGAGTAATTGGTGGGATTGGAGACTTAATTAGGGGAGCATTAATGAGCCTCTTAATTAGGTGAGAGAGAGAGAGGGAGAGGGGCCGACCAAAGGAAGGGCTTGCCTTAGGAGGTGATTTAAAGCTTGCCAAGTGGGAAATCTTAAATTTGAAAGGAGTATTTAAATCAAATCATATTTGAATTTGAAATAGGTTTGATTGTAATATTTTCGTAAAATAAGATAACTAATTTAGGAAAATATTTGAAATTTAAATTCATTTGAATTTAAATTCAAAAGCTTTTTAAAATTAAAATAAATCCAAATAGTAAAGAAGGAAACTAGGATGGGAAGGCTAAGGAAAGTGGTGGCTTGATGGAGAAGGTGGCGGTTTGGTGAGGTTTTAGGGAGGAGATGGGGAGCCAATCGATGGTTGGAAGAAGGGGGGAGGGTGGTGGCTGATGGTTGAAAAAGAAAGGGGGTGGATGGTCGGTGGTGGGAAGAGGATGGGAGGTAGAAAGTCAGCGGCTAGGGAAAGATTTAGCCGACGGTTAAAGGAGAAGGAGGTGAGGGATTAGAGAAAGAAAATAAACCGTAAGTCTCGAACTCTTCCAAAGACTGATGGGTATTGTGTTGCCATTCACCAAGGGACTTCAACCACAAGCCCGAATACATCATGTGGCTGGTGGGTATTTTATTGCCCTCACATATGGACTTCCACTCTCCTAAGAACTCCCATCGTTCTCAAGAACAAAATGTATAAACAATTTTTTTATTAATCCATCATTGTCTAATACAAGAGCAAGAGTCTCTATATATAGGCTTTAAAAGAAATTAAAAGACAACTTTGCCCCTTTGGCTTACATAAGATAAGACCCTTAAGTAAGGGTAAAAATGAAAAATGCATAATTAAATAAAAAATATAATTAATAAATTAAGATAAAATGGACAGATCTCGATCGTCGATTTTCATTTCTACCTTTGATTAACGTCCACCGTCGAATGTCCGCATCAATTTGTCTTTAATGCATTCATTGCTTGAGACTTTTCATACAACAAATAAATATAATCATAACGTGAAAAAATCATCAATGAAAATGATAAATTATTTTTCTCTATTAAATGATTGTGAGTAGAAAGATCCACAGATATCAGTATGGACAATCCCCTGATGTTTTCCACTTCTTGTAGCACCTTTCTTTGTATGTTTGGCTTGCTTACATTTAATGCAATCCACATATATCAAAATCAGTAAAATCTAAGTTTTGAAAGAATTTTATCTTTTACCAATCTCTCCATTCTTTCTTTGAATATATGACCCCACCTTTTATTGCACTAGAAAGAAAAATTCTCATTAATTCTACTATATTTAGTTCCAACATCATGATGTAAGGTGAGGAGTGTTTTAGCAAAATTTTTGTTAAGATTAATTATATATAATCCATCAAATAAAACACTAGAACCCACAAAAGAGTCATTTCTTAACAAACGAAAACTCTTATTTAACAAACGAAAACTTTTATCATAACATGGAACATGTCTCATTCTGATTGGTCTCTAGATATAGAGTTGCATTCGACGTCCGGAGAGAATAATTTCTTCACTTAACCTCCTTTCTTTTTATTATCGGAGCATATGAGAAATTATGATAATTAAAAGTGTAGGTAGAGAGAGGACAACTCCTGCATATATTATTTTAATAATCAATTATTCGACTCCACATAAAATTAGATACATCTCTTCACATCAAATTCAAACAATACATGTCTTTATATGGGACATATTTAATTAACATCTTTTCATGTGAAATATCTACAGTCTCTTTCATCGTTGTCGTACGGCTACATTCCTCCTGACCACCGTCTCCCACTAGAATCCTCCGACGACTATCACCTGACTATAATATTTTGATTATGACATCAATATTTATTTATTTGTGGGTATATATACAAATTTTTTCTAAATTGTTTTAGGAAACTTTTCTCGCATGACTTCCCAATGAGATAATGGAAGTTTAGTTGACAAGAATCTCACAACGCATCTCATACGCGCAATCCAAGCCTTAATTCATATCACACAACAGTAAAAATAAATAAATAATCACATCTAAACCAATGAAGGCAGCAGTTTTTTAACCCATAAAAGCTACACACAAGCCAGAATTCGGCAGCCGCCAAACAGTACACCATCAACCTACAGCAATCTCAAATCTAATGCAGCAGAAACCCTAGCGCGTCACACACCCTCTCCATCCACGGCGTCGCCGCCGTAATTATTGTCGTCGACACCGTTCCGTCGTTTCCGGCGAGCACTCTGTACTTGTCCTTCCGAGTAAAGTTCGTGCATTCGAACCCTAGCGTTGCCGCGAGTATCCTCTGCACGTAATTAGCCACATCGTGCGGACTTTTACCGGCTGAGCACGTTGCTTCCGCCGGCAACTGGTTCAGGAATGTTACCTCGTATACCGGCCTCGGGTTCATTAAGAAGAATATTGGGTCCATCGCCTTCCACCCTCTAGCCGTCGTCGCGTGGAAGAATCCTACTCTGTAGTTCATCGCCACTGGGACGATCCGATCGGTGAGCTCTGCGAACAGAGCGGAAAATCGGAGGAGGAACGGTTCCCGACAGGTGGTTCCTTCCGGGCAAACCACCAGATCCCCTTTCTCGAGCTCGGCGCGGATCATGGCGGCGTCGATTCGGCGGTTGCGGCTGAGCCGGACGGTTGGGATTGGGGAGAGGATTTCGGAGAGGCGGGAGATGGAATAGGTGACGGCTGGGATCTGGCGGCCGAGGACCATTGAGAGGACGACGGGGTCCATTAGGGTTCGGTGGGTGCAGACGAAGAGGACGCCGCTATCGCCGGAGGCGGAGGGGAAGGAGGGAGGGGGTGGGCGGCCGCGGACGATGACCTTGCCGCCGAATGGGCGGATCATGTAAGGGATAAGAGGCATGGGGACGATGAGGCCGACGGCGATGCGGATGAAGGCGGCGAGGATTCCGAAGGGCATCCAGAGGAGGATGAGGAGGGCGGTGGAGGGTTTGGGACGACGGACGAGGCGGCCGTCGTGGAAGATCACCGGAAGGGGGCGGATTAACTGCTTGCTTTCTTGTTGATCGCCGGATGATCGCAGCTGCTGCTCCTGAATGCATTCATTATGCGATTAAAAAAATTAAAAAAAAATTAGAATATCTTCGGCAATAATCTAAAGCACAAAAATTAATCAAAATCACAGCAAAATAATAACAATAAGCACTTAAGCAGACATCTTCGAGTTCCTCATAATAAAATTATTTATGGACTAATATTTAATAACTTATATAACAACGATATTTTAATATTTAAATTTTAATATTTATTTATATATTTTTTAATATTTCAATCATTTTAAACTGTATGCATGAAAATATATATAACAACGATATTTTTATGTTATTTAAAACTCATATTTACTTATATTTTTAAATCACATCTAAATATATATGTGAAAACTTATATTTTATTTAGTAATTTTTCTCATAAAATTCATTTGGCTAGTTGCCATCGCAGCCTGGTTCTGCCAGGCCTGCCATCATTCAACCGTGCTCTCCACCGTGACTTTTATCAGCCATCATCAGCCTCCACCATTATTAAGTTTTACATTACATTCATTTTACTTTACATTTATACGTTAAACCTACATTTAATTTGCACTCACAAAATCTTAAATGCATTATATTTCTCTGACATGAGATTTTATTTTATTCTGTATTCTTTCTTTCAACAAAATAAATATCTAAATTTAATTATAAAATATTTAAATTTATAAAAAAATTATGAGGCATGTATGTATGTAATTATCTCTTTTTTTTACTCAATTATTCTAGTCAAAATATATTTTTTAAATTCTGAGAGGAGCAATCATATGAAGTAGCTAATAAGAACAACTTAGCACCTACATCAATGTTTGGTTTACTAATCTGACGAGAACCCAATTTAATATATATTCCAATTTCTTCGTTTTTTGTCACGCTTGAAATTGTTGGTGATCGCCAATCCTTATTCAGGAGCCAAAAATGCTTTGTCATTCTAGACTGCTCGCAAAGTTTTCTTTTGTCATCAGAAAAATTTATTGCTCTGCTATCACTGTAGCTACTTCAGCAATTATTGCTTCAGGCAAGGCTTTTTTTATTATTTATATCAAGAGTCCTTTTTCTCCACAGTATCCTAATAAGAGTCAATTCTCACTTAAATCTTGTAAAAAATAGTCATTTCTAATACTTGCTAACCAAGTCTTTTTGAGTCTATCTCTACCATTTTTAGCACAGACCAAATTTAATACATCCACTCTCTTAACTGAGTCATCGGAAGGCCGACGATTAAAACCATCTAACGCGGCTCTATCTAATCTTATCTACCACTAGAGCTATTCCAAACTTTTCAGATATATGCTCATTTTGCATTTTGTCTCTAAGGATAAAGGAAGTCATATTTTTGAAGTATGATTTATTAATGATATATTTTATATGTTTTAAAAATTGAAGTGTTATAGAAATTGAATTTTGAATTATTTATAAATTTTTTAAATGATTAATAAAATTTTAGAAATTATTATGCTATAGAAATTGAATTTAAATACTCTCTAAAAAGCTAAAAATATGATATTACAAGTTAAACAAACATAAAACTCATATAATCTAATTTATGAAATAACTAATTTAATTCTTCCACAAAATAAAAAATTAATATTATAAAAATATTTTTAAATAAAATTAATTGGTAAAAGTATATTTTAGTTTTCCCTTTTAGAAATAGCAATCTTTTATTATAATTTAAACTCTCAATAATTTCTCTATTTTATTTATCATATTGTTAGTGATATGGCATTCTAAAATTTAGTCAATAATTTTCAAGAACTTTATCGACTAAATTAATATCCACTAATTTATTTATTGTGAGGGTTTTTTTTCATTTTCTTTAGCACTAAATTATTTAAAATAAAAATCAATAAATGCTCAAATTAACTAAACAACCTTTTTTTTTTTTAGAAAATTGAAAAAGAAATAACAAATCCTTTAATTAAAAGGAAAGTTTCTTCCCCAAGGTCTTTTTAGTCCCATAACTTTTTTTTTTTGGGACATTTAGGCCAGTTAAGGCAAACTCACACACACAACGCATACACAAAGACTCGAACCCAAGACCTCTTATTGGAAGCCTAAGCTCTCAACCAACAGGCCAAGGTGAGCTGTGCGTCCCATAACTTGTGATTATCACTTATTATTGAAATAATAATAATTATTATTTTGTAGTTAATATTTTTAAAATTTTATTTTAGCATTATTATAACTTGCAAATCTTTTTTACTATCACTCGACATAAATAACTCACCTTACAACGGTTATCTGCCGCCGCCGCCGTTGGCCTCCCCATCCCAGCCCGCAGCCACTCTCCACCGGCCAACTCCTTCAGCCTCTCCCCCACTCCCCCTCCCTCCCTCTTCAACAACCCCGTCGCAATCCCCGACCTGCTAACCCAAAGCTCTCGCCCCACCACCTCGTCCGCGCACAGATGCTCCTTCACAAACTGCTCCACCATCAGCCTCGGCATCCCCGTCACCACCACCCTCCTCCCCTTATCCCATCCGCTATAAACCCCCCAAACCTCCATATCCACATCCTCCATAAAAAACTTCGGCAACACCGCCCTCGCCACCGCCTTTATATCCGCCTCCTTAACACCCACCACCGCCACAAACACCATCACCCTCAACGCCACCTCCCCCTTCCCCGTCACCCTCAAAAGCCACAGTACCGGCCACAGACACAGCAGCACCACGAACCGCAGAAGCCCCACCGACGACTCGAATGCCATAAGCATGAAGTAAGGGAAGGAATCCGGGTCCCTGAGAAGACATCCTTCCAGCGGAGCCGCCACCTCCATCAGTTCTGCGGGGTAAGCAGAGGAAGAAGAAGATGGCTATTCTTTCTTTAATTTGATAAGGCGATGAATGGAACGGAGAATATTAAGGAGACGTACAATAATAATAAAAGTGTGAGTAAAAAGGCTTTATTGACTTGTTCTTTCTTTTCTTGTTTTTTTTTCTGGACTGAAGGGCCGTTTAACTGTTCGCAACTACCGGTGCAAGTAAGAGTTGGCACGCCATGAATGACTGGGTTAAGGGTGTTGGTTTTGCTAACCTAACCTTCAACAAACTGGAGCTGCATCTCTTTCTTTCTTTCTCTCTCTTTCGTATGAAGGGTTTTGATTTTGGTCAGGAGGTGCGCCAACCGTTGACGGCTGGATCGATCGGATGAATAAATCGGAAATGAAATACTGAAGTAAATAATAGCGTGAGAATACATTCTGATAGGCAATGAAGATATTGTGTATTAGGCTGTTAAAAACTCAAAAAGCTTGTTGTTCATGAACAAGTTGCATGTGTTGGGCTCACTAAGAAAGTTTCATTTGATTCATTCATTAATTATGCAATTACTGTTATGAAACAGTTAGTTCGAGCTTATTTTCGTTACTAAAAAAATATAGCTTTTGCAGCACATAATGTTGACTTTCAACAAATAGTTTGTAGCAGCAACAGCTTTAAAACCGCTGCATATACGTTGTAGTTGGTATCCATAGCAAAAGTATTTCATAACAGTCTTGAAACCGGTAGGACGAAGTAAAGTGTAGTAGTTTTCATAACGGTTAAAACTATCACTAATTTGAAGTTTTTGTGGCGATTTTAACCGCCACTGATATGAAAGAATAGTGACTGTTCACAAAATGCGGCAATTTAAACTTACAGAATTTTTTTAATAAATTTTTTTCTTATCAATTACCATTTTATAAACATTTTACAGTGACTTTGCTACTATTAATGAATAACTATAGTATATCAACAATTAAAAAGTATTTATTTGGCTTGGATCAAGTTGGCATGAGCATTGTAACACCATTTATTTTAATGAGTATAAACTTCTCCAACCACTTGAAACACTAAGAAAAATTAAAAATAATTAAAAAACAAATCTTGAAACACAAATGAGAGAGAGAGAAGAACACTAATATCCGGCATCGCATTAATTGAGTGCAATAGCGACCAAAAAACAACCACAACAGCCAGCCCAAAAAGCTAAGAGAGAGTTGAAATGCTCTGATTAAAGAAGATATTTTTAATAAGAAAATCACTGGGAGGACATTTTGCTTTAATATAATTTTGCAATGAACGACACTTCAATGGCCTTAATAATGATATCTTGTGGTATAAAACAATAAATGAGAGAAGCTATGCTTAATGGTCGCTCCAAATGGCAGAACAACAATATATTCAAAAATACTTTTAAATATGAACTGATTTCGAAAAATAAAAAACAAACACATAGCAAACTCGTTCAAGTTTGGCTAATAAACACTCCTAACTGTGTTTAATATTGTGTATAATAATCTAATTGATTGCAATTAATGGTTTCTCCTCAGTAAGAAGAACACACAATCTCCAGAAAAAAAATTAAGGCAGTTAGCAACAGACTTTGCCAACTGATTAACCAATTAATTAAGCCCAGTTGAGATCTATTACAGAATAGATTAGAGAGAGAGAGAGAGAGAGAGAGAGAGAGAGAGAGAGAGAGAGAGAGAGAGAGAGAGAGAGAGAGAGAGAAAATGTAAGGTCCATAGTAGTCATTTGAAAGATAACCCAAGTAGGTTGGAAATCATGACTAACGACCAAATGGAGCATCATTCCTAGGTTTCTTCCAAGTAATGGTATACGACTAAGGAGTGAGCCATCTTGGTACGTAATGCCATGGTGGTTGTATAACAAATAGCGTGAGGAATTAAGTAAATGTAATCAATGAGAGGGTGCAGTGCAGGATGGGAATGAGTCTTTTAATATTTTGGAGAGAGAGATGAAATTTTTTTGGGTGGATATGGACCTCGTCCGTAGTCAAATCAGAATGTGCCACATCACCCATTTGTTGTGCGTACTAGGTGACGTAGCGCATCTGATTCGCCTCCAGACAGTTTAGTATTCACATAGAATAATTTCAAGAGAGAGTGTGCTATTTTTTATGCTCCTATTATCCAATTTGAGACCAATAATAGTGCTGATGTGTGAATAAAATTAATAAAAAGTTGATACCCATGTCATCGAACATGTTAGGAAGGAAGGTAACTTTCAAGAGACCATCTGAGGTGCTTCTAAATATGAAAAATCTATGTCAAATGAAGAAGACCTTATTCAAGCAGATGGCTTTAGTGATAAAAAAAGCTTATATCTAGGAGTAAAACTTCGTCATAATAAGGTAATTAGTGCAAACAGGTTGATGTCACTCGATGAAAGAAAAAAGATACATCCATCTAACCATGGTCTGATTTGCAGTTTATCTTATTAAAGATTGGTAGCTGAGGATTTGATATATTCGTAAGACTACCTAAAAATGAGAATGTCTTTGCAAACAGATGGTGAAAGGGTAGAAGATTTAGCTGTAGTTAGGTGCAAGCTTGATTTAAAAGATAGGAGAAACCATTCACGATATATATGAAAAAAGAATTAAGTATGCTTGTTTGAGAAGTGGCTTTGGTATATTAATATTAATGTAAGGAAAGTCTTTTAGGCTCTTGAGTTTTGCAAAAGCCTTTCGCCAACTTTGTAGCAAGAAGAGTATTTTCATGTACAAAAGTCTGCTAGGGGAAAAAGCACCATGAATAGGAGATATGATGTGGGGGAATAGTCTTCTACAGCTTAAGTATAAGGCCGATTGCTATGACTTTGTAGGTGCAAAGTGGTATAGATTTATAATCCTTTATAGAATCTAGCGTTTGGAAATTGGAGATAACAGTAGTGATAACAATTTCAACATGCTTCGGCATCTCTACACTGGCAATTGTGAAGATGGGATCAATAACACTACACATATAAATTGAAGAATTTATTAGTGAAGCTATCAACCTCAGAAGACATTTTCTAAAATTAAAAACAGATAAAATAACTTCATAGTTAGTAGTACTATTTATCTAAAAGTACTTAGAGAGGTTAAGTGCGGGCCTACTATGTTAAAGAATGATATAATTTCTTTGGCAGTGAGATCATGGTAGGAAATACAGCAAAGGTTGGTTTAAGGGAAATCATCGAGACCTGCAACCAGCCTTATAGGTGCAGGTTAGAGAAAGGGAAATCATCAAGACCTGCACAAGAAAGAACAGTGCTAACTGCTAAAGTTTTATTTATTTATTTTTATTGAGAACGGAGGTATCTACCCACTGCCACCCCCTTTAGAATGCGCTTGACATTGTAACTAATCCCTCGGCGAGACTACCAGCAACCAGTCCCATAGGTGCAGGACTCACAGTTATTTTCTCCCCACTTATGAGGTCGCGCCGCATGAGAGGAGAATCGAACATGAGTTGGAGGATTCCCAACCAAACGCGTGAGCTAAGCCCAGTGGGGTCTAGCTGCTAAAGTTGCTAGTGGCTTTATTGAAGGGAATAGGGCCACAATGTTATTTCTCATAGGAGAATCTAATATATTATATGAAGGTTTTCTTCAAAAGGAAAAATTATTGCGTGCGGAGTCCGAATGAGAGAACCGTTCATATTCTGTGAGGGTACACATCAAATACATATTAAATATACCGCAAAAAATAAAATTATGTATTTATTATGTATTTACTATGTACCCCTCACAGAATCCAAATAAATCTACTGTCCGAACTCCGCATATAATAATCTCTCCTTTAAAAAAGTAGGCATGAAAGAGTAATAAGAAGTTTTATTTTAGTGGCAGCATCGAAAGAAAGAACGTGGGCAGATAGTTGGAACTTTACTGAATTAGTATCATTATTATTTAATAATATCTGCTGTTATGTCTATTTTGATTAAAAGCAATAAACCTTTTTTTTTTTTCTTATTTTTTGATTAAAAGCAATAAACCTAATTATATTTTGTAATGAGGCTATATATGTTTAAATCATTAACACCAAACAAACAATTAATTAGCTCTGACTATGAAGAAAATAAATGAACACCTGAAGGTATTTGTTATGTTTAAACTGTCTAATGACAATAACAACATCCATCACTTTCACCCAAGCTGTGTATTTAAAATTTGATAAAAATGGGAGAATTTTAAATACATTAAAGATGATTTCATAACATACTCACAAAATATATTGCATTTGCAATGCCAACGTCTAAACACTCAATTTTTTATAATCCTACATTTATTTTACAATCAAAACACAGCTGATCGAACAAACAACCTCAAAATAAGGTTTCTCAAGAATTCGAAGGCAAGGCCTAATCATTCTTTGTCCACCAAATTCCTAATTAGAAATTGGATGCCAGAGAAAAACTAAAAAAAAAAAAATTAGGCGAATTTCTAACTAGTGTCCAAGTGCATCAACCTATATACATGCATGTTCAGCATCCTTCAACATCACAACTCCAAAGTTCTTTAACATGCATCAATTGATTAAATTAGGCGAATTTCTAACTAGTTTTGGATGACAACATAGATTTGCATATATGCAGGATCATTTAATCCGATTGAATTTCAATCTGATGAGATTTCATGTGTAATTGCTTGTATTTTGATTCATATATATATATATATATATATATATATATATATATATATATATATATATATATATATATATATATATATATATATATATATATATGAGTCATTATAAGTCAAATTTGAAAATTATATCCATCATAAGATATATATTCTTGTGTTTTAATTACACTAAAATTTTCATAATTTTTTAGTATTAGTGAAAATCCTTAAGAAAATGACATATGTCGGTACAAGCAGTGGAGACTTTGGAGCCGTTAGGTGTCCGTTTTACAAACTTATATATAATATTTTAAAATAAAATGCAATTTTTATTGATATTTTTTTATAATTTTTAAAGTCCCAAAAAAATTTATATGTATTTTATACTAAAAATTGATTAAATTATTATTATATTATAAATATCCTATTCCATTACTATATTCAGTAAAAGCTTTTTCCCCTATTCTTTATTTCGGCTAAGCAGCAAATAGAGAAATAAAAATGAGAATTTGAGAGAAATTTGAGGAAAGAGAATTGAGAATTTGGGATTTTAAGGTTTTGGAATGTTTTTGTTAGTCGAGCATGTCATTATCCTATTTATACTACTAATAAATTAGACTTTTACATCACATTTTCTAACCTACAGCAACGGTTTAAACCAAATTTGTAATTTCATTACCCAAAAAATTTTGTGTTATTATAATTTTTATGATCAAATTTTAATAATTTTGTGTTATTATAATTTTTATGATCAAATTTGTAATTTCATTACCCAAAAAATGAAAATAATTTTATATTGATAAAAATTTCATCAGATAATTATATATATATATATATATATATATATATATATATATATATATATATATATATATATATATATATATATATATATATAAGCTCTAAAAAGCAATTGCAAAAACAGTAGGAAAAGAACAACCCTGAGGGCACAGTAGAAGGTTGAGACTACCAGCTATCCAAAAGACAAGCTCAGACCGTCATATTGGCGAAACATAAACCAAGGTTGCCACGAACCTAGCTGATGGAAAGCGAGCCCCAGCCATATCATAGCCCATCAATAAAAAACGAGAACGAAAATTAGAACATAGATCACTAACGAGCACATGATGACCAAAAGTCCAGCCAACCAAAAGTCTATCCAACAAGAAATCATCACCGACCACGCCGACCTCTACCACAACGCTTACCAAGAGAAGAAACAGAAACAAGGGGTTTTTCTTACAATAAGACAAACGAATTGCACGGATCCTCATCATCAGAGGATTCTAAAGACTCAGAATAAGAATAAGTCAATTCTTGTAACTAATCCAACTGCACACAAACATCCATTCCCGAATTATCACCCATACGATACATTAAACTAGGAGGATCAATTAGCTTAACATGAACATCAACAAAAGTATTGTTAACTAAACAGTCAACAAAAACTGGATGCGCATAGGAATTAGCAGGAAACACACTAACTCCCGCATCCAAATCATCAGACGGAAGAGGCAGAACATCAGATTCAACAGTGTAATCTAAAGCAACTGGCTTAACAGAATTTTTACCCAAAGCAGCCGGGCCAGACATCACCGACACCAAACGTTCAACACCACCAATAATATCAGCACTCAAACAAGTTCTAGGTGAAACCGCAAAAGAATCAACATTACTCGAATATGGTTTGAAGAGGAAGAAAGGATAAAGCATATGGATTCAAAACAGCACCCGAATCACCAGCTATCACATTATTTTCAACCTCATTCTCCACATTAGCAATAACTAAATTTTCCAAATCACCCAAAACAGGAAGACTGGGTTCGATAGAAACATCCTCAAAGACAACACCAAGAGCAATGGGATTAGGATCCTTAGCCACCGACATAAGAGCCACTAACTCACACCCCTTCATAATTAATGATTCATTCACTGCATGAGAAACAAGAACAGAAGTAGTAGGGGGAGAGACAACAAGAGAGGAAGAAGAACACGTACCCTTAAGGTGACCAAGGCGCTTACACAACACACAGAAATCAGGAAACGCTTCATATTGCACATGTTGTATGTACCCCAAATTCTCACGCACAAGCTAGATATGAGAAGGAAAGTTTTTAGTGATATCTAACTCCATCAGAACACGAGCAATAGACGGACGAGACCCTATAGAAGTGGCGGAATCCACTTTTAACGGCCTCCCGAACAAAGAACCCACAGTGTGAAGGATCCGAGGGGAGAACAAACGCGGTCTAAGCTTTTGGAGAGAAATTCAAATCGGGATAACAGGGGAATCAAAACCCACATATCCAGTAAATGAGACCACTTTGAAAGCTTCATGAAACAATTAAAAACTAAATATGAATGGTGACAAAAAACTCTACTATAATCCAACTCATTAGACAGTTTAATCAGGACATGCATCTGATACAGAACAGTTACAGAAAACTCTGAGTTAAGCTTAAGAGAAAAGAAAAATTTACGAATCGAGTCGAGAGATGGCCGCTTAGTCGAAAAAGAACCAACTAAAGCAAATTGAAAGGGCTTGGCACGAGCATCAATTTCATCTTCTGAAATCCACATAGCGGGTAACCCGTGGACGATGGTAGGTCAGAGATCAGGGAAACTAGCATTAGACGATACACCAGATAAAGCTTTCGCAAAAGACCGTGATTTGAAAACATCAACCAAAAACCCAGGGTCAGCAACCCGACCAACCACCATACCGGTCAAACAGCCGGATGAAAATCACAAGGTACAGCCAAAACCGAAAAAAAGAAGCAACAAAACTAGCAAACAAGAGGGAGACTTCCCTACAACCAGCAGCAAAGATGAGAGCCACCCAATCGCATGGAGGAAGAGCTTGGACAAAATCCCTAGCAGGGTCAGATAATTTTTTATATGTTATAAATATTAAGATTATGAATGTTTTGAGTATTTATTTGATATTTTTTTGTTGGGTGATTTTGAAAAAATTCTTAGGATATTTTGAAATCTAAAAAGTAATCAAAATATAAAAATAGTGTATTAATTCAATTAAAGCTTCAAAATAATGTTTTACACAATATCTAGTAATTTGATTAATTTTTGAAAATATGAATTTTTCTTAGTAAAGTTTTCTATTACATACCGTTAAGATATTTTATCACTTTCTAGATTAAATTCAATTATATGTTATTTACAGAAATGCAATGAAAATGAATGTGTATGTAATTATCTAGTCGCTATTACTATTATAATATTTTGATAATAATTTGTATGTGGAAAAAACAAATAAAAACTAGTTATTCAATAACATTGACTGGAGACTAAATGACCCGTATAAGATGGTTGAACTTTGCCGACGGACAAAGATAGACGACTTTATTTACTAAGCTAATAGTTTATTGATACTAATACGATACTAAAATAACACCACTTAAACCAGGACTTCTTACTTATTTTGTGTGAATATTTAAATGCATATTATTGAAGCTATAATAGCATGTATGTTGACTCTGCCAAATTTTTTTTAGAGTCAATATTGTCCAAATCACAAACCGTCTTTGTTATAGTATTTTACTTACACGATTTTTTCATAATTTTTGGTTGCTAGTGAAAATTCTTAAAGAAATTGACAACTCTCAATACACAAGGAATTTTTATTGCGTCCTCCCACCTGACGTAGAGATACGTCCTCCCACCCCTAAAAAACTCGGTTTTTGCTAGTTATTATTTGGTATTAACGAAGAATATCATCATGTGAATACAAATACCAAGTTATACCGAGCTATACCGAGCAATACCGAGCTATACCGAGCTATACCGAGCAATACAAAGTTTTTTCAAGGAAAAACTATGTATTTTTTTGTATTGCTCGGTATAGCTCGGTATTGCTCGGTATAGCTCGGTATAACTCGGTATTGATCTTCACATGATGATATTCTTTTTTAATACCAAATAATAGCTAGCAATACCGAGCAAAAACTGAGTTTTTTAGGGGTGGGAGGACGTATCTCTACGTCAGGTGGGAGGACGCAATAAAAATTCCAATACAAGTGAGGATTTTTGGGTTGACAACTATACATTTTGCAAACTATTTTCATTAATATTCTCTAAATAAAAAGATTTATTTTATGTATATTTTTTTATTTTTGTAAGCCCCAAAATTTTTTTTATTAATTTAATATAAAAGAAATTGGTTAAATTAATTATATAATATTAAATTATTATTTTAATTAAAATATCTTAAGCCACTAAAAATTTTTTAGAAGCTTTTCCCATTTTATATTCGGCAATAGAGAGACGTTTTAAGGAATTTAGAGAGAAAACTGAGAGAGAAAAGAGAAGTTTTGATTTGAAGGTTGCGTAGTGTTTTTTGTTAATCAAGTTTGTTGGGAGAATTGCTTGTCTAGTTGTAAGGAATCTTTACCCTATTTTTTATATCAAAGATTTTATGTTTTTGATATTTTTTCGATCAAATTTGTGCTTTCATTAGCAAAAATTGAGAATAATTTTGTTTTGATAAAATTTTCACCACATAACTTTTTATATATTATAAAGATTGATATTATAAAAGTTTTGAGTATTTTAGATTTTTACAGGGTAATTTTGAAAACACATCGATTTTTGCCTACTAAGAAATTTATTTTGACATATAAAAATAGTGAATTAATTCAATTAAAGCTTTAGAATGTTATTTTGTGTAATATATGATAATTTGGTTAAGTTCTGAAAATATAAATTTTTGCTCAGTATGATTTGTGTTGTTTACCATTAGAACATTTTAACATTTTCTAAATTAAGCTTAATTATATTTTATTATGCATTGAAAATGAATGTAAATATGTGAATGTGATTGAGATTATTGTTATAGTATTGTGATAATAATGTGTGTAAAATATAAGTTTTGGTTGATCTGTTGGTTGGGTGATGCACTGATTGAGATCTATAAGGAGATTATTATTGTGCTGACAAGCAAAGAGCAAGTGACAACTATATTTTCTGAGCCAATGATTTAATGACACTGATGTAATATTGAAAAATATTGTGATAGCAATGACTTCTTACTTGTTTAATATGACTACTAAAATGTATGTTCTTTAGGCATTGTTCTAATTATTGTATGAATTTATTGTTACTGCACGAATTTACTATTAGTACATTATTCTACGACTCTTGCCATTGTATTATTATTATTATCGATTTAGATATTAATACTAAGCATGTGATAAAGAATAATTAGATAGCATATATATATATATATATATATATATATATATGATTTTACTACATTGATTTGACTTCAACAGTCTTTACTAATCTTTTGATTCGATGCTTTATCTGATTTCTTTACTGATTGGTATGACGAATACGACGATTGCTTTATAGATTTGACATTTATACTTATATATACTGATTTACTAGTTTTTGTACCATAGTGTTTTACTGTTTATAAATTATACTACTACTGTATATGAATTTTATTATTTTAGTACTGATTCAATGATCATATAAATGTGATTGTTATGATTTGACTTTTATATGCATATTACTCCTTTGTTGTGTTTTGAATTTAGTTATAGGTTTTGGTAACATGTTGGACTTTTTAACTCATTATATGTGGGCATGGGAGAAGGAGTGTAAGGCTTCTCAGGATTCCTTCAAGTTCAAGTTCTTTTTATTTTAACCATTTTTTGTACTCATGATATGATATATATGCGATGATTGTATAGATTATAAGTATTGAATATGATTTTTAGGATTGAATATAGATGTATATATTTATGTTTTAAATTATATAATATATTTTGTTATTTATTATTGATATTTAATATTAGATAACTCTAGTCGTTGTTTATTAAAAGATAAAAGAGTAATTCTTCCAAATTAGATTCTAGGACATCACAATTGTATTGTTCTTATTACTATACATATTTACGATTAATGCATTATTTTATTGCTCCTGCCACTAGACTTTTACTATTACCGATATAGATTTTAATATTGTTTGATATTATTGATTCATGATACTGATACCGAATATACTAAGCATGTGACATATTAGATATCATGTATAAATAGGTATAGGATTTTACTATATTAATCTAAGTTCAACAGTTCTTTACAGATGCTTTGGTTTTACCACTTTAATAGTACTGATATGACAACTACTTTATTGATTCGACACCCGTAGTAGTTTACTGATTTTTCCACTGTATTATTTTACTAGCTTCCATATAGCACTGTTTTATTATTTATAGATTTTATTGCTATTGCATGTGACTTTTATTTTTTCTGTATTGATTCATGATCATGTGAATATATTGTTATGATTTGACTACTAACATGCATATTGCCCTTATGTCTTGTGTTGAGTTCAGTAGTAGTATTTGGTTATTTGTTGGGTTTTTTAGCTCATTATATGTGATTCAATAATTTCATGTCAGGATAAGGGAGCATGAGTGCTAGTTTGATCAAGATCCTTTAGGTTCAAGTTTTTGTTATTTTAATTATTCTGTTATACTTATGACATAGTAGTTATGATATGATTGTATATATTCTGAATAGTGTATACATTTTTTGTGTAAATGAATACAGATGTATATATTGATGTTTTGATTGATAGTTTTATTTTTTTGGTATTTATATTGATAAAAAAAATCAGGTTGATTATTTCTTCCAAATTAGATTTTGGGCATCACATCATGCACGTTGATGATCCATGTTAGGAATAAAAAAAGGTGATTCAAAGGTGATGAATTAGGTTTAATTGAGATACCGTATCAGTAGCACAGATTCATAGAAGGCACACTTGTATTGAATTTATATAATAAGTTCATGAATGTATCATTTATGCATGAAAAAGAGAGAAATATTTATCCAAAGCAAATTGACAAGAGTAATTAAGTTGAAGTGTGTACTATAAGTTATGCTAGTTTTTGTAGGATTTTTGGGGACTTTCGAGGAGATTAAGGCAAACTTATGCGCACATTACATATGTAAGTTACAAATGTTGACCCTCATGTAATGCCCAAAAGAACCAAAGGGAGAAGAACTCATTTCTAGAAATCACGCATACCTCATACCCGACGGATCCACGATATCTGCCCGAAATCCCGACTGAAATCCCCGGAATCCTGCTGCAAACGGCGCCGCTCCAGTCGATTCTCCGCTATTCTTGCGACGTCGCCTCGATCGAACGACCACAGGTGTCGTTAAATAGAAGCCAAGCTCTCGCTCATTTCCACAAGAGCTCTCTCACACAACACTTCCTCTCCTCTTCAATCCTCTGCTCTCCACTACACACCCGATCTCCTCTCTGACCGAACCCAGTCGCCCCTCTATCGGAACCCCAACAGCCATTACCTTCTCCACTGCCGAACTCCAAAGCCGGCCGAACTCCTCCAAGCCGCGCCCTACCCCTCCGATCCTTCCTCTGCCTGTGCCGATCCCGATCTCAGAGAAGCAGAGAGAGAGAGAGGGAGAAAGAGGGAGAGAGAGAGAGGGAAGCACTGAACCCTACCTCTCTACTTGCCGCCGACTTCACCTCCTCCTCCGACGTTCTCTCCCTGTCGGATTGGAAGTTGCGGCATTTTGATCGAAGCAACCACGGGAGCTCACTTACTGTGAAGGTAACTTCTCCCTCTCGCGTGCAACTTCGGCCAAATCCCGTAAATTCTCAAACAGAGAGAAAGGGCAAAATTGGTTTTAATTAAAAATATTTTTAATTATATTTATTTTAATTAATTATATTTATCATGATTAATTATATTTAATTTTAATTAAATGGTTATAATTAGCTTTAATTAATTATGACTAATTTTAATTAGAATTAAATTTAACTAATAATTATTATTAATTATTATTAATTAATTATCATTTATTAAAATTAATTAATATGTCCTAATTATAATTAATTAAATTTAATTATAATTAGTCATTTCTAATTAATTTTATTAAACGTAATTAATTATTTTAATTAATTATAATTAATTATAAGTAAATATAATTAATTAAGGATAACTATAATTAATTATATGCTGCCCTCTCTCCCTCGATGAAGGTACGAACTCTCTAAACTCAGATTTCTCGCATCATTGTTTGCAGCAGACTGGAAAAACTCCTATACACGCCTTTATTGCGCGTGGTGGGATGGGACGCTGGTCTGATGCTTACGACGAAGCGAGCAATCGCCTAAACTCTACTTCGACGTTCGTGGCGCACCGGAAAACCGCCTATACATGTCTTTATTGCACATGGTGGGAAGGGACCCCGGTGCGGCGCCTACGGCGAGGCAGGGTCACTCATAAGTACCCCCGAGCAGGGGAAAGCAAACTGCGCATTTTTAAACGAGCCACCGACAAAGCCCGCAAAGGTACGAACTCTCTAAACTCAGATTTCTCGCATCGTTGTTTGCAGCAGACCGGAAAAACTCCTATACACGCCTTTATTGCGCGTGGTGGGATGGGACGCCGGTCTGATGCTTACGACGAAGCGAGCAATCGCCTAAACTCTACTTCGACGTTCGTGGCGCACCGGAAAACCGCCTATACATGTCTTTATTGCACATGGTGGGAAGGGACCCCGGTGCGGCACCTACGGCGAGGCGGGGGTCACTCATAAGTACCCCCGAGCGGGGGGAAAGCAAATTGTGTCATTCATAAGTACCCCCGAGCGGGGGGAAAGCAAACTGTGCATTTAAACAGGTACCGTCAAAGACCCATACACGCCTTTATTGCGCGTGGTGGGAGGAACAAAAAATCACGGCCGCGGTGTCCTCGTCAGAGGGCACCTACCATACACGCCTTTATTGCGCGTGGTGGGAAAGGCCCAGTTTTCTCGTAGTTTTCCCCTAAACGGGGGAGACGCCGGGAGGCTGCCGAAATTTCGGGTGAAATCGTACCTGGATTTGATTGAACTCAGAGAACAATGGTGGACTTGTGAACTTGATTGGACCAAATTGACATAAAAGAAATCAAACTCAAATGAACTTGAGCTTAAACAAAGGACTTGGGACTATGCTCAGAACCTAAAACAAATGAACTCAAAATGATGAGAATTTGTAAGCTTGGATTTATAAGCTTGAAATTGAAAGACAATGAAGTTTGAACTGAACTTGACCCAATCTCCTCTTTGAACTCGAATTGAATGACAATAAGTTTGGACTTGAGAATGATGTGACAAACTTGAACTCTACAAGGATCACAGGGGACTTTGATTTGAACTAGAACTCAACAAGACAACAAAGAACTTATACTTATCTTGGACTTGAATAGAACTGGCATATTGAACTCAAGACAAAACTTGAACCTAAATGGACTTGGTGCAAGAAATCTCAACTTAGACTTGGACTTGAATTGGGTTTAGACTCAAGAAGAACATATGGAACTCAATTTGAACTCGAACTTGGATTTTACAAGACGACAGAGGACTTGATTTGAGCTTTAATTGAACTTAAACTCACACTTGGTTTGGAAATCAAATGTTGTAAGCAAAGACTTGAATCAATCTTGAATCATGATCTGAACACCAAATCAGACGGACAATAGAAGACAAGTGAACTTGAATATAATCATCAGAGAACTTGAATTGGAAATAGACTCATGCAAAGAATTTGTACTTTGATCACAAAGAACTTGGACTCGAATTCAGAAGAGAACTACAAGGAGCATGAGCCAAACTAGAACTTGGGCACCACATGAAGTTTAATACAAGAGAATTTGAGCTCAATTATGGAATGAGGGCTTTAACTTAGCAAATACTCCATCATATCAATATAAATGCTAGGGATTGAATGAAGAAATGTAGCATATCTATAAATGATCAAAGAGGTTCATGGAAGGGACAACAATCATACTATTAATACCAGCCATCATATGAAACACATGCATGTCATCTACACATTTGGAAGGAATATCCATCAGATGTGATTCACATACAAGTATAAATCAAGGAACCTGTAATATAGTGGCCCTTCTATGGTTAGTGCAAGTTAGCATGCAAGCTGTGATCTACTCCAAAGGGGGTTAAAAGATTCGTAATGCTAATCTGACTCAAACAATAGAATCGCAAGTTTGATGAATATAAAGAAATGTAATAATGCTTATGCCATCTACAAGCAAATATCGGCTCTATACAATCAATACTATTTGATTAAAAATGGATACACCAGTTTTCCCATAACAGAGTCTGATGAAGGAATCCCCCGCTAATTCCTATACAAGTTCTAGAAAGAGAACCAAATCAAATTATTATAGAATGAGTGAATTTCAATTCAACCAAATGCTTGAACTTTAACCTGGACAAGATTATTGAGGCTGGCAAGCCTCTTGATGAACAATGGCCGCGCATCCAACATACCTTCTACATACAAGTACTGAAGTACTACGACAAATTCAAGCTTCTATGAGCTACCGTAGAAGACCCACTGTGTGCCCATTGCAACATTCACAAGCAAAAGTGCTAAAAAGGAATTCAACAAATGTAGGCATCTACAACCAAGGCAGGAGATTAGTTAGTGCACTATGGTCCGCTTACAAAAATCAATAAATAGTGCACGACAGTCTACCTGTACAAAGCAGCAAATAACTGATTCAAAAGCTGTTATGCCACGCCACCGGATCTGCAACATCCGTACAAGCAGACAGAAGGCGTCTATAAATATTCCAAAAATACCCCCTGCACGTGCACTATAAATTGTATACACATAGGTACACTAAAGGGGGAAATATATTCTCAACCCGCATGGGCTCCGGTGAGCGTGTTATTGATACACACGTGACGTCTAGGGATGCTACGCGAGTTATCAAATCTTAAACCCGATCTTCCTTAGCAGATAAAAAGGAATCGACAGGGTTTGATTATAAAATGCCCCCAAACCCGTATGGGCCCCGGCAAGCGTGTTATTGGTACACACGTGACGTCTAGGGATGCTGCGCGGGTTGACAAGTGAATTCAGGTTCGAAACCGATCCTTCTATACGGGTCAATAGAAGTTGACAGGGTTCAAACCATTAAGCAAATATAAAGTTATGGCGACCAGTATATTTGCTTTAAAACATTCATATTAGACCATCAAGGCCTACAATAATATGAATTCACTAATAAGGGCATAAAGCCTACAAAACCCGATCCTCTGTCGACAGCCCGACAGAGTTGACAAGGTTCAATCCATAGAAAGAAATGACCCCCAAACACCCCGATGATGGCCGTGTTGAGTGCAGATATCAACCGGAGGGGTTCCTAAATACTTTCAATCGTCTCCCAAATATCCATATTCCAAAGCTCCACCCAAATACCTACGAAAATCCAAAACTCCCCAAAAATTCCAAAATCCCAAAGAGCGAAATGCCTAGTCGAAAATATCACTAGGATCCATTCTCAAACAATCTTTTGCCAGTAAGGATGTGGTACGTGTCCTCTAACCGGCAGTTTCGCCGCCAAATGGCACTACAGGTAAACGGTTATGACCCGGGGCCCTCTGAACCGAGTGGTTTTGCCGCCAAATGGCACCACAGATAGCGGTTATGGCCAGAGCCAATACGCTCCTTAATGGCGTTAAATCCTTGAGATATGAATCAATAGGGTATGATTGACAGGGCACAAAGCCCTCTGTTAGCTAAGGCGGATTCAAATTTGTCCCCTTAGATAGACATCCAACCCCGGTCTACAAGGTTCCCTTGGACGAAGCAACCCATGGCTGCCGACAAGGATCCTTCTGTCAGGTTGGGTCGACTACCTCCTCTGACTAAGTAGACCAGGGACCACGATGGCCCGGGACGACGGAACCATGGGATCTTGATCGGGTCCATCATCCATTCCCCCACCATCCGCTTTAAGTACAAGATGGTGAAATTTCTATTTTAAATATCAAACTCTCCAAATTCTCAAATCCAAATCCAGTTTTCAAATCCAGACCTATTGCTGCTACTATACGCCAGATACACCTATTTCTATATGAATCTGATTGACGACTAGCCTTAATCAAAAGTTCTCTCTCGTGATCGGGAGGGGTAATTAACTATAGGGGCTTGCGCCTATAGGAAACCAGAACTCAGATCATAAAGTCCTCACAAAATGAGGGCGAAATCTCTGGGTAGTGTCTTATCTACAAACCCATCTGCCTTCCAAAATTTACCCCGGAACTTAGTTCGTTAAAACTCGTTCGCCGAATAAAAGAAAAGCGGGCGGAGGCCGGGGCCGAATTTTCGGAGCCCACAGATTTCTGGCGACTCCGCTGGGGATTGGTTTCTCTTTCCATCTTTGGCTAGTTGTCTCAGTGTTATAGTAGTAGCAAAAAAAAAAAATATAATGATAATATTGAGCTCTGTACGGTGGACATCAGGATGTGACATTTGGTCCCTGTATCCAAAGATCCATCACTGAAAGGTCCCGATAGAGCTAAAAGCCAACAATCGGAGTTGCCCCCAGATTTCTGGCGACTCCGCTGGGGATTGGTTTCTCTTTCCATCTTTGGCTAGTTGTCTCAGTGTTATAGTAGTAGCAAAAAAAATATAATGATAATGTTGAGCTCTGTACGGTGGACATCAGGATGTGACATTTGGTCCCTGTATTCAAAGATCCATCACTGAAAGGTCCCGATATAGCTAAAAGCCAACAATCGGAGTCGCCCCAAAATTTCTGGCGACTCCGCTGGGGAATGGTTTCTCTTTCCATCTTTGGCTAGTCTTTTAAGTGCTATAGTAGCATAAACAATAATGATAATATTGAGCTATGTACGGTGAACATCAGTATGTGACATTTGGTCTTATGTCCAAAGATCTATCACTGAAAGGTCCCGATAGAGCTAAAAGCCAACCATCTATTATGATGGTAAAGTAAAGAAAGAAACAAGATATGTACGGTGAGCATCAGGGTGTGACACTTGGAAGCATATCCAAGAATCCATCGCCGAAAGGTCCTGATATAAGTGAAAATAAATATAAAGATGCACATCTTTAGAAAAATATATATATTCAAAGAATGGTGTGACATCTAGTGTGTAACCCTAGAGATCCACCATTAAAGAAATTCAACTAAAGTCGATCTTAAAGATGATCCCTATAAAAAAAAAATATCCTTGATGGTCTACGCCTTGAGAAATCCTCAAAGAAATTCCATCACTTCGCAACTATATCCTCTTAGACTAAAGAAGATCATCGCCCGACTTGTATTAGTGACGTTCTTCTCAAAGAGCAAGCGGAGAAAATGAAAGAGATTCTCTGTGAATTCAGGTACTGCTTTGCCTAGATATATGCTGAGATGCCCGGCTTATCCCCTGACGTAGCAGTTCACAGATTAGCAATCAAACCGGATGTAGCACCCATTAAGCAAGCTCCAAGGAGAATGAGATTGGAGATTGAATAACAGGTGATTGCAGAGACGAAGAAGCTCATTGATGCAGGCTTTATTCGAGAAGAAAAGTATGCCGATTGGATTGCCAATATCATCCCAGTAAAGAAGAAGAATTGACAGATTCGTGTCTGTATTGACTTTAGGGACCTCAACATGGCGTGCCCAAAAGATGATTTTCCACTTCCTGTATCCGAACTCCTGGTGGACAATACGTCCAACTACGACATGTTCTCCTTCATGGATGGATCGTCAGGATACAATCAAATCAAGATGGCGCCCGAAGATGAAAAGCATACATCGTTCAGAACGCCCATCGGGATTTTCTGCTACACAGTTATGCCATTCGGCCTGAAGAACGCTGGTGCCACCTACCAGCGGGCGATGACTCATATATTTGATGATTTGATACATTAGAAGATCGAGAGTTATGTAGATGACCTTGTTGTCAAAAGTCTTGGCCGAAATGATCACTTAAAAGATCTCATAATCGTATTTGAGAGAATCAGAAAATTTGATCTGAAGATGAATCCTCTCAAATGTGCTTTTGGGGTATCCTCCGGCAAATTCCTGGGGTATGTTGTCCGTCATCGAGGTATAGAGATCGATCCCAACAAAATTAAGGCAATCACAGAGATGCCACCGCCAAGGAACCTTCGACAGCTTCGCTCGCTGCAAGGACAACTGGCTTTCATTTGGAGATTCATATCAAATCTATCAGGTATGTGCCAGCCATTTTCTAAGCTAATGAAGAAAGATGTCCGTTTCAAATGGGACGCAGAATGCCATGAAGCATTTGATAGTATCAAGAAATACCTGTTGAATCCGCCCATTCTAGCAGCGCCAATTCCGGGGAAGCCTCTTATACTGTATACAGCAGCGCTAGAAGAGTCCCTCGGAGCACTATTGGCCCAGAATAATGAAGAAGGCAAAGAAAATGCGCTCTACTACATCAGTCAAAGGTTGATTGGAGCAGAAAGCTGTTATTCCCCAATTGAAAAGTATTGTCAGGCGCTAATTTTTGCAGTTCAGAAACTCCGCCACTACATGCTATCTCATAAAATCACACTGATATCAAAGATCGATCCGCTGAAGTTCTTGATGACAAGACCAGCCTTGACAGGTCGTCTAGCTAGGTGGGCAGTATTGTTATTGCAGTTTGAAATCATATACATGCCACAGAAGGCGGTGAAAGGACAGGCCTTGGCAGATTTCCTCGCTGCACACCCAATCCCGGCCGATTCTCCACTAAATGATGATTTGCCCGATGAGCAAATAATGCAGGTCGAGGAGGATGAAAAGTTATCGTTCTGGGATATGTACTTTGATGGGGCATCATCTATCAGACCTGTCCGACCTCCAAATGTAGCAAGAGCTAGAGCTGGAATTGGCCTCATTTTCATAGCACCGGAAGGAGGTATAATGAGATTTTCATTCAGTTTGACTGAACCTCGGACCAATAACGAAGTCGAATACGAAGCTCTATTAGCAGGATTGGAAATTGCGATCGATGTCAGAATCCAACATCTCCAAATCTTTGGTGATTCTCAACTTGTGATAAATCAGGTCCTTGATATTTACAAAGTTGGCAAAGTTGAATTGGCCCATTACCATCGGCGAGCCCTCGAGCTTCTGAAGCAAATATCAAATGTTGAAATAGCTCGAGTTCATCGAGGACAGAATGCTAAAGCAGATTGTCTGGCCAAATTAGCCAAAGAAATGGCGAACATCAACGAGGAGATGCCTATATTCATCGGAGTTTACACTCGTAGGGTCTTGGAGCCCGCTCTATTATAATTCCCGAGGGCAGAAGGAATTCCAGATTCAAGTCAACAAGATTAAACTTCAGTTGACCCTCAACCTCTCCATCAGATCGTTATGGAGAATTATTCAGAAGAATACCACGTGGCCAAGAGACATAAAGCTAGTCAAGCTTCAGAATCATGGTGGCATTGTTTAGATATTGAAGTCGAAAATGATTGGAGGCAACCATTCATTGACTACTTCAAAGAAAATAAACTCCCGACAGAAAAGTCTATGGCCGCACAAATTCGAAAAAGGGCGTTGCGATACGCATTTGTTAATGACACGTTGTATAGACGAGCCTTTGATCAAATGTGGCTAAGGTGCCTAGGGACCAAGGAAGCTGATAAACTGGTATCAGAAGTCCACGAAGGGCTTTGTGGAGCACATCAGTCAGGTCCCAAGATGGCTGCCAAAATTAAGAGAATGAGTTACTATTGGCCGACCATGGTCAGAGATTATATTGACCACGCAAAGAGGTGCCACGAATGTCAAATCCACGGTGATGTTATACATCAACCATCAAATCCTCTGCATCCAACAATAGCATCCTGGCCATTTGAATACTGGGGCACAGACATAATTGGGCCAATAGATCCGCCGTCATCAGCGGGACACCGCTTTATTCTGGCAGCAACAGACTACTTTTCCAAGTGGACAGAAGCGGCTCCATTCAGAGAGGTCACATCGGAGCATGTGATCAATTTCTTTACCCACAATGTAGTCTACAGATTTGGTGTGCCACGCCGCATAATCTAGGACAATGGTACTGCATTCAAAAGTACAAAAATTTACAAGTTCGTTGATCGACACAAAATCGATTGGCGATATTCATCCATATACAATCCAAGGGCAAATGGCTTGGCAGAGGCCTTTAACAATACACTTGTGAAACTGTTGAAGAAGATCCTTACCAAGAATAAAAGAGAGTGGCATACGAAGATGGCAGAAGCTCTATGGGCCTATCGTACAACTTACAAAACACCAACTAAAGCCACTCCTTATTCATTGGTGTTCGGTGTTGAAGCCGTACTGCCATTGGAGATTGAACTACCGTCACTTCGAGTAGCAATCCAGAATGATCTCACTCTAGAGCAAAATGCTCGTCTCAGAATAGAGGAGCTCGATGCACTTGATGAACGCAGGTTACAAGCCCAACAAAATCTAGAAATTTATCGAGGAAGAATGGCAAAATCCTTCGATCGTATGGTGCGTCCTCGATCATTTCAGGAAGGGGAATTGGTCCTGGTGCTGAGAAGACCAATCATTCCACACCGAAAAATTGGTGGCAAATTCGTATCCAATTGGGAAGGTCCCTTTGTCATCGAGAAGGTGTACCAAGAAGGAGCATATCAGTTGATCGATCTGAACGGTCAGATGCCTATGCCGCCAATCAACGGTCGACATTTAAAGAAGTATCATGCATAAAATATTATGTCTAATGTATTTTGTGATGATCAAAATTTTATATGCATATTTATCAATGAATGTTTACTTATATTTTGAAATTCTCTTGTATAGCAAGAATGCGTTTCAAAATCATCCATCAGACTGGGGGCATTTTAAATATTTATTCGGGTCGACATCGCGCTGCATGCCGAGATCTCCGAATAAATATTTAAAATCTCAAAATAGAAAGGTCTATCCAAAATGTCCCTGCGAGACAGGGGGCATTTTAAATATTCATTTGGGTCAACATCGCGCTGCGTACCGAAATCCCCAAATGAATATTTAAAATCTTATATTCCAAATTTATTTCATTCTAAAATGTCCCTGCAAGACAGGGGCATTTTAAATATTTATTCGGGTCGACATCGCGCTGCGTGCCGAGATCCCCGAATAAATATTTAAAATTATCAATCCAAATATTCTTTTGTGCTAAAGAATACAAAGATTTCTTTTTCAAAGTCTATGCAGGTGATCTTACAAAAGACTGAGACAACACCTTCTACAACAAACTAAGACTCAAAAGTCAAGAAAGAGTTTTTGAAACTACATACTCTTACAAATTGAGCCGGAAAAGCTTGAAGTCTTTCGACAGCCTGAAGCTTAAGGTTCGAATGGGTGTAAAAGGTCGGATCCAACAAGCCCAAATATGGCCGGATCGCTGGCAGCTCTGTCTACTCAACAAGCCATAAGAACGGCCGTAGTAGCGGAACCCCCACTTCGTCAACCCGTCAGTAGGGACTGTAGGAAGAACAAAAGCTAATTTGACTCGACCAGTTCAAGTGATCGTAGTCTACAAAATTCTCTCCAAATGACTGGAGAATCAAAGTTCCAGTGGAAGGATGAGTTTCGAACAACTACTGAATGTTTGTACGTTCCAAAATCTAAAACCACGAAGGATGACTTCAAATCTATCAACTTCAGCAAAATCAGCATCGGGGAGTACAATTCCCATAGCTCAAGTCTGAAGCCTGAATGGGTGTAAGAGGTCGGATCCAACAAGCCCAAATATGGCCGGATCGCTGGCAGCTCCATCTACTCAACAAGCCATAAGAAAGGCCGCAGTAGAGGAACCCCCATCTCAGCAACCAGAGGACAAAGAGCTATCAAATTCTAGCTCTTCCGATCTAACAAACTCAAGTGATTCAGATTAAAGTCTTCTCAAGTGGTTAAGGATCAAGATACTACCTACGTTTGGTACTATCATCTAAATCCAGAACCTGCAAATCCTTCAACAAATCCGTAAAGCACAAAGCGAGGATCGAAGAAATTTTTCTTCAACAAGTCCGTCAAAGCACAAAGCAAAGGACCGAAGAAAATTATCCCAAAGTTCACAAAAGCCCAAGGCTAAACTAAGAGGATTCTGTCATCAACAAGCCTGTCAAAGCAAAAAAGCATAGGGCCGAAGGTACAAAATCACCTGACAAGTCAGTAAAGACAAATCAGGCGATTCTCCATCAATGTCCGCATCACAAAGCACAGGACGAAAAAAATCAGTATATCAACTATTTATTGATATATCCAAGAGATCTATGGAGGAAGAAAATCTTAGTGTGACATCCAAACAAAATTTTTGGAGATCCACTAAACGTCTTAGTGTGACATCCAAGCAAATTTTTGGAGATCCACTAAATGAAAATCGTAGTGTGACATCCAAATTAATTTTTGGAGATCCACTAAATGAAAGCCCTTGTGTGACATCCAGAATAAATATCTAGAGATCCAAATGGTCAATCAGCTTACAACAAACGTGATTCGCTCTAGACGCGAACCACATTTGTTGGGGGGCATTTGTTGACCCTCATGTAATGCCAATAAGAACCAAAGGGAGAAGAACTCATTTCTAGAAATCACGCATACCTCATACCCGACGGATCCACGATATCTGCCCGAAATCCCGACTGAAATCCCCGGAATCCTGCTGCAAACGGCGCCGCTCCAGTCGATTCTCCGCTATTCCTGCGACGTCGCCTCGATCGAACGACCACAGGTGTCGTTAAATAGAAGCCAAGCTCTCGCTCATTTCCACAGGAGCTCTCTCACATAACACTTCCTCTCCTCTTCAATCCTCTGCTCTCCACTACACACCCGATCTCCTCTCTGACCGAACCCAGTCGCCCCTCTATCGGAACCCCAACAGCCATTACCTTCTCCACTGCCGAACTCCAAAGCCGGCCGAACTCCTCCAAACCGCGCCCTACCCCTCCGATCCTTCCTCTGCCTGTGCCGATCCCGATCTCAGAGAAGCAGAGAGAGAGAGAGGGAGAGAGAGGGAGAGAGAGAGAGGGAAGCACTGAACCCTACCTCTCTACTTGCCGCCGACTTCACCTCCTCCTCCGACGTTCTCTCCCTGTCGGATTGGAAGTTGCGGCATTTTGATCGAAGCAACCACGGGAGCTCACTTACTGTGAAGGTAACTTCTCCCTCTCGCGTGCAACTTCGGCCAAATCCCGTAAATTCTCAAACAGAGAGAAAGGGCAAAATTGGTTTTAATTAAAAATATTTTTAATTATATTTATTTTAATTAATTATATTTATCATGATTAATTATATTTAATTTTAATTAAATGGTTATAATTAGTTTTAATTAATTATGACTAATTTTAATTAGAATTAAATTTAACTAATAATTATTATTAATTATTATTAATTAATTATCATTTATTAAAATTAATTAATATGTCCTAATTATAATTAATTAAATTTAATTATAATTAGTCATTAATAATTAATTTTATTAAACGTAATTAATTATAATTAATTATAAGTAAATATAATTAATTAAGGATAACTATAATTAATTATATGCTACCCTCTCTCCCTCGATCCTCGTGCCACACCATCAAAGCTCGCGAAGGTACGAACTCTCTAAACTCAGATTTCTCGCATCATTGTTTGCAGCAGACTGGAAAAACTTCCATACACGCCTTTATTACGCGTGGTGGGATGGGACGCCGGTCTGATGCTTACGACGAAGCGAGCAATCGCCTAAACTCTACTTCGACGTTCGTGGCGCACCGGAAAACCGCCTATACATGTCTTTATTGCACATGGTGGGAAGGGACCCCGGTGCGGCGCCTACGGCGTGGCGGGGTCACTCATAAGTACCCCCGAGCGGGGGGAAAGCAAACTGCGCATTTTTGAACGAGCCACCGACAAAGCCCGCAAAGGTACGAACTCTCTAAACTCAGATTTCTCGCATCGTTGTTTGCAGCATACCGAAAAAACTCCTATACACGCCTTTGTTGCGCGTGGTGGGATGGGACGCCGGTCTGATGCTTACGACGAAGCGAGCAATCGCCTAAACTCTACTTCGACGTTCGTGGCGCACCGAAAAACCGCCTATACATGTCTTTATTGCACATGGTGGGAAGGGACCCCCGTGCGGCACCTACGGCGAGGCGGGGTCACTCATAAGTACCCCCGAGCGGGGGAAAAGCAAATTGTGTCATTCATAAGTACCCCCGAGCGGGGGGAAAGCAAACTGTGCATTTAAACAGGTACCGTCAAAGACCCCATACACGCCTTTATTGCGCGTGGTGGGAGGAACAAAAAATCACGGCCGCGGTGTCCTCGTCAGAGGGCACCTACCATACACGCCTTTATTGCGCGTGGTAGGAAAGGCCCAGTTTTCTCGTAGTTTTCCCCTAAACGGGGGAGACGCCGGGAGGCTGCCGAAATTTCGGGTGAAATCGTACATGGATTTGATTGAACTCAGAGAACAATGGTGGACTTGTGAACTTGATTGGACCAAATTGACATAAAAGAATTCAAACTCAAATGAACTTGAGCTTAAACAAAGGACTTGGGACTATGCTCAGAACCTAAAACAAATGAACTCAAAATGATGAGAATTTGTAAGCTTGGATTTATAAGCTTGAAATTGAAAGACAATGAAGTTTGAACTGAACTTGACCCAATCTCCTCTTTGAACTCGAATTGAATGACAATAAGTTTGGACTTGAGAATGATGTGACAAACTTGAACTCTACAAGGATCACAGGGGACTTTGATTTGAACTAGAACTCAACAAGACAACAAAGAACTAATACTTATCTTGGACTTGAATAGAACTGGCATATTGAACTCAAGACAAAACTTGAACCTAAATGGACTTGGTGCAAGAAATCTCAACTTAGACTTGGACTTGAATTGGGTTTAGACTCAAGAAGACCATATGGAACTCAATTTAAACTCGAACCTGGACTTTACAAGACGACAGAGGACTTGATTTGAGCTTTAATTGAACTTAAACTCACACTTGGTTTGGAAATCAAATGTTGTAAGCAAAGACTTGAATCAATCTTGAATCATGATCTGAACACCAAATCAGACGGACAATAGAAGACAAGTGAACTTGAATATAATCATCAGAGAACTTGAATTGGAAATAGACTCATGCAAAGAATTTGTACTTTGATCACAAAGAACTTGGACTCGAATTCAGAAGAGAACTACAAGGAGCATGAGCCAAACTAGAACTTGGGCACCACATGAAGTTTAATACAAGAGAATTTGAGCTCAATTATGGAATGAGGGCTTTAACTTAGCAAATACTCCATCATATCAATATAAATGCTAGGGATTGAATGAAGAAATGTAGCATATCTATAAATGATCAAAGAGGTTCATGGAAGGGACAACAATCATACTATTAATACCAGCCATCATATGAAACACATGCATGTCATCTACACATTTGGAAGGAATATCCATCAGATGTGATTCACATACAAGTATAAATCAAGGAACCTGTAATATAGTGGCCCTTCTATGGTTAGTGCAAGTTAGCATGCAAGCTGTGATCTACTCCAAAGGGGGTTAAAAGATTCGTAATGCTAATCTGACTCAAACAATAGAATCACAAGTTTGATGAATATAAAGAAATGTAATAATGCTTATGCCATCTACAAGCAAATATCGGCTCTATACAATCAATACTATTTGATTAAAAATGGATACACCAGTTTTCCCATAACAGAGTCTGATGAAGGAATCCCCCGCTAATTCCTATACAAGTTCTAGAAAGAGAACCAAATCAAATTATTATAGAATGAGTGAATTTCAATTCAACCAAATGCTTGAACTTTAACCTGGACAAGATTATTGAGGCTGGCAAGCCTCTTGATGAACAAATGCCGCGCATCCAACATACCTTCTACATACAAGTACTGAAGTACTACGACAAATTCAAGCTTCTATGAGCTACCGTAGAAGACCCACTGTGTGCCCATTGCAACATTCACAAGCAAAAGTGCTAAAAAGGAATTCAACAAATGTAGGCATCTACAACCAAGGCAGGAGATTAGTTAGTGCACTATGGTCCGCTTACAAAAATTAACAAATAGTGCACGACAGTCTACCTGTACAAAGCAACAAATAACTGATTCAAAAGCTGCTACGCCACGCCACCGGATCTGCAACATCCGTACAAGCAGACAGAAGGCGTCTATAAATATTCCAAAAATACCCCCTGCACGTGCACTATAAATTGTATACACATAGGTACACTAAAGGGGGAAATATATTCTCAACCCGCATGGGCCCCGACGAGCGTGTTATTGATACACACGTGACGTCTAGGGATGCTACGCGAGTTATCAAATCTTAAACCCGATCTTCCTTAGCAGATAAAAAAGAATCGACAGGGTTTGATTATAAAATGCCCCCAAACCCGTATGGGCCCCGGCAAGCGTATTATTGGTACACACGTGACGTCTAGGGATGCTGCGCGGGTTGACAAGTGAATTCAGGTTCGAAACCGATCCTTCTATACGGGTCAATAGAAGTTGACAGGGTTCGAACCATTAAGTAAATATAAAGTTATGGCGACCAGTATATTTGCTTTAAAACATTCATATTAGACCATCAAGGCCTACAATAATATGAATTCACTAATAAGGGCATAAAGCCTACAAAACCCGATCCTCTGTCGACAGCCCGACAGAGTTGACAAGGTTCAATCCATAGAAAGAAATGACCCCCAAACACCCCGATGATGGCCGTGTTGAGTGCAGATATCAACCGGAGGGGTTCCCAAATACTTTCAATCGTCTCCCAAATATCCATATTCCAAAGCTCCACCCAAATACCTACGAAAATCCAAAACTCCCCAAAAATTCCAAAATCCCAAAAATATATTTAAAAATGAAATAAATCCATCAACGTACTTAAAGCAAAAATCATCCGCCCTCCGCAAAAGTTTGTCGAGGCGGACAAATATGAAATATTACTTCAGCTCACAAAGAGCGAAATGCCTAGTCGAAAATATCACTAGGATCCATTCTCAAACAATCTTTTGCCAGTAAGGACGTGGTACGTGTCCTCTAACCGGCAGTTTCGCCGCCAAATGGCAGTGCAGGTAAACGGTTATGACCCGGGGCCCTCTGATCCGAGTGGTTTTGCCGCCAAATGGCACCACAGATAGTGGTTATGGCCAGAGCCAATACGCTCCTTAATGGCGTTAAATCCTTGAGATATGAATCAATAGGGTATGATTGACAGGGCACAAAGCCCTCTGTTAGCTAAGGCGGATTCAAATTTGTCCCCTTAGACAGACATCCAACCCCGGTCTACAAGGTTCCCTTGGACGAAGCAACCCATGGTTGCCGACAAGGATCCTTCTGTCAGGTTGGGTCGACTACCTCCTCTGACTAAGTAGACCAGGGACCACGATGGCCCGGGACGACGGAACCATGTGATCTTGATCGGGTCCATCATCCATTCCCCCACCATCCGCTTTAAGTACAAGATGGTGAAATTTCTATTTTAAATATCAAACTCTCCAAATTCTCAAATCCAAATCCAGTTTTCAAATCCAGACCTATTGCTGCTACTATACGCCAGATACACGTATTTCTATACAAATCTGATTGACGACTAGCCTTAATTGAAAGTTCTCTCTCGTGATCGGGAGGGGTAATTAACTATAGGGGCTTGCGCCTATAGGAAACCAGAACTCAGATCATAAAGTCCTCACAAAATGAGGGCGAAATCTCTGGGTAGTGTCTTATCTACAAACCCATCTGCCTTCCAAAATTTACCCCGGAACTTAGTTCGTTAAAACTCGTTCGTCGAATAAAAGAAAAGCTGGCGGAGGCCGGGGCCGAATTTTCGGAGCCCACAACAAATTAAAGACCTCTTGATTGATAGCCAAAACTCCAAACTAATAGATCAAAAGGAGCAGCATGATTTTCGTGAGTTGCCGCAGTGAAGTATTAACAAGTAGAAAATACATCATGAATTGACATTATAACTTCCTCATTATTAGTTGATATCACCATAAATCAAACATTAATGGGAAAATGATACATAAAAAAAATTGAACAAAATCAGCGTTAAATGCTCGAATGATTCTATTCATTAACTATTCAAATGATTTTTGTGGTGAAACTTCTAGTGATCAATTCTGACAACCAACTTATGTTGGCACGAAATAATTCGATGATGTCGAATCTCCATCAATAAGTAACATAATAACATCAATTTTGTCAATTGGGAGCTCATATCAATTATGACAATTGATTGAAATAAAAAAAATTTAAGTCAATATCAATGTGAAGCTCGCCAATGTTATGTACACAATAAATGACCTTTCTTCAAAACTTAAATATTGCTTCACTACTTGAGTAAGGTTCAAACAACAAAGCTTTCATAATTGTTGAATTCATGATCATCAAAAATTCGATTTCAATATACTTATGGAATTGAGTTGATATTATAATTGAATATCTTGATAAGGAAAATTCATCCACATCACAAATGATTTGATTTGACTCCAAATGAACTTCAATTAAGCACGTGAAACATATTTAAAAGTTTCCCACATTAATTGAGAGACCAAATAGTCTTTATATATTGCAACGCTTATTATCAAATCAAGCGGCTTAGTGAGATAATTCTAACGAGCTCAAGATTTTTCAATTTGACACCATTAAGGTAGTAAAAGACACTACAGGAAAACCTGTCATTATCAGCGGACTAAATCCGCCGGAACACATTGAAAATCCGACGGAACTATAAGTTTCCGGCGCACGTTTCGGCGGAAATTCGTACGCCGGTTTTGGTCGCGTCGAAAAATTTTTTCTGACGAATGTAATGGGCCGGAAAACTTTCCGGCGCACTTCCCGACGCATTACCGGCGTAAAACATCGGATCGGTGCCGACGACGTACAACTGATAAATTCCGGCGCCATATACGCCGGTAAGTTTCTGTCGGATTTTCCAACCGAAATAGGAAAAAAAAATGAAACAAAATACCTTCAACGGCGAATTCCTTCCGTTCCGTCGGCGAAGAGCGACACTCGGCGGCGCGCGCGCGAGCAGGAAAGAGAGGAAAGGATGCTCGGCGAAGTCCGGTGACCGTCGACGGTGAATTCCGGTGACCGTCGGCGACGTCAATCCACAGCGAGCGACGGACGGCGACGGCGAAACACGCGAGGTGAGAGAACGGAAGGAAACAAATGAGCGGCCAGGGGCTCGGTGTCGAAAAATAGGGCTTTCACCGGCGGACGTTCCGGCGGAGTGTCCGACGGAAATAAGATCTGTCATAATGTGCGACGGAAATAAGTCGTTGAGTTTAAATAAGCCGGCGGAAGTTCCGTCGGTTATGTTCGCCGGTATGTTTCCGCCGTAACGTGCGACGGAATCGGTTCAGAGCTCGTTTTACCGACATATTCACCGGCGCAAGGGACGCCGGAAGATTTCCGTCGTATTTTGCGCCGGCAAATGCGTCGTAAGTTTTCCGTCGCAAGATTTAGTCATATTCTGCCGTTAACTGTGTCGTTCGTACCGGCGCAAAAATTTCCGCCGGAAAATCCGACGGTATTCGCGTGTTTTCCCGTAGTGAGATTTCATAAACTATCTACAATTTAGAGAATCAATATGAATAGTATGATAGCCTATTTTGGATTATGACCAAACTTATTAAAATGCTCCTTTTTAAAAAAAGCTATAAATAAGCCCTTAACGAGGAGGTTTGAGAGTTGTGAGAGCTAAGGATATCTATAGATTCTCGGTATTCACTGCTGCCAACCATAATCAACAATTGTAGTCACCATACCCAAACTTCTGTTTTTTCACTTTTGTCATTTGAATATTAACATATAACTCAACCGTTAGATTTTAAATGTCTGCTTGTAAATAACAAATCTATATAATCCTTACAATGAGAATTAGAAAATGGTACTCATTTTTGTATAATCTCATCTTCTTCAATTGATTTTTCCTTTCTTTAATTTTAACTTAAAAATTTTTAATGTCTCTCACAACTTTTAATTTTACATGTTGAATTTTGTACAAAGTTAAAATAATAAATACACACTTACCACCTTAAATTTTTAATAAATTTTGACAATGTTAATTAAAAAAATATCTTCTGATTACCAACCTTGAATTAGTAGGCAGATATTGGATGACCATTGTGATTTCTTATCATGATGTATCTTTTGATTATACATAGAAGATGAAACAGAATACCTCATACATTTACTTGTGTGGTATGTATATAAATCCCCCATATACTTTTTCATTAATCACTTCAAGAAGAGTTGGAAAAAAGTAAAAGAAAAATTAGTCAACTAAAGATGAAAAAAATAAGTGTTTTAGGCTTCGTTTGGTACAGCTGTCTTACTGCTTCTTAAAACAATTTTCTAGTATAAAAATAAAAAATTTTGAACTAGAAAACAGCTTTAAGCAGCAGTAAGAAAATAGTCCCAAATGATGGCTTAAATGGGCAACTATGAATACAAAGCTCAACTCCAATTTGCTTCTTTACTAATCTAAAAGATAGGAGAAGCAACATTCCATTTCTTTATTTTTAGTTAAAAGCTGCAATTAAATAGTTTTAGATACCATTTCCTTTGTGATGTTTATAAAGCTTAGCTCTGGTCTATAACCATCTATGGAAGAATTATGTTTCTTGCAGAACTAGTGAGAGTTTTACAAGTAGGTTTCATTTGGGACGGCTTTCTTCTTGCTTCTTAAAGTGGCTTTCTAGTACAAAAATTAAAATGTTTGTACTAAAAAGCCGCTTTAAGAAGCAGTAAGAAAGTCATCCCAAACGAAGCCTAAGTGTTTTATAATGCTCTTTTCACATGTACCATTTTTACAAGTCATAAGTATTTCTTGCAGAACTTATTTAACTTACATGTTCACTGAAGAAGTTATATTGCCACACACTTTGCAGATCATTTTGCCTTCCATTCTCTAAGAAATTTTTATAGAAATTAAAAAGAAGAAATCATGCACTTGTTTCACCACATCACCAGACTTCCAAAATCATCTAGAATCCTGTCCCTTTTAACCATTAAAATGGATAAATTCCTTCTTAACTGTAGAAATCACCAAGACCAGAAGTTGCAGTAATATAACACAAAAACAGATAATTTTCTATTAAAAGCATCAAATTAACCTTGACCATCATATCTGGAACCAAACACAAACTATCCTCCAGAGAAAGCACAGACTAATCAGTAAGCTTAGGCGATTTGCCCCTAAAAAAAAAAAAAAAAAATTTAAGCAAAACTATAGCAACACTAGCAGCATCCCTTATGTTTTAGGACAAAATGTAATTACATAACGAGAGGCCCTACACCTGTTCAAACTGGAAGAATCATCATATGCAAAGCTATAAGCTCCTGGACATAACGACTTGAAGATATAGGAGAAAAGAGTAGGCTTGCAAGTACCTGGTGAACTATACTCCCCTGTGCAGCAATACTTATCTGTCTGTAGAGCCAAGCAAGCGCTCTTGCAGCCAACGATCTTTCCTCCAAACTTTACTTCAAATCTAGAAGGACAACAAGCATTCAAATTCACTTTGCACCCTGCAACCCCACATCCCACCCCAGTACCAACTGGCGCCATTGTTACGGGAAGATTGAAACCATCTACCAAGCTAACATCATAGTAATGGAGTTGATACTGAGGAATTCCGAAGGTCATTTCAACCAATGTGGCCGGTGGCATTCCACCATTTCCTTTGCAATAAAGCCTTCCACCACAGTCACCAGTTTGGCAGAATCCTTGACCTTGTTCATCGAAGAAGCAACCTTGTCTTCCCCATATTCTTCCAGACCAACCATTAGGAACGTTAATGACTACCTCTTCACCGACACCAAGGTGAAATCCACCGTCCTTTGGAGAAATATTGCCTGCACTGCCGAGTGTGCCGGGCCAGACGCTGTAGTCGCACATGTTGACAATTGCAAGTTCGATCTCATCTGGAGAAAGAGAGAAGAGGTTGTTTTAGGTGAGCTTTTGCTTAGAAGGTCGGAAATGGGAGTTTAGTTTTTGACTTACAGGTGTGAGAGATGAAGAGAAAATGCAAGAAGAAGAAGAAGAATGGCTGGAGCTTGGAAATTGTCTTCATTTTTGTTCTTCCGCTTTCGTTAGAGGAGTTGGTTATGTGGGTAAGGTCGCGATGGTTCTATATATGAGGAGTGGGGTGAAGGGAAAGACGGGAAGTGGCGTAGTGGAGTCTAAAAATTTCGTTAGCACCATACTGCAAGTCTGCAACCGCCTCTGAACTGCTTACTACTTTCTCGCATAACTTTTTATATTTTTTATTGCTAAGGAAATACTATCTCCTCGAACTTTGTTGGCCCAAACAATCTTAGAAAGATAGCTATGTTTGAAAGCGTTTTGAAAAGTTCATTGTGCACTTGAAGAAATCAAGTAATAAATTTGAAGTTCGCAGTTGCCTACACATTATTAGTCAGCTTTAGGAGTATTTTCTATCAGCGTACTAGGGCTGCAAGAACCAAACCCTCTACTCATTTGTGATCGTTTAATTAACTAAACAAACAAATTTGAACAATATTTTAGATACTCGATTCTTAAATAAACAAACTTGAACACTAATGCGTTTGACTCATTTATGTTCGCGAACAACATCATTTGAAGTTCGTGAACTAGCTCGAAATTAAGCTCGATTCGTGTTTGATTTTGAACTCGTGAATAAGCTCGATAAAAATAATTAATATTTGATTATATAATTATTAAATATAAATAATATTAATATTTTATATTTATTATAATATAATGATATAATTATTGTTACATAGACAATCACTTATTTATTTTTATTCATAGATATGTGCATGAACGTTCGATAGTTAAAAAAATTCGTTAGATATGTTCACAAATATACTCGATGTAATCGTTTGTTAGAAAGCTCGATAAAACTCGTTTGTTAAATTCATGAACATCTAAAAGTAGAGCTCGTTCATGTTTATTTGTTTAAAGCTCGATAAGCACTAAACGAATAAACATGAACTGAGCATGAACCGAACATGAACACTCATGAATTTAAATGAACCAAACATGAACACAAAAAATAAAGCTCGAACAAAAATGAACCAAACTTTAACAAACTGATATTAAATGAACACAAACATGAACACTCATATACTCGGCTCGACTCTGTTCGTTTGCAACCCTACAGCGAATTATATGTCGTGAAGCTAATTGATTTTTTAGTTAGGCTTAGTTCGTTTGTTAAACAATTTTTTTGCACAATATTTTAAAAAGACAAATTAATTGTTCCAAACAAAATCTAAGCCATCATTAAAATTAAGTTCTTATTACCAACATTAACATTTGTTTATATATTATGATTAAATATGCTCAAAAGTCTGGTCCCTATGATAACGCAAGGAAGATGAACACGCATTTAGGGGCTGTAACCAAATCTCACAGCAAATGAAAATGAAAACCGCGGTAGGCAAAAAATTCCGCCTTTTTTGTTTTGAAATCCTATTTTTTGCCGAATTTATGAAATATAATGGCTTGCGAGGAATAGACTCGTTAAATCCGCTCTATAGCCAAACAGTAACATAGAATTTAATGTAATTCATCATGAATGGAGTTTTCAAAATTTAGACCCCTCAGGATTTCCAAAATAAGATTTATGAAATCCTACTTAAATGATACCAAACAGCCCTTTAATGTAATAAGTTGTATAACTCGAGAGTTTTTTCAAAATTTCTCACTCATGCATTTCAGCTCTTTGCTCTTTACTTATTTTGGAATTCTTTGACAGTTTTTATGACTAAATAAATAACCAAACTTTAAAATAACAATATTTGATCACTTATTTTGACTTACAGCGAATAAATGAAAGACACGCAAAAAACCCTAAACAAATAAATATAAAAAATCATATAATCTGTTCTCCCTGTTTGGTTTTTCTTGTGAAGCGGCTACAGGAATTCCATGAGCCTCAGTCTTTTGCCATACTTGTTCCAGTAGGATATTTTGCCAGACCATGCCGTCATGAGGCTGGGAACTCGCAGTGTGTGGCCGTAACAGTCGCACTTCCGCCTCCTCTTGCTTGGCATTATTACTACGACGAAGCGTCTCCGATTTTTGCCAGGCTTTAACAGCACAGCTAACTTCCTAGCAGCCACATATGTAACTCTAATATGAGCCTGGAAAGGCATTAAACATGGCATGATTGTTCTATAACTCAATCCATGTGTACAAAACTTAGAATCAAATAGAAACTAGAACATACCACTCTCATATCTAGCCGCTTACACGTTCAATGTAGCATCAGATGATACTCCTGTATGCAGAGCAAGGCCTCCAAGAAATCTGCAAGGAGTTGCGAGAATACGTCGTTAAGGTGAAGAAGCTCACACTGTAAAGGAGCTGGTAAAGGCTTAGGTTACGCTAGGACGGCTTTCTTCCTGTTTCTTAAAACAACTTTTTAGTACAAAAATTAAAATTTTTGAACTACAAAACTATTTAGTAAGAAAACTATCCCAAATGAAGCCTTAATCTGCACTACGTAAATCATATGGGATGCAAACTCATTGAAATTAAGTAATATAGCAGGAGTGATCTGATTCTTACATTAGCAGTCAGCAAGCGGCCAAGCTTTTTGGAGATCCCTTCATGGCATCTCTTCCCCATGCCAGTAATGCTGGGCTGCATCTTGCCCTCTCGGCCTATCCTACGCCAAGAATCTCACAGATCCAGAGGCAACATGAGCAGAGCATAAAACATAGCGAGTAAAGCACACGCTCAGCAACTGAACATGCTTAAACGGTTGTCACTTCTTTTTTGTAACGATAAAATTCTTGCTTTGCTGTTTTTAATTATTTATGTAATACAAGGCAAGCTTTTATAAGCAGATCTGTTGGTGTCAAAGCTAAAAAAAATGCATGATTTTTTTTAAAAGGAAAAAAATTCTGAAATACTCATTACATTGTAGCAGCTACCGTGCCTTTCTCAAATATATGAAATATATGATCTCAGAATGTCTTGTTGGGACAGGGTTAATGCATTGGTGATTGTTGAAATTCAGTTAGATAGACAATTAATTATCGCATGTTTGTTAGAATATAGGAGATACAAGACATAAAAAGGAACAGCTGCCGGAAGTTCCTGTACAAGGAGGCTTGCCGGCTTGCAGGAATCAAGACCAGAAATGGGATTCCAATCACAGACAAAGTTGAGAACAAGAATGATTGCTAAAACTTCAAAGAAAAGTTGAGAAAACCGTCACTCTGTTCTCTCACCTAAAGCCATAAAAAAGATAAAATCACGCTGGCTGCATGGGTTGCCTCTTGAGGCTACCCTTATGTCTTGACATTACAACAAGGACGAAGGTAACAGATTTGATAAACAAAAGTAGAGTATCACCCAAAATCCTTCAAATATAATTTTTTACCTTTATGCACCACCTCCAGATCTTCATATTCATCAATCTATGATATATCTCATTACTTTATTCATAATTAAAAATGTATTTAGGTGATTTGAAAATGTACAGAATGTGGCCCGAAAGTGACATGAATAGAAGTTATTCAAAATGATTTGCGAAAAATAGATTCAGCACTGGATGCATCACTTCAAACGAATAAATGAAAATTGTTGATTAGATAGCATAATAGATCTTCTACAGATACTTTGGTTAAAGTATGGTGCTTAACAATAGAGAGAACGGTTAAGAGAAATCTCAATGATCATATTATTGAGGAAAACAAAATACACCCAACAAGTAAGTTTTGAGTTTAGAATATAACTATCAACCATTAATTGTAAACTATGATGCACAGACACGGACATGACGACACGAATATGACACGAAACGGACACAGGACATGTCAGTTATTGAAAATATAGGACACGAACACGGGTTGGACACGGTATAATAGTTTTTATATTTAAAAAGTAGTGTATAAAAATTAAATAAGTATAATTTTAAAAATAATTTGAAAATAATAAGTCATTTAACTAGATTTTGTGCTTAAAATGATTAGTATTAGGATGTCAAGAATCAGGCGTCGATGTCGTTTATCAGTCACCGAGAGAGGAGATGAAAATACCTTCACTGCAAAAAATAAAAGAAAATGAGAATATTCGATGATTGAATATTAAGTGCAAACATTGATTTGATGTTGTGGATAGGAAATAAGAAATTTAGTTTAAATCCCACCAAATATAAGAAATTATATTTAAAAAATTCATAAAATAGTTGAGATACGTGTGTCGGACATGCGTGTCTAATTTGTTTTTAATATTTTTTAATCGGACACGTTTTCAGCGTGTTCGACACGTGTCGGAGGAGTGTCGGACGAGTGTCGTGTCGGATACGGTGTCGGACACTGCACGCCCCTTTGAGGAGAAGTGTCAGTGCATCATTGATTGTAAATATACGCCTCACCAATCAGATATTGCTTCTCATTGTCCACAATGGTTCTAGATTTTAAGAAGTCACTTGTTGGCAATCACCAGAACAATTCTTCCAACAGAAATCTCCATCATTACATAATTGAGGAAAACAAAATACAACAAACAAGCAAGTTTTGAGTTTAGAATATAACTAACAGCCAATTGTAAAAATATGCTTCACCGTTAATTGTAAAAATTTGGATACACAGCTATAAGATCCACAAGCTACTGCAAAGGAAAGAAGCTTAACTTGTTAGTTGTTACAATTACAAATATAACTCCCACGCACACATGAGAAGATTTTGGCTTAAAACAACAAAAATCAAAGAAAAAAAAGATTTGTAAGATCTTTAAATAAAAACATAGAAAGAAGTGAGAAAATATACTATAAAAGGTAAGAGGTCTTGCCCCTTTAATTTGTCCGAAATTATAATACGGCATGGGTATAACAACAGAGAATAGCGAAAATTTTTACAATTGATTCTAACGGACAGCTCCATAAAGCAAAAAAGATGTGAGATTTAAGATTCATCAACTAAACTGTTACTTGCAACTTAAAAGGATGCTCACATCATGCAATACAAACTATTAAGAAAGTTCATCACAGGACCTTGTTTGCTATTGAACAGACTAAAAAGTACAAACAACGGCGTTTATTAGAATCTTAAAATAGAAAATTTTGACAGCCATTAAAGAGAGCAAGAGGGGGAGATTGTTACTATAACTATCAGCCATTAATTGTAGAAATATACCTCACCATTCAGATATTGCTTCTCATTGCAAATATAATTCCCACGCACACATGAAACAATTTTGTCATAAAAAACAAGAAATTTTTTGGCTTATTAAACTTCTTAATATTATGTTGAGGGCTAAAAAGATGCCAGATGAGTGGAGGAGCATTGATTCTTACTTTTAAGAATAAAAATGATACACACGAGAATTGTGTTAATGTATCATACATTAAAATTATGCAGCATCGGTTGCCTAAGAATTTTCAGGCCATCTTTGAGTTCACCATTGAAAAATGAGTATAAAAAACTTGGGTAGAAAAAGATCAGTCACTTGTTGGAAATCACCAACCCAATTCTTTCGAGAGATTGAAGAGAAATATAGATGATCACATTATTGAGGAAAACAAGCTTTGAGTTTTGAATATAACTATCAGTCATTAGTTGTAGAAATATATTGTCAAATATCATCCCAGCAATCCCAGTCATCCCTACCCTTTTGATCTCATGGCAAACATGAAGATCCATGGAAGGCTCACCTGGATTAACCAATCTCCATCCATGTTTTGGTGGCTGATTTAGGAAGAATTATACTAGTAAAATCATAAATTATTCTGTAATTATTTGTTTCCTTATTAAGATATTTTGTATAGATCTATAAATAGAGACAACTTTATGCAATAAAATTAGGCATTTCCCTCTCCAATTATCTGAGTTTAACATACACCTCACCATTCAAATACTACAGCTCATTGTCTACAATAGTTCATGATTTTTAAAAGTGGCATGTCTCATAAATATAGAGAAATTCTGGAACAATCAATTAGACAACATGATTTAATTATTTGAATCATAGAGCAATGTTATCGAAATTAAGAGAGAATTGTTGGATTTCTCGTCGAGACGCTTGATTTGAATATAAGTATGCAAGATTTAAAGATCTTTTAGTTATCTAATTAATGCCAAGAAGTTTTCAATTACACTTCAAGTGCTTGATCTAGGATCACTCGGACTCAGATAGCACCACTTTTCGTGTCATTGAATTTGTCTAATCGAGACATACAGTGTGGCTATAACTTTTCCAAAGTCAAAGTTCAAAGGGTCCTAAAATTAATTTTGGAAGTTTCCAATTCAAATTTACATAAGGATTAATTCTTGATTGAGAAAGGCAATTCTCGATGATGTATTATATATGAAAGAGAGGGGTAGAGAAAGAGTTCAAAAGCCCTTGGATATTCCCAAAGCTAAAGATAGATAAAAGGTAAAAGAGAGTAGAGCAAACATCCAAAAAAAGTGGGTAAAAATAGCTTAAGGCTGCATCAATTGTTACTAAAGGCCATCCTTGATGACTTGTCAATATAATCAAAGGGTGTGGAGGAAAGCATACTGGGGGACCAGCAGCACTACCACTAAGACAATCCCCACAGTATAGGAGTTACTTGCCTTCACGTTGATCTTCAGATCCCCTTTCATTTGAGTGTAAAAAAAATTCATTGTTCGTGAATAATTCATATTCAGGCATCGAATACATGCTGTACTATAAAAAAAATAGAGATACTCCACAGCAATGAGCAACCCTGCACAACCAAGCTAAATTCTAAATCATTATCAACATCATAATCTTCCTTACAATTTTTAAATCCTGAAAGAAATAGTCTCAGAACTATTAGCCTATTACCCATTATGAGTACGACACCAATCTTCAAATATATGTGTGTGCGTGTGTATAGAGAGAGAGAGAGAGAGTGCATTACTAACAAACTCATTAGGGATCTTCAGACACGACATCAAACATAGAACTTGAGAACTATAAAAAATTACTTCTCTGGTACGAATTGCATTTATATAAATTACAATGAAAAAATATGTATCCAACAACAGTTCTTTGTTACCAACAAAGACATGAATCACTATCAGATCATGTGCTTCATCTCCCTTAATCTCCATCACAATTTCAAATATATCATTGTTGCGTCCTGGAATATTCACGGTGATAGAGAAATATAAAGTTTAACATCTTACCTTTGTAACACAATCCAACACATAATCAGAAAAAGAGTAGGGCTGCAGCTATCTCTATAGCAATCCTTAGTGTTTACATTAAGTCGATTACAAATATGAGTTAACTTCCTTCCATATTGGGCGGAATGTGTCTTTGGTTT